>VIBL01000357.1:0-321908 GCA_008271625.1 Lutraria rhynchaena
TTTCCGCTGTAACAATTTACCAATGCACCATTTCTATTTTTGGTTTTGTTTGTTTTCAGAGTTTATTGTTATTTTTGAAAAAAATTCATGCAAATTTAAAGCCCTATTGGTCTAAGCCCCCAAGCACTTAAAATTCAGGTTTCGAAAGTGTTTGTCCTGAGTCTTCTTTTCACACTTCTGTTGAATATCAACAAGTTGACTGAGCAACAGATAAGCTTTCTCGGTGAATTGGGTATTACTCCATCATTTCATTTTGAATTGGGTATTTGCTAAATATAATTGGGTTTCCCGAAACCTGTTAGTCTATGATTTTTATATCAATTGGGAATTCATGCTCTTACTTATCAAGTCTAGACTGTACACCCATGGTTGTTTTTGAACCGTATCGCTACAACGTTTGTCCGAGACTATGAGGAACGACTGACAGACAAAAATGGCTATATGCATGTATATTCGATACACATCATAAATATTTTAATTGGGTATTTTGCTTTTGTAATTGCTTTTTGATACGCATTCTAAAATAGTTTCAATTGCATATTTTTTAAATTTAATTGAGTAAATATGCAAATACGCAGCTTATCTGTTGCCCTGAGTTGAATTTGTAAGCTATCCAGCTGAACATGCGCCTGACACGGAAAGTACATTTACTGAATCCCTGTATCCCACAAAAAAAAAAAAACTGCTTAGAAATTCCATCGCCCTGGACCTTCAGCTAGCCAGTCTAGTAAATCATTATCTGAGGATTTTATCGCCCCCCCCCCATGTGCCAAAATACCAGACAGATGTCTAATTGGCTCACTAATGCCTCTGGCATTACTGTAATGTTACCATTGGTAAATATTGCCCTATAGAGTTGATAATAAGCAGTTTGTTTGTCTATTTGTTTATTACTTATTGTTAATGTGAAAGAAGTATCTAAATTTCCCAAAATGGCTTTTCTGCCACTTTTTTTCCCTAATTATTGGATTTCACAACTTATTTTTTAAAATTTATTCCCAAAATGGCTAGAAAAAGGCCCGCATGTTTTAACTGATTATATACATGTGTATTTCAGGATGTTCAAAACTGTGTCACATCAAGTATTTGACTTTAGTGTGTTGGAGTGTGAACAAACATACAAGTCGTTGAAATAAATTCATCTTATTGAGAACCAATTCCATCATCAACAGAATGATGAGGTTAGATACATTTATAGTGTGTTATTTGTGCAATTATTCATTCATAATTGATGTATTGAATTTTGTGTTCATTTCAAGGTTTTTATTTTTGTCAAGTTTGAAGTAAAATCATTGATCATATTGTGAACCTCTGATTTTCATGACTTGTATAACTGTCTTAGAATTACATAAATATGATAAATATAACCATTATATTGCTAATTCAACAAAACTGTATTTCTGCATATTCCAATTTGAGCTTTTGTGATCACTGATGGTTTATTAATAGTATTCTTAAAATTCATAATGTTCAAGTTCATTTCAATCAAAATACTAGTATGTCTTGTCCTATATTTGCTGATCTTGGATACAAAATTAGGTAAATCAGAGAAAAAATTTTTTTTACCATACAGCTCACTTTGCTCATCACAAAACTACAGTCTACTTTATTAGCTTGATTACATTCTTGTGTAAGTTTTGCTAATTATTTTTTATAAAGTTAAAAGGTTGAGTTGTTGTAATTGCATCAATTATCTTATCATTTTAAATTTTATGAAATCACGGAATTAATTGAAATTAGTATATGCATTTGTTTATTACATATAATTATTTAATAAAGTTTATGGATTTTTGTATGTGTTTGTATTTTGTATACTTGCTATAAATTGAACTAATTCAAGTCCAATGCCTAACAGCAATGAAAAGCATACATTTGTATTCTGACCAGCTGACTAATTACTTGGTTCACCCTAAGTTTTTATAGGCATTTTTTAGGCAAGATGCATATTACATACATGTTAAAGATTTTATCACAATTTATTACCATTACAGTAACAAGATAATTTATTGTCTGTGAGGCAACACACCAACATTGTTTACATGGTCCTAGATACTGAGATGAATTCATTAGGGAATCATTTTGGATATGCTGAGATGAATTATTTCATCTGATGTATACATATATTGGTAGGGTAATGTTATGATTTGTCTTAGCTTATCCAAATTGTTTCTTCGTAAGTTTCAAACTCAAGAATTAAATATTCCAAACTTCGAAGTGAAGGTCTATCAGGATCGGATGATTTTGAAAACCAATCTTATGCTAAAACAATGTGATACACAAACCTTACCAAAACACTATTAACATGCATGATGAATGAGAACCACTTCTCACAAATTTGATCATACATCTACAAGATCTATATTGATATTGGATGGTAATCTCCACTGCTGGATTGAAAAGATTAGAAATATTTGTTTAGTTATAATTAAGCCAGAAACATCGCAGGACAAAATTTGAGCTTGGAGACTGATCTCAAGTTTTTTTTGTAATTTTGGACCCTGGTCTCGGTTGCACGATGTTCAGATACAGTAGCAATTTTTCATTGACTCACTTTTCGACAAGTTACAAAGACTAAACATCATGATATGATTTTACACTAATTTCTTATCCATACTTTATACATTGACATTATCAGACATAAGGGATGTAATCGATTCTGCTGTTATCGATATATCAACAATCTTTGCAATCCGATTCGATATCAATTCCAATTTTAAACTATTGAGTATCAAATCACTTTTCATATGAATGAAAACGGAAATCAAACCAGAATTATCTCCCCGATGCCCTGTTTCTCTAATGGATGCCACTAAATTTGTTGTAATCTCGATTCCGGGCGTATGTCCACAAGGAGTCATTGGACTCCCTTCAAGATTCATTAGAAATCAGATTTTTTTAAAAAAAGTGAAAATGCCATAAAAATGTTTCATAAGTACTTCTTTTTCAATAAAATGGTTAAAACTGTAGAAGTTGAGTAAGCTGAAAAGAGTAGTTTACCTTATCAGCACAAGAAAGTAAATATTTACACATTCCAGCGACAAGTGTTCCTAGTGAAAGAGTGTTTTCAACTGCAGGAAACATATTGAACAAGAAGAGGGGTCAGCTGACTGCTGACAATGTAGACATGCTGATATTCCTTTACCATAATTACAAAAAGTGACGTGATGTAATGCTGTTGCAAGGGCGTGTAAATTTAAGACTTTAACTTGAATGTGTGAGCCTGTGAGGACACTGAAAAGTTTTTACCCCTTCTGTTTGAATTTGCAGTTCTTTGTTTACTGTTTGACTGTTCATCATGCTATAGACTGCAAGTCATTTAAATCAAAGAGTGAAGTATCAGCCCAGCTGTAATGTGTCTAAATGTATATTCCTATATTCCATAATGCCATTGGTACACTGTTAAGCTTATGAGTTTAATACTGTTTATAGCAGATAACAGTACACTATATAGTCATAAGTCGAGTCATCTGTATAAATATAAATTGCAATGTTCCACTGACATTGAAACAGCTGTTTCAAGTTTGGGTTAACAGTACTGTTTTGTTATCTGAAAGTGATGGCAGTAGTTGTTAAGCTGTTTAAAGTTTATAGAGAAGTTTCTAGTCATTAACTCATTTACAGTTCAACTAATAATATGAAACAAGTTATTCAGTTTCAACTGTCTATTTATCCTTTATCTTTGATCATTGATTACACTATACATATGATCAAATATAACTGTATTTGGTGAATACCTTCTTATAACAAAAAAGGACACGTAAGCTGAAATTCTGATGGTAAATGTAAGAGTTTTTGCCATATAATAGAGAGTTTATGCCTGCAAATTCATATATCGCTGTATCATGGATAATTCTCTGCTGATATATTGATACAAAAATCCTTATCAATGACACCTCTATCAGACATAACCAATGTAGGCCGCGGCCAAGGTCCAGCGGTTAGTGCGCTGGACTTGTAACCTGGAGACCCAGGTTCGAATCCCGGTCGTGGCAGGTCAAGCCCATCCATGAAAATGCGACAAAAAAGTTGATTTTCCTCCATTTTTGGAGAAGTTGCCGGCTCCTTGTGGAAGGATGAGTTAGTACTGCTTAGTATACAGTCCATGAAAACTGGTTAGGTTAACCGGTTGCCGTATATAACTGAAAAATTGTTGAAAAACGGCGTTAAACCCCAGTGACAATAAGTCACATGAAACATAACCAATGTCATCACAAATAAAACTAGTGTAAAAATCCATAATTAACACAAAAGATTGATTAATGTTCATGAAATTGGACCCTATGTGTCCTGTAAAGTTGATGTTATTGCTTGGTACAGGTGATATACAGCCAAATCTGTGAACAAAGGTCACCCTTCAGGAAAGACAAAATGTGGCCTTTATTTGGAGGTCAGTTTGTTCTAAATAATGAGTGATGGTTTTTCAAAGAATAGCCTTTATTCACGTGATGGTCTTTATTCGTAGGTGGCTGCAAACACAGGTTTGACTGCATTTGTCTTGCCTTATGTATAAGCATCACAAGCTGTTTTTGGCATACAATAAAATTGAAATATTGCAATTAAAACATGAGATTTTGAAAATAACCTATATACACATTAAAGAACATTAAGAATGTTTATTACACATTTTTATGTCATTTATTACAGGTTTTTTTAAATTACTATGTGCCAAAGACAGTTTGACAGGTATTAGATTTATGTCTTATAAGACTTGAGTACAGCCACTGTGCTCAAATATCAACTTCTCTTTTGTTTGTATTGCTATGTAAACCAGTACAATTACAGAACAGAAAAATGATTAATATCTTCTATTTTATTATTGAGAATTTGATACATTATCAAAAAGTGAGACCTAAGAGACCAATCTCAAATTTCATAATTGAATGTCAAGGTCATTTGTCTTCTACCTCTGATTATCTTATAATGTGGGAAGTTATCAGTCGCTTGCAGAATGAGAGAAATTCAGAAACTTGGCTTTCAGAGATTCTAAGCCAACAGTAGAACTACAATATTGCATACATGTACTTGTAAACATGAAGAAATAGTAGAGCAAAACATTTCCAGTTACTTTTTAAGTTTATTTGAAATAGATTAGTTGATTGTCCATCTGAACTGATTTATGCTGAAGGCCTGAAACACTTGCTGTGAAATTCATGTTCTATAATTCACAGTAGAGACAGTTGACAATGTCTAAAATGATACCAAGATCAGGCTTTGAGGTTATAAAACTTGAGATCAGTCTTCAAGCTCAAATCTCATATTTTGTCTTAATGTTTCTAAGTTAATTATGATCAGACAATAATGATACATTATTCTGGCAGTATAATTGACCTGAATATGTATTTAAACATTAATCATCTCTATCCTTTTAACCATAATACTTTGAGAATGGAATTAAAATTTGAGCTCAGAGACTGTTCTCAAGTTTTATAACCTTGGAGCCTGGTATCCATGGTTGTTTAACGTTACTGTAGGTGCTTTATAGGTTCTAATATGAAGAAAATGTTGATTAAAATGGATTTTTGGTCATTTATACAGAAATTCCTTACACTCTTGGAGACCCAGGCATGATAATTACTATGATTATATATATGCATATAGTTGTGTAGTTATCAACATTGGCTGTACAAGGAGTACTGGTTTCTATGATTGGAACTATGGTGATTTTCTTTCTCTTATATCAGTGGTTCCAGGGTTCCAATAGGGTTTTGTCAAAATATGCATATTTATAGCCTTGAAGCAAGTCTAGAAGAAAAGGTAGTTTGATATTAATTAAATAGCTGCTCACTTACATTTATGTTTGATTGCACTTTTATTTGATCAAAAAAATTGAATTAGGGAAGCATTGTGTTCTAGTGGTAGAGCAACCAACCTCAGATCTGTAGGTCCTGAGTTCGAATCCCGGCTTCGACGGGTTTTGTTCATGTATGTCACAATCCCATTTTTCAGACACAGTACTGGTTTAGTGTCCTGGAAGCAGACTCGAGCGAGATACATATAAGCTTAATTGCTTGTTTCACAATCGAGCTAAAATAAATTAGTATAAACTAAAAGATTTGATTTTTTTGTTTTGTATATCATATAGATAAGTATATGATGACTTTTCTATCCACTTTTTATTGACAATGTTTTACCACCAATTTTCATATCACTGTTATTGCATATAGTTTTTCAATATTTTTGCTTCTATTTGAGTAATTGATCTGACACCAGGCTATGATAACATCATGTAAAATATTTGCTTTTAATTCCAAATTTTGGTACATCTTTTTCATGTAAATTACTTCTTAATAAAATCTCTGTTCCTAATGGTCTTACTTCAATCAGGCCTGAACAAAAAAAGGTTTGTTTCTGGTTACATGCCCGAAGTAGTATGGGTCTGTAGGTTGGGTTTTTTTTATTGTATGTTTTTTTTACATACATTGGCAACACCGCATAGGAATATGTGCACTGTAATATTAATGAGTTGGGAAAAATTACAATATGGCAATAAGATTTGGATGCCGTAAAAACTTATGAGTCGGCAGGTAAAATATTTGGTCGGGTGGGTCACCAGAAACAAACTTTTTCTTTTCTTAGGCCTCATGAATGTAATTTCCAATCTCCATGTTTTCTGTACTAATAATTCTTTACCCATGATGCTTTCACAGAGTTTATATATACTGTACTTTAATACCTATCACTTTCAATTCACCATGCTCATAACTTCTTGTTATAGTTTGCTTTTTAATCTTATCCTGTTTATATCCCCATATGAATTCAAAAGATTTTTTCTTCTATGTTTTTAGTAAGTAGTGGATTAAGTAATTCAGTGAAAAGATAAGTTAATTGTGATATAATTGTGATATAAACAATGATTTGAAGTTTGTTTGCCATGTATTTATTGTTCTATTTTTCTATTTATTTATTAATATATCTATGTGATGCATTTTATTCTCAAATATTATGTTTGTTAGCTAGGTTCTTATGAGAAAAAATACAATTAAATATTGTGACTGCATATTATTTGATTTTGTCTACTGGTGATGATGATTAGACCTGGTGTTATATTTTATTGGTATTGTTGTTGTTGTTCCCACTGATGCTGTTGTTGCTGCAGCAGATTAAGCCTAAAAATAGTTTGTTTCCGCTACTGGCTCTGAAAGAAATAGGGTCGGTTGGTAGGGATTTATTTATTTTTATTTGTTTTATTTGCAAGATAATAATTTGACCAAAGAAAAAAATCATAAGGTCGCCGGCAAAAATAGGATTGGTCAGGGTAGTGGAAACAAACTATATTTGGCCATATGGTGATGAAATGTCTACTGCTGATGATTTTTGACCTGGTGTAATATTTTATTGGTGTTGTTGTTGTTGTTCCTACTGATGTTGTTGTTGCTGCAGCAGATTATGATGATGAGATTTGATGTTTCAGTATAAATCATTTTTTGCTGAAGGAATTTGCTTCATTTATTGTTTTACTAAAAAAAACCCCATAACTCCAGAAGCAACATCAGTAACAGGGATTTCCATGGTAAATGGTGAAAGGCAGTGCTGTAATTTCCGTTACCATCAGATCTGCAATTGAAAAACTGACCACCTGGCTGTCAAAATTTAACAATGTGTGCTTAGTTGCCCAAATGGCAGGCGTTTTGATTTCCAGATATTGGTGTCTGCGTTATCAAATATTGGAATTCTTGACCAGTTTCAATGTTTTTTGAAGAATGAGTTTTTAACATCTTTAAGTGCAGTGGTCATAAATAATGAGTGAACTACATGTATTTGTATTTATTTATGATATTTTTATCAGAACTGTATCCACCTACATATTTGTAGACCGCTTAAACAGACAAGTTAAGAGTACTTTTTTCAAGAATTGAAATGAACATTGTAAGCTTGTAAACTTGTTGAATATGGCATAACTGCAAGTCAAGTTGATGAAACTTGGAATATTTTTCTTTGTATTTTTCTTTATAAACTGTTATTTAACAGACAGAGGTACATACAACTTAATTGATTGTTTATAGAAGCTTTTTCATCTTGTAAGAATGATGCATATTTATTGTCAGTTGTTTTTTTATAAAATTTTATAAGCTTTTGATAGCATTGCGTAGACATTGATCAGAATGTTCAAGTTAAAAGTTGAATATTATTTATGATGAAATTTATTAACAGATGAGCAGATGAAAACAAATACATTACAATGTTTACAGACATTAGTAGTTTACATTATAATATAATGGATTATTTGTGTCATATACTAGGTTGGCATTTTAAAGATTAGTAACCAGTTTCAGGGGAAATTTGTTAAAAAGATTCAAAATAGTTTTAAAAAACATATGAAAATAAAAGATTTTTGTGAAAAAGCAATAGCCAAATTATATGTTTTTAGAAAGTTTAGTAGCCAAATCAGAGCTTTAATAGCCATTGGCTATTTTGGCTACCTCTAATGCCAACATAGATATAAAATTGTTGTCCAAATCTTGTCTTATTTGGACAAAAAAACTGTTATAAAAAATTGTAAATTTGCTTGATACACAATGACTTCTGCTGGTCTTTGTTTCATTTATTTGATTTAACTCCCTAAATTTAATATAAACTTACTCTTCTTTCATTTCAATTTCTTTCAAGATGATAGTTTGCTTAACTAAACTGGGTGTTGTTTATTGCAATACTGCATAAAGAAATTTATTGAAATAAATGACGGACTTCTGGTATACATTTAGTGCTTTTATTGTATTTCAAACTCTGATTACCTTTTATATATTACAATTCCTATCCTGAAATCAGCAAATAATGTCTTTTGAGAACCTACTTGAAACTTAGAAGTATGTTTGTTGACATGATGTATAAAAAAATGGGGCATTGGCATTTAATAGTGTGTTAATGAGTCCAATAAGACATTTCTGTAGGCAATACAATCATACCTACCTTCATTTTCACAATTTTTCTGTAGATTGGCACAGGCAAATTGTTTGATATTTTTGTTCTGAATTTCAATTACTATTAAGAAAAATTAAAAAAGAATATTTGATTGAGTTATCTTAGATTTCATTCTAGTCTTATGTATTTTTTGAACGTGCAAAATTTTTAAGCAAATTGTGAAATAGGAGTACTGGTTAGAATTTTCCTCTGAAATAAAATGTTTTATAACATGTGTTTATACTGGTGTGATATATTTATGTTTTTTTTAGCATTGTCTCCATAATGAGAGAGAGTATCAGTGATATTAAGTCAATGTTTTATCCAAATTAAGTACAACTATTCTTGTTTGGATGTTTGTATAAGTTTTTGACTAATTGATTCATGATAAATATGCATACTTTTCAATAATTGTAGATATTGTGAGAGATATTTCAAGAATGTATTATACAAAGAAGCTCTGATGCAAATTCTAGGAGAGGTATGTATTCTTTCATTGCTGCTGATAAAGATGGTTGGTTCTTGAAGAAAATTCTGTTAAAGACCTATGTGCCTCACATGAACTGTCAATTTGTTTGTATGTTGTGGCATTGCTAGTTATACATTTTGCTATAGTATTTATTGTTGATCAATCAAAGATGATACAAATATTTTTAATATGCTGAAAAATGAATACATATCAGACAATTAATAACAACTTTAAGATATTATGAAAGCCTTTATGAAAATATTTTATACAGATTTTAGTATTTCAGTGGTGGCGTTAAATAAGACATTGTCACTGGTTAAATGCGCTGGTGCCTGAGAAACTAAACTATACCTGATGTATGTATGAATGTTGAAATTAAAAAAATGAATATTGCCAAATGTGTAGTTCACTGATCTGCACTCAACTGGATATAATTGTTTCAGGTAACAAATATCTCTCATCTCAGAGCAGACGAGCTACTTAGAGCTACAGAAGGTCCAAAACTGTCAAAATGCTTGGAAAATGGTATTGAACTAAGTAAGTTTGTGTACATTTTCTAGCTAATCATGTCTATTGGCATTGATATGGTGACATTTCTTGTAAATATCATTTGATGTTGTATATATTTTCATTACTTGGCCTGTATATTTGTGATGAATCTCATCACTTCTTGATAAGCATTAATTGTATATAGAATGGCAAGTTTGTATCATCATGGTGAATAAACAAATCAAGTTCCAGTAATCACTATAGATCGTACAATTTGAATTATATAGCATCACAATAAATCGTATGGTGATTGGAAATGGTAGGTACTTGTGGTTACAATATAAATAGTAAAAGTTGAAACATATAACATCACAATAAATCGTGTGTTGATTAGAAGCAGCCAGTACTTGTGGTTACAATATAAATAGTAAAAGTTGAAACATATAACATCACAATAAATCGTATGGTGATTAAAAGTAGCTGGTACTTGTGGTTACAATATAAATAGTAAAAGTTGAAACACATAACATCACAATAAATCGTATGGTGATTAAAAGTAGCTGGTACTTGTGGTTACAATATGAATAGTAAAAGTTGAAACATATAACATCACACTGATTCGTAGTGATCATGATAACGTACCATTATTGCATTCATTTATTTGATGTCATATTTTATAAGTAACACTTTCAGGATCACAGATGAAGATGATGTTTCAGCTATAGATACACTATTTGAAAGAATCTTGTTTTAGAAACAGTACATAATATTGTATTCCTGAGTGTTTTTCTTCAATTCCAGTGTTGTATTATAGAAATGGTGTTTTCATTCAATGTTTGATTTAAACGTTTACTCCTAACAAAGCTAACCTTGCAGTGTGTTCTCGAAAATCTTATTGAGACGCCTCATTAGGAAACTGGCGTACACAGTGTATGATTCATGATCAAAGTGCACAAGCAATTTTGACACAGACGTTCATGGGTTTATGTGTACTTCATTGCGTTGTTGTTTGTTCATGAGACATTTTGACTATTAAATTGTGTTTTTAACTTATGAATGTTGCATTTGTCTTTAGACGACTAAATCTCAAGTACAAATCAGTTTCCTCATCATTAGCTCATCACATTTACAGCTTTTAGGAGTTTAACATTCATGTGGATGTATTTTATCACCTTGAATGATGCTCTGTGTTATATGATTAATTTTATCATGTAGAACTTATTGTGGAATAAACAAATTGTCAAACTTTAGTTGTCAGGGTCTGCACTTGTTTCATTTTTCACAGTATGAAGTTGTAAGATATGAATTGACTTCTATACTTTATACAATCAATGTTTACTTTATACCATAGAATTCATATTTGGAAATAGAATATGATTTTCCTTGGTAGTTTTTTCGTTAACTGTTTAGTGATTTTAGTTCACCTGAGCACGTAGATTGGCTCTTCATGAAACTTTGTCAGGATGTTTGTATAAATGATCTTGTAAAATTGTGCGAATATGGATCATCTCTGGTAAAAAAACTGGGTCACTATTAAATCTCCTGTGTTGCCTTATCCAGATGATGTATAAACATGCAGGTCTAGCATTTTTCATAGATATTTATAATTTAGTAGAAGGTAATGACACATAACTAATGCTCTCAGACAGAGATTACCAAAAATTTAGATTAATTCATGTCACTTTTGGAGAACTTGGCTATTACCCATTACTTACTTACTTAAGACTTGTGACAATAAATGTTATATGCTTGCGAGAGACTTAACCACGGCAACAGTGTATTTGAGTGAAGAGATACATTTGCCAGATTAAAATTTTAATCACGCATGTTCATCATCCAGTGGATGTTAAATCTCACATGTTTACATATCACACGGAAAAGGGAAATACAAGATTTATTTTGTGCATGTATCAACAGGCAAGATTTATTAACTTGACTGAATAGGACACTGTAATGATTCTCAGTTAAACCCTTCATCATATTCTCAGCTCAGTAAAAAGATACTGGTACATTGTGCAAGTACATGTATGACATTCCTGTTTTCACTTTTGTAAATGCTATGTAAATGAGTTATGTCACGGCACCTGAACAAAAATAAATGAAAGATAAGTCAAAAACTGTTTGGAGCTTATTCTGTTCATTTTGTCCGAAGTCATCATACTATGTAGGATGTGATATTCTCGTATCGAAAATCGAATTCAATAGAAAGTTGATATCCATCATACTTGTGTCCCAAACGGTTTGGATTCTTATATAGTCCATGTTAATCATATCTAGGGTGGTTCAAAACGGTTTGGAGTGTTACTTTGTCGATATTCATCATATGTAAGGTAACGAGTATCTTCTTTTCTTTGTCGCTAGGTGGCGCCAGGGACAGTTCACCCTACCATTGACAAGGCGGCACATTATTTCGATCTAGATATCACGTTAATATCTATAACATGAATAGAGAATGATTCTATTGATAATACGAGTAGGTCTGTAATATCGATGGTATAAATAGGTCGATTATTTTAAAAGATCGATAATGTGAATACGTTGATAATTTGAGGATATCGATAATTTGAATAGATCAATGATACAGAGTTTTACTATTCTAAATAAATGTTCCTCTAACACATTAAAGGCTATCAATGCAGACGCTGTAATGCTATGTGCACCGGCCCTACAATTTTGCCATGCTGACGTAGACCCTTACACGTGGATGCTTGCTTCGGAGGATTCATGTTGCCTTGTTTATTCTTTACATGATATGTTATACTTACTTACTTATGTAGATATTTGTAGACTGAAAACTACTTTAGAGCAAGATTATAGTGAGATCCTGCGAACCCGAGTAATTGCTATAGATTACACCATATCCGTATTTCACTATATTCATAACAATGAAATAAAGTAGGATGTATGCGGAACAAATAAATTGCTCCCTGTATCTGCTTCGTCACAATGTTCGAGTTCACTATAACCATGTTTTACTGTACTTGATAAAATCGTAGTTAACTTGCTTAACTAAATCGGTGAAAATAAAGACAAACAGTGGCGTATATCTGCATGCAGTTAATTTTCGCGAAAGTTTTCGTGTTTTGAATTTTCATGAAAATGTCTTTGTCTGTTAGATTTTCGCGACAATATTCTGATTTTTTCACGCAGAAATGTGCCACCAGATGAACTTTTTGAAGCCATTTTCTATGTTTGCCACAAACATTCCCAACCTCACCATTTTCTCGAGTAGCTATTCATCGTACATAAATTTTGAACATTTGACTATGCTGAGAATGACCTTGAAGTCTCGCCATTTAGGATATTAACAATTAGTAATTACTTAGGAATAGCGAACCATTCCATACAGGGTACTCGGTTTTCCTTTAGTTGACTATATATATAATAACAACGCATGACGTGACATGAACCAAGTCATTTGAAAAATCATAGAAATATTGACTGGCTCAACACAAATAAATGCCTTCCAGTTATAATTTGTGAGAGCAAAGTCATGTTCTCCGACAGTGTCTAGTTGTCTACCTAAGGATTCTGGATATCCTAATGTGTGTTCGTATCGCAAATATCAGGACTTAACAACACTTCATACGCTTTCTATTTATCGTCCTAACTCACATGCGGACTTCCACTGTTACCAGAAAATAAAGAAACTACTACCTGGGTGAAGTGGTCGCATTGTGAGGTTTTACTGTAATGTGAAATATGTACATGATGAAATAGTTACCCCCCCCCCTCACTGTAATCGTCCTCTACTGTATTTACAACCTGGTCAGTATCATTTTCAATCATTAATTTTGTCGTAATGATATGAATAAAAATGCACCGTTCAACTGGAATTAGATTTCACGAAAGCACGTGTCCATTGCGTGATTGACGCTAAAATAGTTTACTATTACTGCTATATATAATTTCAAGGAAACGACAAAATGGTATCTTCTTTTGATTTTGTCTTTATTTGCATGTAAAAATGAACATGTTTCTAACTTATTCGAAATAAACTATGTTTAAGCCACTGTTACAATAAAACCTTAATTAGAGACCGCCTCAATATTACCATCGCTTTGTTATTATAACTGCTTATTTTCGGACCCTCTTTCAATAATTCCTCTATAATTTAACTTACTAATAAAACCACCCCATTATTACGACCATTTTTCTGGTCCTGAAGGTTGCCGTATCATCGAGGCTTTACTGTAACTGTGTTTGATTCAGAAAGAAACATAAACTAGTGTCGTGATTATGTTTCATGCAGTCTCGCTGAGCCTTTGAAACGGTAACCAGCAACTGATATATAAAACTCTTAATATAGTACAAGCTTAGTACATGTGTACCCAGACCTGGACCCCAGTTCTATATATTTAATGCGTAAGTACTTTGAAAGAACCCGACCCTAATGTCCAACAAAATTATTGAACCGCAGTATTTCAAAAGTATACTCGTGTCATATTACTATTATAAAAACTAGATTAGACATGTATTAACGATTTATGATTTTTGTAAGTAAGCAATGTAGCAATTAGACAATACTTAGGTATTACATTGTTTGTGCGGTAAAATCTATGAACAAAGGCCACTCTTGGGAAAGACAATATGTTGCCTTTGTTGGCAGATGTTCTTTATTCGGAGGTCAGTTTGTTCTAAATAATCTAAGACAGTTTTTCAAAGAATGTCCTTTGTTCATAGGGTGATCTTTATTCGGAGGTGGCCGCGAACAAAGGTTTGACTGAAATCAAGTGTTTTCATAACGACCTTGTCATTGGACTGAAGACTATTTATTCATCAACGTACAAGTTGGACAAAATATTTAATAAACACTTGTACATATTTGTTTGAAGACCAAACATCTTAAATTTGTCTAAAAGTATTTACTATGCAAATCTTGCATGAAATTAATTGCATATACATATGTATTAATACATATTATTGAAATATTTTTGTAATTCGTCATGCATCTTGTGTTCAAGCCAATCAAAATATTTGTAACATGTTTTTAATCCTAATCTATCAAGCTATATTATCAATGTTATTCATCTTAGAAATCATTGAACAGCAAGTTTAGCCTCACGTCGCGAAAATCGTCTTCAGGTGATAGATACAGTGATAGTTACAATGTAGCATACATATTATAGGCAAAATTATTGGCCTTGACATTTATGCTGTATCTTAAAACATTGCTTAATTGACGTGTTGTTAATTACAGTGTCATCTACGAACAACTGGGTCGGTCCTTGTACCGGAACAATTAATCAAAGGACCGTGAATTTATTTATGAAATATGACATACATGTACAACTACCGTTATTTGATGGTACCAAAATACGCCAGATTGTGAGGCATATTTTACAAATGCTGATATTGGTACAAAGCTGTCATACACCAAGGTTTAACGGTGGTTTTTATACATAACGTGCTTACACAATATTCTACCACACACCTGGTCCGTCTATGAAATTCCAGTGTTACAAACGAATGTTTATAAACATTTACCACGCTTCTTTCGTGATTGCAATCACAATCCAACCAAAATATTGTAAACTGTTTTTTTCACTTGAAATTAACGTCGTACCAACGACCAGGGTCACTTGGCGACTTTCCAGCTTTAACAGTTTAGGAATACCCTAGGCATACACTTGGATACAACCATTGACCTTCCATAAGCCAGCTGGTAATCTTTGTTTTTCTTGGTTTGTTTGTTTTATGTGACATTTTCTCAGGGTTTAACGCCGTTTTCAACATTTTTTCAGTTATATACGGCGACCGGTTCACCTAACCAATTTTCTTGGACTGACTGTATTATAACCAGTACTAACTTATCCTTCCTCAATGAGCTGGCAACTTCTCCACAAATGGAGGAAAATCGACATTTTGTAAAATTTTGCCTCGACCGGGATTTGAACTCGAATCGCCGGGTTACTAGTCATTAAGTACTGATCACTTACATACATTACATACAGACTTTTAAACATATTTAAAGTAATGAAAAAAAAAACGATGTATTCATGTTGTATATTTATGTCAGAATTTGAATTGATGAGAAATTTAATTTCGTCTGCTATTGACTAAATTGTGTAATATTACGCTCTTTAAAATGATTAACGAAAGTCCACGCTTAAAACATAGCTAGAACAAATACACCACGTTTATCTCAGGTTTTCCGTGGCAATTCAAAATTACTAAAGTAATGTTTTTATTACGATACAGCAGAAATGTACATAACGCGGGCTTCATAGTTCAATAAACATAAAAAAAAGTTAAAATAAAAAACAGGTTTCCAATTATTATGTAATGATTTGGCAAATTAATGTTCTTAGTTCGGAGGCACTTGGTCTGAAATCGTAATCAATGTCAAAATTCAATAATGGGACCTCAGAATGTCTAATTTCAAGCCGACAGTCAAATATGGAGCCTGCATCTATTGATCAGATAAGGATGTATTATGTTCATCGTTATGGATGCAATAATTTCCGATGGGTAAGTTTCTAACATCAGATAATTACGCATGTTTTGCAATATGACAAAATCTTGTAAAACAGAGTATGGAGTAAGTATTCTACTGAGGTGTGTACGTTTATAAGTGTCATAAATACGCAAACGAATAATACGATGTTAATATTCTAACATTTTGGTGAAGTAAGTACGAGACGAGATAAGTACAATGACCGGGACGCTGGTAGGACAGCAACGGATACAAGAAATATCCGAATTACTGCCACACCTGTGAACAAATGTCACCCTTGTGAAAGACAATGCCTTTATTGACAGGTGGCCTTTATCCGGAGGTCAGTTTGTTCTTAATAATCAGTACTAGTGTTTCAAAGAATGGCCTTTATTCACAAGGTGGTCTTTACTCGGAGGTGGCCGCAAACACAGGTTTTGTCTGTACTCAAATCCATCTTGATATGCGCGAGCTACATCACCGTAAATCAGCATTAAACATGATATTCGCGGGTAAGGATCCATATGTAATTTCGGTTCCTGATTGGATAGTAACAAGAACGATAGTTCGTGGTTGAAATATGTTTTTCACTTGTTTTAATGAAAGATAAGGGAAAATCATAATGAAACCTTACGTGTTAATCTTTCCTCATTTAATGTATTTCACCGCAATTCAAAGTATTCATTCACATAGATCAAAGGGTGGTTGCTATGAAGACATATTTGTCATATGTATTACTTGTGTCTTGTTTAGGTTCGATACTAAACCTTCCGACCATGTGCGGTATTTAGCGTCAGTGTTTCGACGTTTAGCGTCAATTGCGACGTTTATCGGCGCTACATGGTTGTTGACTTTTCATTACCAAATGCCATGTTTCTGAGATTTAAGATAAAAAAAACTTTTTGTATGCTTGATTTTTTATAAAGTGCATAAAATTCGTTGTGTTCGTTATCATGTTGACCTAGCCTATGTACTAGTACTTGTATGTTTTGCTGTCCGGTACTGCCTTATGTTTCGTTCCGGTAAGGTCGTACGCGCGGGCAGAGATGATTTTTTTTATTATTATTTATTATTATTATGTCAACACTAGGCCATGCCAAATCGCGTCTATGTTTAGCATAATATTGAGGTTCAAAAACCTATCTAGCTATCCGGAAAAAAACAAACAAGTGCCTCCGGAAAAACACAAATTTCCCACTTAGTTGCCGCAAAATATTAGCTTCTATCAAAAGTCCAAACAGTCACTCAGTGAGAATAAATATGTTTAATTTCTTAAATCAAAACGAACGCATAATATTGAACGATTTTGACGACTGGAAGGCATATTGATACAAAGCAAATCGTTCCAGCATGTAATGGTCCGATAAAGATATTTCAAATGATCAAATATTCAAGATTACGATATGTTTTTTTATTTGACTCAGGTGATCAAAACCTTTCCGCCCGCGGACGCTAAACATAGATACGATTTGGTATGGCCTTAGTAACATTTAAACGTTAACTTTTGCAAAAAATTTGCTCATCAATTAAACGCTATTTCATTTTTAAATGATATGATTGCTGACTTCATTCTAGCACTTTGTTTCGAATTCGGTTGTGTCACAATACGAACAGGGTTTATCTACGCCAATTTGAAAGCATCTGAGTGAATCGGACTTGTGGTAATGTTGCAGAACAGTGGCAGGCGAAGCCGATTATAAATGTATGCTTCAATAAGTTTAACGCTTCATCAAATGAGAGGATGAATCTCTTCTGAATTCTGATTCAGAATATTTATTTTACTGGCAGATAGTTCAATTTACATAAATCATTCAAAAACAGCTGTATAAGAGATCATTTGAAACTACATATGAATTTCATATATAAATATTTATATAATATTGATCCATTTAAGACGCTTTTACACCCCTACTTAATATGTGTTTGTATTCGTCATGCTTTGGAGTTGATATGTGCGTTTCTACATAATTTTGCTGGAATATGTGTTTTTTATTCATACAACTGGATTATTATACAGCATCAACCATCTGAACGCAAGGTAGGCGAGCATAATATCGCACTTGCACCGTAATATTCACTATCCTCGTTAAATGGTTATTTATCACATTATATTAACAACAACAAAACCTCACTTAGCTCTATAGAACTTCAACATTAGGACTACCTCGTGTAATAGATAATTAATTATGGTATTAATGTTAAAGTTTTACTGTAAGCATGTTATCAATACAAAGAGACTGATTAGTCATTATTTTGTGAAATTTCTACTGTTATCAAATGAAATTATAGTAAACTAGCTGGACAGTGCCTCACATTTGAAATTTGCTTGGTCTCGGGTGGGATTCGAATTCATAGCGGAGAAAAGTTAGCGATTGCTAGTCAGGGATTATAAACACTTGATCACAGAGGCATCTCCGCTTTAAATATGAAATGTTGTTAATCTGATAAAGCATTATAAATGAATACAATTTATTATTCAGATATTTTAGAAGTTTGATATTAGGCTGAAATTAAAAAATACTTCGTTTGGCTTATTCCGACTCTTGATTTTAAGAGAGGGTCGGTCGGTAGGAAAAATATTTCATTTTTTTCAGAGATCATATTTTAATCTAAAGTGAGATAAAACACAGAAATACCTTATTGGTGAAACTTATGAAAGTAAAAGAATTATGCTTTAGATTTTGGCAATAACATTTTTGAGTCGGTGTTTTTTTACGGTCAGTCCGTGAAGGGCAAACAAACTTAATTTTAATTTAAGCCTTATTTATATGTTTATAAGTAATATCGTAACATCCTGGATATTAGTCTTGTGTATTCCCGCAGACACTTGCATATAGTTATCACATGTGATTGTTTATCGTTTAGTCTGAGTATCAAGCTTAAACTTTTTACCCGACCAAACTTTGAGTTGTGTCATACGTTTTCGTGATCGGTTACTGATATTTATTACAAATCCCGTGTGGCTGACACATTTTTGAGGTAGACTCTTTTGTTATATCCATTTATTAGGCTAAAACAGTCTTTAATTTGCAGTTGTGTCGGACATAAGCATTGTTTATGTCATAGTATTTTAGAACGTATTAAATACTATGAATCTCCGTAACTTTGAATACTTCCAATATATGTTACTTACATTTTTTATTGGTTATATGTTCTGAACTTTGCTTTTCATTTAACACATGAGGATATTTTATGTTTACAACAGAGTGTCTTAGATTTTTAAGTTGTAATGTTAAAATTCTAGGATATTTAAACCTACTTGACTGGAAAGTGATACATTTGCTTACTAGCCTAATTGTTATTGCTCACAGGTGCTATATATTTTTGCTGTTAGGTGTAAAACCATGTTTATAGGTATGTAATGAATTTATCATTAAATAAATTACGTAGGATTTAAAAATCAACATATTTTGTGCTTATTATCCAACACTTGTGCTATCCGTGCGCCGATGTGTTTATCTGTCCGTCTGTCTGTTTGTCTGCATGTCAGACATTTTTCTGGCTCTAGTATTATAAAATTTGACTGTATTGAAGCGGTATAAATAGCCAGATACCAAATGATTGAGAGATTCAGTTTAGGTCTGAAGCTGTGTAGAGCTTAGATATCCAGCTTAGATCAATCATCCCCCTGGGCCTCCCCCTGGACTGTAACAATATCTATATCACTACAGGTGACAAAATCTCTATTATTATTTAGTTAAATTCTACTAGTTAAAGTTCCTGTGTGATGAGGCATTTTTTCATTTCCGTTTTTTGTCCTAAGGTGCATACACTTCTTTCGGGAAATTAACAAAATCTCCGGCCGTTTGTCACATCATTTTCCTGACATATTATTCAATCAATTTCAACAATAAAAAAGAAAGGACGTACAAAATTGAGTCTCTGTAAATCTGGTTATATCATAAACAATGTAAACTTATATTATATCAAACTAGGGAACACCAGTCTCATTACCGCATACAGTACACAACATTAATGTTATCACATTAAGAAGTATCAGAAACTGCATCATTACATAGGAATTAAAATTATACATTGGTCTAGGACCATTTCGTATCACACACACGAAAGTTTTATAATTTTTTGTTGCCATGTAAGAATGTTCTTATATAAAATTGAAAGAACAAATTATATACATGGTTAAGTTAGAAGATGCGAACGAAATTGGTTGATGCTCAAGACGAAATGATCAATTAAACTAAAACAAATCGTCTTCTTCAAGATTTTCATTTATTGATTTTCAGTGTTTATTTGTATTAAGTGATTAATACAATTGGTAAAAATACAATTGGTAAACATGGGGTGTAGGCCGCGGCCGTGCTCCTGTGTTTCGTGCTCTGGACTTGTAACCCGGTGATTCGTATATTCTATGATGTTACCATGACTATAATTCTGTAATTACAAGTTATAATTGTATTTGTAATATATACTATGAAATGCGATTATTGCTAAGATAAACATATATCCACCAGCTTATAAATAAAAATGTGTGCGTATCGTCTAAACGCTTAGGTGGTAGCGATTTGTTTTTATTTAGTACTTTTTAAGTTATTGTAGTATTATTCATTATTGATATGTGTATGTGATGTAATTCATACGTGTAATTATCTTGTTGTGATGGAAATATGGCTGTTGTTTTAAAGTACTAAATAACATCGGCCCTTATCACAACAGTTGGGAGTTATAATTTTTTATCACAAAAAAGTCACGAGGTTGTTGTAAAGTTGTGCACATTGGTGTCAATTGGATCCGAGAATACATTTATGATAAATATTAGAAATTAAATGAAATATAATAAGTTTTTATGAGTGGCATTGTATTGATGTGTATTTAATAACTTAATTATTTCAAGACCTATCTTGTTTATCATTGTAAATATTACAAAAATATGTTGTCTTATTTGATGTGCGAATGACGTTAGAAGAAGGCTTGTATCATTTGAGTGAACTCTGTGTTTAGATTGTTCTATAGTTGTATTTTATGCTGTATATAAAAGTGTATTGTAAACAATGTGATTAATACGTTTAATTGCTGTTTTGACGTCATTTAATCATTGACCAGTTAAATGATCACGGCGTTGTTGTGTTCGTTAAAAATACCCCATTTTAACGTGCGTATTTTGTCAAGTTCGTAAAACACGAGAAAACATTATAACTTCCGCTCAGTTTTCTTGGGCACTATTTAACTTTGGTGCCATTACATAATTAAATATGTTTCCAGTTTTATCGCTATTTTCCAAAGATTACCTTTTTGATAATTACTCGTTTTTTTGTGTATGTGTGTCTGTGCCCTATCTAGATGAACATATAAATTATATTAATGTTATATCGAAGTACTGGAAGTAATTGGATTTAGATCTATGAACTGACAGTAATTAAGTTCAAAACATAGCATTTGCAGTCTATTTAGAAAAAATATAATTAAAAAAATAGTTTACAGTTTTGGTTTGAATTAGCTTTGTAGACTTGCATAGTCTTGGAAAAAGGAAATGTCGGGAAGAAATATCAATCTACATCTTAAACATTTGCGAAGCCAACGTAATTTTACTAAATAAATATAGTGTTTTTCGATGATTTCTGTACACTTAGCTATTTACATTTCCTTATTTAAGCCAATCGAAGAATAGACGAAATTAAGATCACGTCAGCTAAGCAATGTTTTAAGATACAGCATGAATGTCAACAAATGCGCAAACTTTCACGTGTACAACGCTAATTTTAATCATTTCAATTTTGTTTACATTTCACTCATAACTCTTGTTATGTACGTATGTTTGATAAGTGTTATTTTCCTTGCTGTATTTTTTCAAATAACACGACTATAATCAAATATTTAGATATGATTCACCTTCTCATTCTAGAGGTAATCTGGTCTATACATGAAGGATTTTGTGAAGAATTTTTGTGTCTTAATACCCGAATTTGCATTTTAACAGTTAAACGCAGTAATGAATGCAAATACATTACGGCATTGTGTAGTCTATCGTAGACATGGCTTCACAGTATAATTCAGGAATAATCTTAATATCTGTGTCTAATCAGTTTTAGATCAAAACGAACATTTCATAGTATCAGATGTTAATGAAGATCAATTAAATTTGAACATACATTGAGAGATATTCTCGGCTTAAACAATTTGTCAAATATCATATGACACAATCAGTATGTGGTCAGTATTGTTTTCAAACAGCCCGGTTTCAAACATCTTACGTCATCTTCACTTTCAGAAATTATTGATTATAAACTTCCGACCATGTGTTGACCATGTGTTTTCATAGCTTTTTTCATATGGAGAGGAATTTATATAAGTCATCCTTGTTTTCGATTCCATAATATGCTATTTTAATAAATATCATAATACATGCTTGTATGTGTGCATGCTTTGTATGTGAATTTGTATGTAAATTGAAATAAAGTTTCAACCAAATACCAAACCGTAGTACTGTTTTGGTTTGAGGAAGCCATCCAAAAAGCGCGATTTATAAAGGATGAAAACTCAATTGTCAAACAATGACAGTGACTTATTAAATTATAAACGTATGAGAAATAAAGCACATGTAAATAATCAAAATATATGCAAAACAACGCTTTCTTTAAAAACTGCTGACAACTGCTAAAAATTCATTTGTATACATCTCAAATACAGATGACGTACTATAGAATTGCCATAGTTTACGTCTAAAATTTAAAGTTATTCACATTCATTGAAAAATGTTATAACTTAACATCATGTTAACAATGTAATATTAAAATTAATAGCTGTTAAAAATCTTTAGAAATCCTAACATCCATCAGGGATGACTCACGTATAATGTTTTGTATAAGGTAACATGCATTCTGTGCTTTTTATCGAAAAGGTCTGTATGATACATGTTGTGACACATGTGTCCTGGGAGAAATCAACTCTTACAGTTGTTGCTCATTTTCCTATGTATTCATAAATAAAATTACAAGCTACAGTAATGGACCCGTGATGGTAAAATTATTCCAAATACCAAGATTTAACCTAAAAAATGGCTCAAATAAAAAAACTATCACAGAATGTGACTCCATTCAAGGTAATTTTGGGTTATTTTTTCTGAATAAAACTTATTACAATTTTACCATTAAAGGGCCGTTACTACTGCCAGTGACAAAAATATATAGGACAAATGCTTTTAAATTCAGTTAATACTTTTATTTATGTTGATACCATACTAAATAGATAAAAAATAATAAAACAAAAAGAAAAGATTTTACATTGATACCATTTTACATAGAAGAGTGTTAATTAAACAAATAAAAGATATTACTTTGATGCCATATTGAATAGTTAAAAGCAAATAAAAAGAACACGAGTTGTTCAAATTTAGATAAATGAAGTATCCATTTCTCACTTTGTTCTATGTAGTCATTCATTGTGCCAATCTGTTAAACTTGAAAAAAAAATACACTTTGATTAAAATTTAAAAAATGATATATTAGAACCAACCTTCACATCCCCTTATAAACAAAAGTACAGATCAAATTATCATGTTTAAACAGTTAAAAATCCATATAAATCAAGTAAAATAGTATGCTTGTAGTAGAATTTGCCAAACTGGACATTTTGTTATTAAAAACTTCTTGTAACGACTGGTTAATCAAATATGCTTCGAGCCGGCTGCCCCAACCCTAACTCAATTTGGATTGAGGGGGGAGGTAGGGAGAATCAAAAGCTCAGACCAGCGGAAATGGTCTCTCCACCCCCTGGCTTGATGTTAAAAGTCATCAAGATTTCTTATTCACAATGTGAATGTATTTCAATTACAATCTTGCTTTATGGCGTTTACTTATCCATAGGAAATTTTCTGAGCTTCAGCATCACTCCTTAATTCCAGAAATTCATTAAGAATGCAAATAATCTTTTATTCTGTAGTTAAATTGTCATTGTTTTG
This sequence comes from Lutraria rhynchaena, assembly GCA_008271625.1. Lineage (NCBI taxonomy): Eukaryota > Metazoa > Mollusca > Bivalvia > Venerida > Mactridae > Lutraria > Lutraria rhynchaena. The sequence goes on from VIBL01000357.1 coordinate 24,208, forward strand.
TTTCATGAATACATGTAACATGTAGGATAGATTTAACAGGTAACACTTGAAGAATGAAATTTGATCAATAACAATTATGATAACATGTCAGGGTCAACGCTCGCAATTTTAATATCAATTGGTGTGAATATGTTTATATTTTTGTTTGCGATTTTTACGAAAATGTTGCGTGTTTTGCAGAACTAAATACACCGAAAGTATTAATCTTCCGTTCCTATCCCGTACACAAATAACACTACAGACCGACGATAGCTCTTAAATGTAAACACAGTCGAATTTCTCCGCTAATTTATAAATCCAAGTTCGTGTATGTCAACCAATTTATCGAAGTCCCTTGAATTTTTATGTAAAGAGTTCCGATAGCATTACAATCTGTCCGTAATATTCACATATTACCATCTTCCTATAATATCCGCGTGTTACCGAGTGTTATAATATTCCAATATTATACATATGGTGCTATATTACCATAGTATCAACATTGTGCCATCTTCTCCAAGAATCCACGTTGTGCCATCTTCTTGTAGAAATGCCAGTTAGCTGAAAGAGTTAAATACAAACATAATAAACTCTTGACAGGCCTCATCCTGAATCACCTCCCCATGATGGAAACATACCGTTGCGCGGAAGGCATTCAACATGTTGAAGCCTTATGCTGATCTTTTCACTGGACATAACACAATCATACCACTTGCATGAGTGTTCAGACAAATAATAAAGCCAAATGAAGATTCATAGACGGTGTCGAGATCCGGGGGATAAGTTTATGTGAACCTAGCCATGCTTAAAATGAATGAATGGAGAGATTACTTTCCTTGTCCGCAAATTGGCATTCATCTGAGAGATTTTCATGTGAACCAGTAAGAAATATAAAAAGAACTTACCATTTTCAATGTGCTACCATATAACACCATCTTCTCAAAGTATCCACGTTGTGCCATCTTCTCGTAGTATCCTCTCTTGACTGAGGGACTCTACATTACAATGTAGAGTCCCTGGTTGACCTCGCAAATAGAAAAAGAGAAAACAATTAGAAAGTTCTTAAAACAGGATAAATAAACATTTTCATTAAATACGTTTGTGAGCTCATTCATCCATCCAACTTACAATGAAGCCAATATATTCAATGATGCATTATTACACGTGCTCAATCTACCTTAAAATATGACACTTCCTGAATAATTGATAGGAAACTAGACAACCATCAAATAAACCATAATTTCTGACTAGTTCCACCACAATATTCATTCTTAGTGGAAGCGTCCACAACCAGTTTAACCAAGATTCCCTATTTTCGTCCAACTGCAGAGCACACCACATATATTAACTTTTACCCCTATATGTCCAACTTGAATCTAAATACGCGACTCGGAGCACATGGCCGGTAAGGAGCCTACAACTCAAATTGGGATGCAGAAGGATAGTTAACCAACAAGCTGAAATAAACAAAAAGTCCAATTGTGTGTAAGGAACCTGTGTAATACACTCCTATATAGTGTACTACAGGGGAAGCAGACCCACAGAAATCCACAGGCAGACAGATCTGGATTGTGAATAAAGCAAAGAATATTCATAGTAAGGCTTTCCATGACAAAAGATGAAGAACAGTGATGTGAATGTATGTGACGGTGAGTGTAGGTGTGTATTGTGTGAGTGTGTGACTAGATTAACATACCTGAAAATACATGAACACATGAATCAATGGACCAGAAAATGTATCATTCACGAACAAAAGTAACGGCACCAGCCTTTTCCTACTCTCCTATTCAATTCATAGTGGCATCAGTTCACATATTCTAAGCCGGAGTCGAGGTCCGGAAGATATGCTTATGTGAACCTAGTCATACTTAAAATGAATGAATGGAGAGATTACTTTCCTTGTCCGCAAATTGGCATTCATCTGATAGATTTTCATGTGAACCAGTAAGAAATATAAAAAGAACTTACCATTTTCAATGTGCTACCATATAACACCATCTTCCCATAGTATCCACGTTGTGCCATCTTCTCGTAGTATCCTCTGTTGACTGAGGGACTCTACATATATTACAATGTAGAGTCCCTGGTTGACCTCGCAAATAGAAGAAAAGAAAAACAATTAGAAAGTTCTTAAAAGAGGATAAATAAGCATTTCAGAATTTCAAAAGAGAGTAGTGTTCACATGAATCTATGGACCAGAAAACACACAATTTACAAACGGAGGAGAAAAAGTAACGGCACCAGCCTTTTCCTACTCTCCTATTCAATTCATAGCGGCATCAGACCACATATTCTACACCACTTTCACCAAACAGAGCGTCTAAAAGCCACCTAACCTTTAACCAACCATCTATAGAACACTCAGCAAAAAGGAGAGAAGAATTATTATGCAGACACGCAAATTTCATTATAGATTTTGTCTACATAATCGGACCCACTGAGGTTTTTGCGCAGGAATCAGGTGATACGTCAGTGCACTACTAACGGTTATATGTACATATAACTGATATCTTAGCAGGCCTCATGCCAAATCACCTCCCCAGTATGTAAACATACCGTCGCCCGGAAGGCATTCAACATGTGGCAGCTTAACGGCTGTTGCTACACTGAACATAAAGCAATCATCCCACTAGCTGAGTGCTCAGAAAGTAATTAAGCCAAATTTGACTCTTAGACGATGTCGAGATCCGGAGGATAAGTTTATGTGAACCTAGCCATGCTTAAAATGAATGAATGGAGAGATTACTTTCCTTGTCCGCAAATTGGCATTCATCTGATAGATTTTCATGTGAACCAGTAAGAAATATAAAAAGAACTTACCATTTTCAATGTGCAACCATATAACACCATCTTCCCATAGTATCCACGTTGTGCCATCTTCTTGTAGTATCCTCTGTTGACTGAGGGACTCTACATATATTACAATGTAGAGTCCCTGGTTGACCTCGCAAATAGAAGAAAAGAAAAACAATTAGAAAGTTCTTAAAAGAGGATAAATAAGCATTTCAGAATTTCAAAAGAGAGTAGTGTTCACATGAATCTATGGACCAGAAAACACAAATTTACAAACGGAGGGAGAAAAAGTAACGGCACCAGCCTTTTCCTACTCTCCTATTCAATTCATAGCGGCATCAGACCACATATTCTACACCACTTTCACCAAACAGAGCGTCTAAAAGCCACCTAACCTTCAAACAACCATCTATAGAACACTCAGCAAAAAGGAGAGAAGAATTATTATGCAGACACGCAAATTTCATTATAGATTTTGTCTACATAATCGGACCCACAGAGGTTTTTGCGCAGGAATCAAGTGATACGCCAGTGCACTCAAGGTTATACGTACATATAACTTACTGAGGCCTCATGCCAAATCACCTCCCCAGTATGTAAACATACCGTCGCCCGGAAGGCATTCAACATGTGGCAGCCTAACGGCTGTTACACTGAACATAACGCAATCATCCCACTAGCTGAGTGCTCAGAAAATAAAAATTTGACTCTTAGACGATGTCGAGATCCGGAGGATAAGTTTATGTGAACCTAGCCATGCTTAAAATGAATGAATGGAGAGATTACTTTCCTTGTCCGCAAATTAGCATTCATCTGATAGATTTTCATGTGAACCAGTAAGAAATGTAAAAAGAACTTACCATTTTCAATGTGCTACCATATAACACCATCTTCCCATAGTATCCACTTTGTGCCATCTTCTTGTAGTATCCTCTGTTGACTGAGGGACTCTACATATATTACAATGTAGAGTCCCTGGTTGACCTCGCAAATAGAAGAAAAGAAAAACGATTAGAAAGTTCTTAAAAGAGGATAAATAAGCATTTCACAATTTCAAAAGAGAGTAGTGTTCACATGAATCTATGGACCAGAAAACACACAATTTACAAACGGAGGAGAAAAAGTAACGGCACCAGCCTTTTCCTACTCTCCTATTCAATTCATAGCGGCATCAGACCACATATTCTACACCACTTTCACCAAACAGAGCGTCTAAAAGCCACCTAACCTTTAACCAACCATCTATAGAACACTCAGCAAAAAGGAGAGAAGAATTATTATGCAGACACGCAAATTTCATTATAGATTTTGTCTACATAATCGGACCCACTGAGGTTTTTGCGAAGGAATCAAGTGATACGTCAGTGCACTACTAAAGGTTATACGTACATATAACTGATATCTTAGCAGGCCTCATGCCAAATCACCTGCCCAGTATGTAAACATACCGTCGCCCGGAAGGCATTCAACATGTGGCAGCCTAACGGCTGTTACACTGAACATAACGCAATCATCCCACTAGCTGAGTGCTCAGAAAATAATTAAGCCAAATTTGACTCTTAGACGATGTCGAGATCCGGAGGATAAGTTTATGTGAACCTAGCCATGCTTAAATGAATGGAGAGATTACTTTCCTTGTCCGCAAATTAGCATTCATCTGATAGACTTTCACATGAACCAGAAAGAAAGATAAAAAACCTTACCATTTTCAATGTGCTACCTGGTTCCAAAGGGAATCCACATGACACCATCTTCCCATAGTATCCACGTTGTGCCATCTTCTCGTAGTATCCTCTCTTGACTGAGGGACTCTACATTACAATGTAGAGTCCCTGGTTGACCTCGCAAATAGAAAAAAAGAGAAAACAATTAGAAAGTTCTTAAAACAGGATAAATAAACATTTTCATTAAATACGTTTGTGAGCTCATTCATCCATACAACTTACAATGAAGCCAATATATTCAATGATGCATTATTACACGTGCTCAATCTACCTTAAAATATGACACTTCCTGAATAATTGATAGGAAACTAGACAACCATCAAATAAACCATACTTTCTGACTAGTTCCAGCACAATATTCATTCTTAGTGGAAGCGTCCACAACAAGTTTAACCAAGATTCCCTACTTTCGTCCAACTGCAGAGCACACCACATATATTAACTTTTACCCCTATATGTCCAACTTGAATCTAAATACGCGACTCGGAGCACTTGGCCGGTAAGGAGCCTACAACTCAAATTGGGATGCAGAAGGACAGTTAACCAACAAGCTGAAATAAACAAAAAGTCCAATTGTGTGTAAGGAACCTGTGTAATACACACCTATATAGTGTACCACAGGGGGAGCAGACCCACAGAAATCCACAGGCAGACAGATCTGGATTGTGAATAAAGCAAAGAATATTCATAGTAAGGCTTTCCATGACAAAAGATGAAGAACAGTGATGTGAATGTATGTAACGGTGAGTGTAGGTGTGTATTGTGTGAGTGTGTGACTAGATTAACATACCTGAAAATACATGAACACATGAATCAATGGACCAGAAAATGTATCATTCACGAACAAAAGTAACGGCACCAGCCTTTTCCTACTCTCCTATTCAATTCATAGTGGCATCAGTTCACATATTCTAAGCCGGAGTCGAGGTCCGGAAGATATGCTTATGTGAACCTAGTCATACTTAAAATGAATGAATGGAGAGATTACTTTCCTTGTCCGCAAATTGGCATTCATCTGATAGATTTTCATGTGAACCAGTAAGAAATATAAAAAGAACTTACCATTTTCAATGTGCTACCATATAACACCATCTTCCCATAGTATCCACTTTGTGCCATCTTCTTGTAGTATCCTCTGTTGACTGAGGGACTCTACATATATTACAATGTAGAGTCCCTGGTTGACCTCGCAAATAGAAGAAAAGAAAAACAATTAGAAAGTTCTTAAAAGAGGATAAATAAGCATTTCAGAATTTCAAAAGAGAGTTGTGTTCACATGAATCTATGGACCAGAAAACACATAATTTACAAACGGAGGAGAAAAAGTAACGGCACCAGCCTTTTCCTACTCTCCTATTCAATTCATAGCGGCATCAGACCACATATTCTACACCACTTTCACCAAACAGAGCGTCTAAAAGCCACCTAACCTTTAACCAACCATCTATAGAACACTCAGCAAAAAGGAGAGAAGAATTATTATGCAGACACGCAAATTTTATTATAGATTTTGTCTACATAATCGGACCCACTGAGGTTTTTGCGAAGGAATCAAGTGATACGTCAGTGCACTACTAAAGGTTATATGTACATATAACTGATATCTTAGCAGGCCTCATGCCAAATCACCTCCCCAGTATGTAAACATACCGTCGCCCGGAAGGCATTCAACATGTGGCAGCCCAACGGCTGTTACACTGAACATAACGCAATCATCCCACTAGCTGAGTGCTCAGAAAATAATTAAGCCAAATTTGACTCTTAGACGATGTCGAGATCCGGAGGATAAGTTTATGTGAACCTAGCCATGCTTAAAATGAATGAATGGAGAGATTACTTTCCTTGTTCGCAAATTGGCATTCATCTGATAGATTTTCATGTGAACCAGTAAGAAATATAAAAAGAACTTACCATTTTCAATGTGCTACCATATAACACCATCTTCCCATAGTATCCACGTTGTGCCATCTTCTTGTAGTATCCTCTGTTGACTGAGGGACTCTACATATATTACAATGTAGAGTCCCTGGTTGACCTCGCAAATAGAAGAAAAGAAAAACAATTAGAAAGTTCTTAAAAGAGGATAAATAAGCATTTCAGAATTTCAAAAGAGAGTAGTGTTCACATGAATCTATGGACCAGAAAACACATAATTTACAAACGGAGGAGAAAAAGTAACGGCACCAGCCTTTTCCTACTCTCCTATTCAATTCATAGCGGCATCAGACCACATATTCTACACCACTTTCACCAAACAGAGCGTCTAAAAGCCACCTAACCTTTAACCAACCATCTATAGAACACTCAGCAAAAAGGAGAGAAGAATTATTATGCAGACACGCAAATTTCATTATAGATTTTGTCTACATAATCGGACCCACTGAGGTTTTTGCGCAGGAATCAAGTGATACGCCAGTGCACTACTAAAGGTTATATGTACATATAACTGATATCTTAGCAGGCCTCATGCCAAATCACCTCCCCAGTATGTAAACATACCGTCGCCCGGAAGGCATTCAACATGTGGCAGCCTAACGGCTGTTACACTGAACATAACGCAATCATCCCACTAGCTGAGTGCTCAGAAAATAATTAAGCCAAATTTGACTCTTAGACGATGTCGAGATCCGGAGGATAAGTTTATGTGAACCTAGCCATGCTTAAAATGAATGAATGGAGAGATTACTTTCCTTGTTCGCAAATTAGCATTCATCTGATAGATTTTCACATGAACATGAACCAGAAAGAAAGATAAAAAACCTTACCATTTTCAATGTGCTACCTGGTTCCAAAGGGAATCCACATGACACCATCTTCCCATAGTATCCACGTTGTGCCATCTTCTCGTAGTATCCTCTGTTGACTGAGGGACTCTACATTACAATGTAGAGTCCCTGGTTGACCTCGCAAATAGAAAAAAAGAGAAAACAATTAGAAAGTTCTTAAAACAGGATAAATAAACATTTTCATTAAATACGTTTGTGAGCTCATTCATCCATCCAACTTACAATGAAGCCAATATATTCAATGATGCATTATTACACGTGCTCAATCTACCTTAAAATATGACACTTCCTGAATAATTGATAGGAAACTAGACAACCATCAAATAAACCATAATTTCTGACTAGTTCCACCACAATATTCATTCTTAGTGGAAGCGTCCACAACCAGTTTAACCAAGATTCCCTACTTTCGTCCAACTGCAGAGCACACCACATATATTAACTTTTACCCCTATATGTCCAACTTGAATCTAAATACGCGACTCGGAGCACATGGCCGGTAAGGAGCCTACAACTCAAATTGGGATGCAGAAGGATAGTTAACCAACAAGCTGAAATAAACAAAAAGTCCAATTGTGTGTAAGGAACCTGTGTAATACACACCTATATAGTGTACTACAGGGGGAGCAGACCCACAGAAATCCACAGGCAGACAGATCTGGATTGTGAATAAAGCAAAGAATATTCATAGTAAGGCTTTCCATGACAAAAGATGAAGAATAGTGATGTGAATGTATGTGACGGCGAGTGTAGGTGTGTATTGTGTGAGTGTGTGACTAGATTAACATACCTGAAAATACATGAACACATGAATCAATGGACCAGAAAATGTATCATTCACGAACGAAAGTAACGGCACCAGCCTTTTCCTACTCTCCTATTCAATTCATAGTGGCATCAGTTCACACATTCTAAGCCGGAGTCGAGGTCCGGAAGATATGCTTATGTGAACCTAGTCATACTTAAAATGAATGAATGGAGAGATTACTTTCCTTGTCCGCAAATTGGCATTCATCTGATAGATTTTCATGTGAACCAGTAAGAAATATAAAAAGAACTTACCATTTTCAATGTGCTACCATATAACACCATCTTCCCATAGTATCCACGTTGTGCCATCTTCTCGTAGTATCCTCTGTTGACTGAGGGACTCTACATATATTACAATGTAGAGTCCCTGGTTGACCTCGCAAATAGAAGAAAAGAAAAACAATTAGAAAGTTCTTAAAAGAGGATAAATAAGCATTTCAGAATTTCAAAAGAGAGTAGTGTTCACACGAATCTATGGACCAGAAAACACAAATTTACAAACGGAGGAGAAAAAGTAACGGCACCAGCCTTTTCCTACTCTCCTATTCAATTCATAGTGGCATCAGACCACATATTCTACACCACTTTCACCAAACAGAGCGTCTAAAAGCCACCTAACCTTTAACCAACCATCTATAGAACACTCAGCAAAAAGGAGAGAAGAATTATTATGCAGACACGCAAATTTCATTATAGATTTTGTCTACATAATCGGACCCACTGAGGTTTTTGCGCAGGAATCAAGTGATACGCCAGTGCACTACTAAAGGTTATATGTACATATAACTGATATCTTAGCAGGCCTCATGCCAAATCACCTCCCCAGTATGTAAACATACCGTCGCCCGGAAGGCATTCAACATGTGGCAGCCCAACGGCTGTTACACTGAACATAACGCAATCATCCCACTAGCTGAGTGCTCAGAAAATAATTAAGCCAAATTTGACTCTTAGACGATGTCGAGATCCGGAGGATAAGTTTATGTGAACCTAGCCATGCTTAAAATGAATGAATGGAGAGATTACTTTCCTTGTCCGCAAATTAGCATTCATCTGATAGATTTTCACATGAACCAGTAAGAAATATAAAAAGAACTTACCATTTTCAATGTGCTACCATATAACACCATCTTCCCATAGTATCCACGTTGTGCCATCTTCTCGTAGTATCCTCTGTTGACTGAGGGACTCTACATATATTACAATGTAGAGTCCCTGGTTGACCTCGCAAATAGAAGAAAAGAAAAACAATTAGAAAGTTCTTAAAAGAGGATAAATAAGCATTTCAGAATTTCAAAAGAGAGTAGTGTTCACATGAATCTATGGACCAGAAAACACAATTTACAAACGGAGGAGAAAAAGTAACGGCACCAGCCTTTTCCTACTCTCCTATTCAATTCATAGCGGCATCAGACCACATATTCTACACCACTTTCACCAAACAGAGCGTCTAAAAGCCACCTAACCTTTAACCAACCATCTATAGAACACTCAGCAAAAAGGAGAGAAGAATTATTATGCAGACACGCAAATTTCATTATAGATTTTGTCTACATAATCGGACCCACTGAGGTTTTTGCGCAGGAATCAAGTGATACGCCAGTGCACTACTAAAGGTTATATGTACATATAACTGATATCTTAGCAGGCCTCATGCCAAATCACCTCCCCAGTATGTAAACATACCGTCGCCCGGAAGGCATTCAACATGTGGCAGCCCAACGGCTGTTACACTGAACATAACGCAATCATCCCACTAGCTGAGTGCTCAGAAAATAATTAAGCCAAATTTGACTCTTAGACGATGTCGAGATCCGGAGGATAAGTTTATGTGAACCTAGCCATGCTTAAAATGAATGAATGGAGAGATTACTTTCCTTGTTCGCAAATTAGCATTCATCTGATAGATTTTCACATGAACCAGAAAGAAAGATAAAAAACCTTACCATTTTCAATGTGCTACCTGGTTCCAAAGGGAATCCACATGACACCATCTTCCCATAGTATCCACGTTGTGCCATCTTCTCGTAGTATCCTCTGTTGACTGAGGGACTCTACATTACAATGTAGAGTCCCTGGTTGACCTCGCAAATAGAAAAAAAGAGAAAACAATTAGAAAGTTCTTAAAACAGGATAAATAAACATTTTCATTAAATACGTTTGTGAGCTCATTCATCCATCCAACTTACAATGAAGCCAATATATTCAATGATGCATTATTACACGTGCTCAATCTACCTTAAAATATGACACTTCCTGAATAATTGATAGGAAACTAGACAACCATCAAATAAACCATAATTTCTGACTAGTTCCACCACAATATTCATTCTTAGTGGAAGCGTCCACAACCAGTTTAACCAAGATTCCCTACTTTCGTCCAACTGCAGAGCACACCACATATATTAACTTTTACCCCTATATGTCCAACTTGAATCTAAATACGCGACTCGGAGCACATGGCCGGTAAGGAGCCTACAACTCAAATTGGGATGCAGAAGGATAGTTAACCAACAAGCTGAAATAAACAAAAAGTCCAATTGTGTGTAAGGAACCTGTGTAATACACACCTATATAGTGTACTACAGGGGGAGCAGACCCACAGAAATCCACAGGCAGACAGATCTGGATTGTGAATAAAGCAAAGAATATTCATAGTAAGGCTTTCCATGACAAAAGATGAAGAATAGTGATGTGAATGTATACCTGAAAATGCATGAACACATGAATCTATGTACTTGAACGAAATATAAAAAAATACTGACATTTTCCATGTGCTGGCTGGTTCCCATTGTGCCATCATCTCATAGTATCCACATTGTGCCATCTTCTCATAGTATCCACATTGTGCCATCTCAATGTAGTATCCTCAGTTGACTTCGCTAAATAGAAAATATGTATAATAGCAATTAGAATGTGATTAAAAACAGGATAAATAATATTTTCGTTTGTAAATAAGTTTGCGGGATCATTCATCCATCCAACAAACACAAATTCCAATTGTGTATAAGGAACCTATGTAGCACGCATCCATATAGTGCACTACAGGGGCAGCAGAATCACAGAAAAAACACAGACAGACAGATCTAGATTGCGATTAAAGCTGTGAATATTCATAGTAAGTCCATTTCATGACAAAAGGTGAAGAATGAACATATTTGTAAATTAAAGATAGAAAATTACTAACGTTTGTAAAGCGCTGGTAATTAAGGTCATCCACATATCACCATCTTCCCATGATATCCACATTGTGCCATTTTCCCACAGTATCCACATTGTGCCATCATTTGACTTCAGAAAGAAGTGAAAAGCAATTAGAATATGAAGCAGACAAATACTCATTTGCGATAAAATCAATTATTCAATGTGCAATATGACACATGTTATACCTTATGATCAAAGCCATGAATTTTCAAAGTAAGGCATTTTATGACAAAAGATGATGAATTGAGATATGAACGTGTGTTATAGTGTTGCAAGTGTTTGTGTGTGTGATGTATATGTAAGCATATGAATCACGGGAGGTACGTCTGAATAAACGCTAACATAGATACACAATTTGACACAAATCAACCGTTCATAAATTTAGCTTTCCAAGTATTGCTGAGTGCAGGAAATATACAAAAAATTTATTATCTAATATACAGAACATTACAAACATTCAGAGTGCAACCACTTCCTCAAGAAAATATATCATTCAAAAAATGAAGGATAAAAAGTTAACCAAAAAGTATTATGCTTGTTTTTCTCATTTTAGTTTTGTTTTAACCAAAAGAATAGAATAAATAAAGTGATATGCTTAATTTTCAGTTTAGACAAAACTGCTAAATGATATAAGGTTCGCTTACTTCAAATATCGTCCCTTGATTGTCTCTTGTATGTCCTCGAATTTATTTCTCTTACACTATCTTTGATCTTGAGGCTTGTGATGCTTACAACTACCTGCATTGTCGTACTCTTCGTGACCTTTTCGTGAAAATAATAAATTGATGAAGATAAACAGACATGTTCTCAATGGAAATACAAGTACTATAGTGCATGTTTAATTAAAATTTGTCCAATAATTCTTGTAATAAAATCACAGGTACCGGTCAATGTGGTAAAATTAATGAAACACTTTTCAATAGAGAATACTTAAGAAAATGTTTATCGGATGAAAAAAATAGATGTCATACATCGAGCACATTTTAAAGCACAAGTTTACCTAAAGTTTATTGTTTTTCTTCCATGATAAAGCTTTTTGGCCTAACCTAATCATCACCATCCTTTAATGAATATGTAAAAAGTAATTAGACTGGACTATCACTGGAGTATCGATTCATGCAAACATGATAAAATAATTCAAATTTTACAAACACATTGACAAATGCACCACGAGTATGTATACAAATTAAATCATTCAAATTAATATCAACAGTTGTTTCAAACAATGAAAAATGTATTCATAAAATAAAGCGACGGATAAGATATATCTATTAAATAATACACACCACGTTGTTGAAACAATCAATGTATAATTCCCAAAACACACCTTTCATTGTGTTTTACTTGTCACTAATGCGGTTGCCTGCGAAAAATTCACTCAAAACTAACCACGCCTTTGGGTATCTGAACACAATTAGTACCACGTGACTTCTTTTTTCTTAATCCCTTTATTGTTACAATGAAACGTTCGCCAAGAAACACGTTTTTCGTATAAATCGTGTGTAAACACATTAGCAACAACAATAATGTACATGTACACCGACTCTGTAATTATAATAAAACAACTGACGACCAAAACTTTTTGCATACTGGTTAGAATATTTTTAACGAAATGTCTTTATACCTTAGATAAATATAAAGTAATTTCATGCTCAATTCAAGAAGTTAATTTACCAGATACATACAATAACAGCCTTACCCTGTGAGTGTCCATAGACTGTATCGAAAAGTATGGAGATGACACGGTAATTAATACACAAATATCTTTACATAGCAATACATAAGCCAACATTTGCTTTTCATAGATGCAGACCAAGGTCAACAACAATGTGAAAATTTGAACGAAATACAATTCCATTTACTAACTATTCCTATAGCATAATAAATACATTAGATTCCTCATAATGCAACAACAACCCAGAGACGCTAAGGAAAACCCTTAAACTGAGTGTAACTTAACTCAAATAATATCCGACCTGCGTACGAAATGTTGTGGAACGAACCCATAAAACTAGCTAAACATTTACCAAACCTGCATCAGAAAGAAATCACATTACGTACAAAACAAAAATATCAAAAAGGAATAAATTCTCACCTCAATTCTTTGAGCATAATAATTATTTAACGTATCATATAACAACGTGTTGTCTTTCCAACGTATTACGTCTGTGTGCGAATTTACTACCCAAAACCAAACCTATATAGAGCTAAATTGCCACACCCAATATCGAGAATTACAAAACCCAGGGAATTCTCGTGGAATTCAGGACAAAAACATTGTACGATACCCAATTTATCCTAACACATACTGAGGCTCATACACGTGGTCTTATGAAAAATACCACTTGAATCAAGGTTACAAAAATATTTACTTACTTGTTTACTGAAGCGAGTTAAATATAAATTATATGAAAATGCTAAATTCAAAATGCAAATAATAATGCCCTATCTTTGCAAAACAAAAATCCAACAATTTAGTCGAAAATATCATGATAACAAGCTAATGCAATAATTTCCCTTCTTTACGTTGGTTAACATTTGAGGCCCGGCTATGCACTTTGTGACAGTCCTTTGTAAGACATTCTCTGAATACCGTACGTATTAATGAAATTATGAAATTCTTTCATAATTTAAGACTTTTGTCCACTTTGGAAAAAGGTTATCAAATGTCTTAATCGTACAATAAGTTACCATAGCAACCAGACATGTACTTAGAGCTGGGCTTATTAGAATCATCCATATCTGATTCAATAATGTTTCCCCCTTCAAAAAGAGAATCCAGTTCACTATTAGCATTACACATCAGTATTACGTTTAAAACCTTCATTAGCGCTTAATGTCTGATCTCTATTGAATGTGATTTCACTGTATTTTGTGTTATCCGATGCTTCAAATCTTCGATCGATTTTTACCTCAGTATTATACGAATCCAAGCACAACTTGTAACATCTCTGCCGCTCTTCGGTGTTTAAATCGCCGTACATCATCGATCGGTTTGAACGCCCACCTGGATAAAAGAGAATATCATGTCAGTGATCCATGCTGATTTTATTCATATTAAAATTCTCGAAATATATACCACTTTTGCACCAATATTGGGTCTCAATATTGAGGAAGGCTCCTCCGTCGTCCATCGGTTATGGCCTGTGGATAGTAATCACCAGTCCCTAACCGCTGTGAGTTCAAATCACATCTGGGACAAGTCAAATTTCGCACCTATGGAAACTGTCCAGATAGCTTACGGAAAGTCAGTAGTTCTTCTCAAGCGTACATCTGTGGTCTTCCTCCACTGGAAAAGCTTGAAAAACCATCAAATGACTCGGATCGTTGGCGCGACATAAGCCCCAGTGAAAAAATGTTGCGATTGTTAAACGAATAGGATGTTATTTTCACTAGTATCAACATTATATATTAAATTACTATCATTATCATCATTATCCCGATTCATCATAATGCATCAGTGTAAAATCAGGATACTGCGAGCCGACTATCCCAACACAAACCAAAAATATTATCTTTTGTACACCCCCCTTCGCCCTGGACCCCCAGCCTACTTGTTCAGTTTCCGCCCCCCTCCACTAGAAATCCTGGATCCGCCTATGAGAAGTTGACCATGCTGCAAACAGTATTGTGCACCTTACACATCCTGATTTTACTATTCAGTACAATATAATGTCAAACAAAATACTATGTATTAAAACATAATGCAGATAAATGACCATTTGATGAAAACGAAATTTGATTTCAATATGCTAAAAAAATTGGGCTGAATCAGTCGGTGACTCAAACTGACCAAAACTACCCACACGTACCAAAGCACGTGCAAATCGTCCTCACCGTACACATTTTCACCCTCCGTAATTCATTTCGCGTAAAGACATACATTTCACGCTATTCTATCTGAAACGCGTGAAATTATCAATATCATTCAGAGTAAATCTACAATACAAAGCAAAACATTAAATGAGAGTTTCTAATTTCGAAAAAACAAAAGATTCGAAACAATGTGCAAATTATATCTGCCATGTACTATTACTCTGACATGCTTGCTGAAAAACCACGCCTACTATATTTAGACTGTAGTCTCGCAACTGTTTAACCAGTATTATCTAAACAGACATCAATGAATAAAAGCATTCCTTATCATATGAACCGCTTACACAACAATATCCAAGAAATATACTGAATATTAAGCAAATATGTAATATATTCAGTCCAACTCGGGATCAACTGAACGGGTCCTTATGAAACATCTTTTTAATACAAAGTAGGAATGACTGCACGTGTTTCATTGAACAATTTTTAGGAAATACCTTTTAGTTTGAATCCTAATAAGAGGTGTATTGTATCATGAGTTTTATTTATTCAACAAGACACCGCAGTTTATATATGTAACATGTATTCGGTGCATGAACTTATTAATTCCAAATTGCTTAATGTAGAGATTATCAAAACACATGCTTTTACAGAAAACAATAATGAAGCTTGAATGCAAGTACATGTATTATCTCTATTAAATACCCCCTTTGCTACGTGTCACCATGGTGAGGACATCTATTAAGTGAAAATATTCAACATTAATTTGACATTAAATCATATCAACATTCAAATGAAAGGAGTTTCCGTAATTCCAAAGATAGATCTTACATCTGGTGTCTGGCCCCTTTAAACTAGGAATACCTTTCATAAGACAGACACATCACCATTGCATACACAGAATAACAGGTTAACCACCTCGAAAGCTCTGTGTCCAAGGTTATAAAACTTGAGATCGGTCTCCGATCTCAAATTCTCATATTTTACCCTTCAATGTTTCTAACTTAATTATTTCTAAACAATGAAGATTTCAATCCTAAGTTATTCTGCCAGCTAAAATGATCTGATAACGTATTTAATCATTACACTGCAATATCTTTCAAATCAGAATGCTTCGCTTACAAAATTGAGGTATGAGCTCGGAGATTGTTCCTAAGTTTTATAACCTCGGGCCTTGGTTTCAATCGTTCGCCTGAATGGATTAACTTTCATCTGTGTAAATCTCAGATTGTCATACTGATGAAAATTAAACTTAGATACGAAAAGAAAAATGGGAAAAATGCAAAATACCTACAAAGTAAAACCTCAAATAGCGACCACCGCAATATTTCGACAACCTTGTTATAACGACCACTTATTTCAGACCGGTTTCAATAACTCCTATAATTCAACCTGATAATGAAACCATTTTTGGGTCCCGAAAGAGGTCACATTATCGAGGTTTACTCTGATTATTTTGTGAATTTAATGTTACATGCTTGACAACATGCACGGCATGAATTAGTTAAGATAGCCACTGTTTAGTATTCTGCTCTTAAACAGTTCCAATAAATGTGTCCTAATACGAGGTGTGTAAACGAGACAAGTTCCGGTAATCACTATAAACCGTACAAGTGGAATTGTAATTGTAGAATCACAATAAATCGTACAGTGATTGGAAGTAGCAGGTGCTTGTGATAGCAAAAAACAGTACAAGTTGAAATATTAAACAAAGCAATGGTTCACACAGTGATTTTGTTTACACACTGAGTAATAAATATTAATTAATAGATATAACACAAATATTTGCATAATATTATTATGACAGAACTTTAGCATTATAGTCAAAGCATTATTTGCTAAACAATAAGTATATTATTACAACAAGTTAAGATTCCAGTATCACTTTTTCAATGTTTTATTTATTTAACTTCTAAGAAATAAAATAGTGTGAAGACTTTTATGATATGTCCAATCTTTCTGACATCATTGCTGGTGGGTCATTAACCTAACTAGCGTTCCTGGATTCTGTACTAACTTTGTTCTCCGCCTGTAAGACCTAGACAAACAAGAGGGTTAAGATGGCCCTTTTTCGCTCACGTGAGTAAAGATTGCAACTTTTATGGTTGTCCTGTGATTTAATCTGGTGACCTAGTTTTTTAATTGAGTTGACCCATGTTTAAACCTATTCATGATATCATTAGTACAAACATTCTGACAAAGTTTGAGGAAGATCCAATCAAAACTGCGACCTATAGAGGGTTAACAAGGTTTTCAAAATTTGACCTGGTGACCTAGTTTTTTACCCAGATGACCCATATTCAAACATGTCAAAGATTTCATTAATACAAACATCCTGACAAAGTCCGAAGAAGATCAAATAAAAACCTCTAAAGTGTTAACAAAGTTTTTCTATGATTTGACCTGGTGACCTAGTTTTTGACCCCAGATGACCCATGTTCAAACCTGTCCAAGATATCATTGAGACAATCATTTTGACAAGGTTTGATGAAGATCCAATCAAACCTAAGAACCCTAGAACGTTAATAATGTTTTTCTATGATTTGACCTGGTGACCTAGTTTTGGACCCCAGATGACCCATGTTCAAGCTTAATCAAGATATCATTAAGACAAGCATTTTGACAAGATTTAGTGAACCTCCAGTCAAAACTGCGACTCCTAGAGCGTTAACAAGGTTTTTCTCTGATTTGACCTAATCACTTAGCTTTTGACCCCGGATGACCCATGTTCGCACATGTCCCAGATATTATTAAAACAAACCTTCTGACAAAGTTTAATGAAGATTCAATCAATATTGCTGACCTAGTGACCCAGTTTTTGACCGAAGATGATTTTACAAGATCATTAATACAAACATTCTGACAAAGTTTCAGGAAGATCCAATCAAATATGTGATTTCTAGAGTGTTCACAAAATTTCCATTCTATTTGACCTGGTGACCTAGTTTTTGATCCAAGATGACCCATGTTCAAACTTGACCAAGATATCATTGAGACGAACATTCCGACCAGGTCTGATGAAGATTCGCTTATAAGTGTGACCACTAGAGCATTAAAAAACAGGTGTAGACGATCGACGCCGGAGTAGGCTGACTGATGACTATAGCTCACCGAGCACTACGTGCTCAGGTGAGCTAAAAAGGGTTTGTTTCCGGTTACGTGCCCAAAAAATATGGGTCGGTAGGTAGAGATTTTTTTCTTTTACGTTTTTTACTCATATCGGCAACACTGTCGTGAAAATTACAATATAGCACTACGATTTGGATGCCGCAAAAACATTTGAGTCGGCAGGTAAAAGATGGGTCGGTCGGATAACCGGAAACAAACCTATTTTTTAGGCCTAATTGTCACATGAATCACTCGAATCAGCATTGGATAACAATGGCTTAAGACCTTATGCCAACAACAAAATCGTCACAGACAACCTGTGCCGCACCCAGGTTTTGAATGCATGAACTTGAGGTCTATGAACCGAACGCTTTACTTATTAAGGGAGCTAAGTAGTTGGGTTCCTGAGCCAAAGTCTCACCTGAGCAAAAAGCACTCCACGTAGTTACCCCACTTATCAAGCCCCGGCTCCACACAAATACAACCATTATGTTGGGTATAACAATCATGATACCTTCCGATATACCAGACTTCACAGGAAGCCAAATCTAATTAAAAGCATAACAAAGATTAGAAAATCAATATGAAAATGCAGTCCCATCTCAATTAATAACCACACCGACAGTAAACCATCTGATTAAACATCATGTCGTAGAACGGTTCTACACCATTTGGAAAACGGATATAACTAGGGTAAAAGGCCTGCAAAGGCACAAACGCGGAAAATAAGAAAACATAATTCAACAGAACGGAAAGCGTGTTCTAACTGACTAGCTTGTGAACAGTAGTGCGTACGACAATTATTACAAAATAATACATGAACAAACAACAAATACATGACGCTGAAACAAATGAAAATTAAATAAATGAATAAATGGATAAATGGCAAAACCTGCTAAGGCACAAACACAGAAAATAAGAAAACACAGAACGGAAAGCATGTTCTAACTGATTAGCGTGTGAACAGTAGTGCGCAAGCGGAATATACGTATGCTAAATTTCCGGTATGTGCAGGGGCGGCAGGTGACATAAATGATGAGTTATGGGGAGCAGTAGGAGTGACTATAAGGTAATACACAATTATATTGAAGATATTCGTAAGAATTACAAAAATAAAAAAATTTAAAGACACCCGGTACATATACAGTACTTACAGTGTACAAACAACAACTTAATTCATTCACCATAGTACTGTGAAGCACAAACATCACATCTACAGGTCTCTTCAAGTATGAAACATAAATTTCATACAATTATATTCACTGCACATTGAATAATATTCACACAAAGACATCAATTAATTAAATCTAAAGAACAGACAAAGACATATCCACAACATATTATTCAATTTATTCAAATGTTCACATTAAAGTTCATTCATATTTTCAACATAATTCACAAAGTGATCAATTATATACCCAGTCGTTGTTCATCCGCCTAGGCTTGACCCTTGTTCTCTTCAGTTGGTGGGCATCAGATCGTTTCTGGCGTCTAGCGGGAATAATGCACTTCGGCCTTGACTCCTTGGTCGACGAATCGGATTGGCTGCAATCTAAAAAAGAAACTGGGTGGAATCGGTATTAGCAGTACTATCTTGCTCACCATTGAACCTAGTGGACGTGTGTCCTTTGGTCGCAGGTGTGATGAAATGGAGTATAAAATATAAAGTTCTCATTAAAGATGATATTTGTTGACTGCTTCCTGGTATGTTAGTCAGTATCTTACAAAATAAGCATCGTTACACCGCAAAACGTCCGTATATATTGTTGCAAATCGTCCACTTTTTTAGACGTACGTTTTGCGGCAAAAGGTATGGCTCTGTCTCATAACGTCCGTATTCTAAAGAAAATTAATTTTTTGTTAACTAACATTACGTTACCCATTACTTAATCTGTATAAATAAAGGTGGTAGTTTAGCACGCTGGACTCGTAACCGGGAAATCCGGGTTCGAATCCCGGTTGCGGCAGGTCATTACCCTTCTATGAAAATTTGACAAAAATGTCGACTTTCCTCCATATGTGGAGAAGTTGTCGGCTCCTTGTGGAAGGGTAAGTTAGTACTGGTTAGTATGCAGTCTAGTCCAAGAAAACTGGTTAGGTGAACCGGTCGCCGTATATAACTGAAAAATTATTGAAAAACGGCGTTAAACCCCAGTGACAATATGTCACATAAAAACAAAAAAAAACAAAGGCGGTAGTGGCATACATCTATTTGGAGTTATAACCCTCTTGTTGTATGTTGATTTTTAGCTCGACTTTACAAAGAAAAAGGTCGCCTTATCGTAAAAGTTAGGTCGTCTGCATCTGCACTGGCGTCGATTGAGTTTTTACTGTCAGCTCAACTCATGGAGAACATATCAAAATCTGTCCGCTACAGTCCACTTAGTACTTTGATTCTACTATGTTTCAAATCGGAGTCACGTGATCTTCCTCACTGTGTATGGAGCGATTCAACGCACGATATGTACGTGCAAAACATGCGAATGGGAAATCTGTAAGGAAGAACAGTGTAGCGCAAATGACACATAGCCCGTGTTAATAATACACGTGATATCGTATGTTAAGCCCATATACTAGTACGCAAATCTTTAATATGAAAGTTCACCTAATAATTTTACCATGAAATGACCGATATGAATAAAAAATCCGACACATGTACCAGTTACACAGTTAAATAAATGAGGATTATATTTCACAATTTAAATCAATCAACAGAAAAAATATTTATGTTATATTCAAAGCTGATCTACTACTGTAAAACTGTGGTGATCAGAATGATACATTCTTTCACAACCAAACTATCAGGTCTGTGCGACTCCTATTTGGGTGTCTATTCCAACCAAATGAAATACTCCAAATTCAGCAATTTTCACTCAATTTAAGCAATATTTACCATTATTCAGCCGAATGTTTTACATCATTGTATTTATTTCATCAATACAAACATAAATTTCATCATTTTCATCACTTTTTCCGTCCGTAGGCCACTTAGAATGGCTACAAGCATCAAAGTTGCACAAAATCGCCCATTTTTTTTTTCACCAAAACCCGCTCTAAAAATAATTTCATCAAACATATTCGCTTCAAGTCTTTTCTATATTATACCCTCCACCGAAGTTTAAAACAAACCATATTTTCTCAGCCGACGACTTCTCCGTCGGAAAAATCCTACGAACTTAAAAACACCAAAAGTCCTACATTTTAACTAATTCGAAATTAGATAATATCTAATATTTTACATTCATTTAAGTCAGTAGACTCCGCGCTTCATATTATTAACACACAATTCATGTTTACGCCATACAAACACTTAATATCCGTCGCGCCTAATTAAACTTAATACAAGCAAAAAAAAGAAAAAAAAACAATGTACATGCACTTTCCTGGATGTTAAATAATATCGTTTTTTTTTACCATTTCAACTGCATCTCAAATTACTTAGAATTAAGATAATTATCAACTTCAAATTTTTGAAGTTGTCTACAAGAATTCAAAAAATGTCTTACTCGGCGACCAAACCAACAAACGTTAAACACCAAGCCACAAACTTATCCCACTAAAATACACATAGCGAAACCTAATATCACCAACACAACTTTATTTAATTCTTCTTTATTAGGCAAAAAAAAACGGCATTACAATGCCTTTGGCCATTTACATACATACTATGGCAAAGACCATACAGTACAAAATACAACATAAACTAAGTTCAGCAAGTTTGCAATAAGATATACATGCATTATTAAGATATAGTGTCCAAACATAAAAAAATAGAAAAAAAAAAAAAAACAGTTAAGATTTTTCCAAGGTGTTTTTCCTAACTTTAAATGACTCTCTCAAAAACCTGGTTATATTATGAATTGTTTTGCTTTTATTAGATTTCATTAAATTAATAAATTTTTCAACACAAGGCCATGCGGAATGTCCAAAATATTCTTTCCTTATACTGGTATATCTAGTACAACATAATAAGAAATGATACTCTGTTTCCACAGTATTTTGATTACAACATTTACACAATCTCTGATTACGTTCTATACCTGCTATTCTACCAGATTCAATTTCTAAATTATGATTACTAAGTCGAAATCTGGAAAGTTGTTCTCTTAAATTATCATTTGTGATAATACTTAGATATTTTTCAAATTCAAAATTTGTTTTGTATTTACAATAGTAAAACAGTTTCGGCATAGAAGAGATTGAACTGCGCCATTCCTGTATAAATTGATCATGAATTCTACTTTTTATCGAAGGATAATAGTTAATGTCGGAATTAAAATTTTGACGAATATGAGTAAAACCAAGATGATCGATAATAGAATTTAAACGAGACGCCCAGGTCATACCGTTACAATTATTACATAAATCAATGTACATTGAATACATGGACGAGTCACAATTCTTCATGAATTTTAACCAAAATTTGATAGATCGTAATTTACAAATAATCGACAATGGAAACCTTCCCAATTCACCGTAAACTGCCATGTTCGGTGTTTGGCTAGTAACTCCTAACAATTTCTTACAAAACTTAACATGTAATTTATCAACCTCTTTGAAATTATATATACCCCACACCTCTGACCCATATGAAATTATTGGTACGATCATTTTATCAAAAAGAGCTAATTTTGTTTTCAAATCAAAATTTACCTGATCGAATAAAGAAAGCAAATTATGATAAGCACGTAGAGCTTGTTCATTTAGGGCTTTAATTGCAGCAGAAAATTTACCATTGCTAGCAAATTTAACACCTAAGTAAGTAAAACTATCTACTCGTTCTATTTTTTCACCATTTATAAAAAAGTCTGGATATCGTAGCTGCATACGTTTCTCAAAAACACAAATTTTAGTCTTAGAGACATTAATCTTAAGACCCCATTTTTCAGAATATTTATAAATATTATCTATTTGAGACTGTAAACTGGTTGGGTCAGTTGTAAACATAACAATGTCATCGGCAAAGAGTATCATATACATAGACAAAAGTTGTAAATCATTTTCAGTCAACGAATTAAAATCAACGTGTTCAACAATATCGTTTATGAACAAAATGAATAACAGGGGAGATAATGGCTCTCCTTGTTTTAGACCAACAGTTACATCGAAAAAATCCGACATACTCATATTATACAGTTTAACACAAGATTGTACATTGTGATATATACATTTCAAAATATTTAAAATTTTACAGCTGATATTTGATTTTAATAACTTTATCCACAATGCATTTCGATTTATAGAGTCAAATGCACGTTGATAATCAATGAATACACAGTATAATTTAGATTTATTATTTAAAACTTTTTGAACAGTAGAGTGTAACAGAAAAATAGCATCAGATGTCGAACGACCATCTCTAAAACCAAATTGACAATCGTTGAATTTTCCCTCTGATTCACACCATTTATTTATGCGATTTCTTAATAATAATGAAAATATTTTCCCAATAATACTAATTAAAGTGATTCCGCGATAATTTGCCGGGTTATCTTTATCACCTTTTTTGAAAATGGGTATAATAGTACCTTTAAACCAAGCATCTGGATATGTACCATTGTCAAAAATATAGTTGAAAATTAAACATAAATATGGTGACATAATCTCCTTAGCATCTATGAAAAAATCAGCAACTATATTTTCTCTATCACAACTTTTGTGACGTTTTAGCATAGATATAGTTTCGAGAATTTCATCGACCGATATTGGCTTATCAAGGTCCTCGATGCTGATGGGATTTTCTCTGTCCAAATCAGTGTCATCAGAATAAGTAAAATTTCCAAATGACTCGTTAGAAATATGATAAAAGTATTCCTTAAAATCATCGACGGATATATTTTCAATGGAATCTTTTTTGTTGCGGAACTTTTTAATATACTTCCAAAATTGCCTGGGCGAGTGTTTGCTCAAAGTACTTAATTTTGCCCTTTCGGAATTGAAATATTTTTGTTTCGCTCGCCTTTTCATTTGAGTAAATTCATTCCTGCAGCGCAAAAAGTGCATTTTATTGGTCTCACTTTTATCAGCGTTGTATTTACGTTTTGAATCATAAAACTTAGCTTTCGCAATCTTACAGTTAAAATTAAACCAAGGAGATTTTTTAGCTATTCTTTTTGGTCTTGGATTTATTGTACGTCCAAAACATTGAAATGAAACATCATGAATAATCTCAGAAAACTTATTCACACATTCATTGATATCATATTCATGCGATATAAGTTTTTGATTGATATCATCAAATTGATAGATTTTCGAGTTCAATATATTTAAAAATTCATCATTACGGAAGTTATCCCAGACAATTTTATCAAACGGTAAATCGTCATGGACAAATGTATCAACATTGTAGTTTATAGAAAACGTGAGAGGACAGTGATCGGAAAACTCCGTCATGTCTAACACACACATATCATATATACAAGAAAAACATTCAATATTTGTGACAAGATAATCAACTAGACTCGATATATTCTTGTTACGTAAAACAGAATTAAAAGTACAATTACCCTCATCCAATCGACCGTTAACAATGCATAAATTGTTCACTTTACATAGGTTTAGCAATTTACTACCAAAGTTATTTAAAACAGAATCTTTGTTATGTCGTCTTGGGAGTTTTTCACCC
This sequence comes from Lutraria rhynchaena, assembly GCA_008271625.1. Lineage (NCBI taxonomy): Eukaryota > Metazoa > Mollusca > Bivalvia > Venerida > Mactridae > Lutraria > Lutraria rhynchaena. The sequence continues at coordinate 49,053 of VIBL01000357.1, forward strand.
GAAACATGATTATAAGGAATATTAGTATACCTACTCAGTTCTGAAGGTTCTATATAATCATACAGCTCACCAGTACGTGCATTGAGATCACCACAAATAAATACATCACCAAGATTATTATATTTTCTAACATTATCGGCCAAACATTCGAAAAAATCAAATTGATATAAGGTTGATCTACTATTACGATATAAACTCGAGTCCTCTGGAGGAATATAACAAACACAAAAATAAGCATCGTTATTTGTTTCTCTCGCACGATTGTTGAGTTTAAACCACACGGCGCCCCTAGAATCTATGTCAATAATATCAATGAACTTGCTCAAAGCTTTCTTATAATAAATAGTGACTCCCCCGCTGTTACGCCTAGCTTTAGTATTAAACTTCGGACGAGGACAATTAATGCAACTATATCCGTCTAGGTTGGAGACATTAGAACCCGACCAAGTTTCTGTAAAACATAGTATATCAAAATCAGATATAAAATTAATAAAATCACAATCTTTAAATTTGGTTCCAACACCTTGTACATTCCATACAAGAAAAGTCAACTGTTTCACTGGTCCATCCTAACAAAAACCAGATGCTGCTACTGTATCCACTGTATACATTTTATTATTGATGTATAGTTTGTCATATGCAAGATAAGCCGTTTGTCCATCATTCTTAGCCTTTATCATGATAGGGATAAGTTGTTTTCTCCTTTCTTGAATAGTTTTTGGAAACTGTTCACTAACACGAATCTTCAACGTAGATGACGAGGTTGGATCATCTGATGATTCCATGCCTGTAGCTCCGTTATTATTTGATTTCCTATGGGATGAAACTTTCTCCTTGATCATCATTTTATCAGGGTAGTGATTAAATTTGACCACGATTGGTCGCACTTTATCAGGATTGAATCGGTTGCCTAGTCGATGGGCTCTTTCTATTTTAATAGAATTATGAGGATCATCGATGGAAAGAACTTCTTTGCAGAAATCGAGAACAACTTTAGAACAATTCTCATTACGTCTTGACTCAGGTGATTGACACTCCGGAAAGCCGAAGAATAAAAGATTATCTCTCATTGAGCAAGACTTTAGATCATTGAGTTCTTCGGGTAAGGATTTCAAATTGACAAGATCTTCTGATAGTTTGTTGATTCTGTCACGTTCTTGTTTTAAAGCTGAGTTGATTTCGACATGTTGAGATTTCAGCTCTTCACAAATTTGCGAATCATAAGCTCTACTAGCCTCTATCTCGGTTACTCTAGAATTAGTATCTCTAACATCAGCTTCAATTAATGTGACTCTTGTATCTAATGATGTAAGCTTACTCGATACATTTGATAGTTGTTGTTCAATTGCGTCCAATTTTGATAGTTTTTTTAATACTCATATCACATATTCGCATATATCTCACGTTCTCACATATATACACAAAATACACTCATCTTTATACAAAATTAAACATTCTACCGCTGTTCATCTGTCCGTACGACCCAAAAATTATACTAAAGGTGCTATTTTCAACTGACATATTACACATTTCCACTATTATTTCATCATAACTTCAGTATTGGTACTCACAAACACATAATTTACTCCTTAAAAGAGGCGCATTTACATTAGGTACTGTGTTTTTGCGTCCGTTCGCCTCGTAAAACTAATTCACAATCCTCAATTCATAGATACACCAATTTATGTTAAATCTCAGCAATCTAAACTTCATTAATTATACCTATATGTGCCTGTGTAGAAACTAAATATATCTATCCGGGTCAGGTGAGGATATAACAAGTTCAGACTACGCACGCAGAAAGTCACAAACAGGTAAAAATGCCTGACTCATGATGTTAGTTCTTGATCTTTAGACCTTTTTGGTAATACTGTCCAGAGTCTGCACACACTTGTGCGCAGAACACTCAAAAATGATGAAAAGGTTGGGTACCTACATTGGAGATAATATAAAAGAGGTGCGCTCGCCGCCCAGAGTAGGGAGTTGGCAGTAGAGAGTTGGCAATCGAGAGTTAGAGTTGGCAGTCGACGCTAACCTTTTCCAGTGAATTCTATCAAACTATGTCCGCTGTTTACTAGCGTTAACTTTTAATAATATCTTCGCCTGGACTTACGATCAGTGATATATTTCGTTTAATTTAAATTTAAAATCAGTGTCTTATTTAGTTGGTAACCTTGTTTTACGCTTTATTTATGGGACGATTAAGTATCTGTAATATGGACAAGTGGAGTTGTTATTGTATAATTACTTACGTCTTTCCCGCTGGACTTGAGCGTGTTTGATCGTAGAGCAATAAACTAGGCATACGTACGGTCGGTAAAATCCCAACACCCCAATTGGGAAAACCGAACTACGTAAACGTGTAACATATCTTGTTCTATAGCTATTCACATAAGCTTTATCAACCTACCAAATATAATCTATAGCACCGTTCGTCCGTCCGTACGAGCTTTAAAACCTCGCACAAACCTCCATTCTCTCATACTACATAGTATATAAAGAAAAAACTCTACGCGCACCTTCTTACACATTTTATCCCCCTATGGGTACCACATCGATTTGAATATGGTTTCAAACGATAGCAACGATGGCCAGGAAACGTACCAATATGACCATGTATTATATGGCTATACGCCAGGTCTCTTGGGCTGAAACCTGCTTCCAAACCACTCACAATCCTTCTAAATAATCATATTTCAGTGACAGTATCTTTGCGGACCTTCTTAAACATGCCATGAGCCCCAGCTACTCAAATATAGCCTTAATTGATAGCCAGTACCCGCACGTACAATATTGTGTATCATAGGGATATGCACCGGATCCCAGGGTCTCGATAACTGTTGGCAAACTTTCAAAATGGTAATTTTGTCTACGTCACAATTACTGTGTTGTAAATTTTGTAGGACACGCTGTAACCTCCAGGAATATCCAAACGACTTGAATAATGTCTTATTTGCAAAGATCCATATCAATATAACCATTATCTTAAAGGTACATGTTGAAAAAATGGCTAAATATTGAGATTTTGCAAATAAGGTCGATATTCTTAGATATGCCATGAATCATAATTGCTAGGACCCGTACATACACGACCATGTATCATATGGGTACAAACTATGTCATATAAGCTCGAAATGTACGCGTAATCTCTCATAATCAAATTTGGCAAAATTACTCTCCCTGACTTCCATACATTGAATCCTGTGATCATTATGGATGCCGTAAAGGCCTGGTTATGGTCTAATTAGTTAGGCAAGACATATATAAACAGATGCTGGCAATATAATGGCTACATCTTGTAAAATGCGCTTTGAAAATAAATTAATGAAAAAAATATTATTTTATGAAAGGGATAGGTTCACTTGGTTGTAAAAATGGCCCTGTGTCAAATTCTATTAAAACCTTCATTAGATATTTGCTGCCCACATGAAAAGAAAACACGACTTAAAATATTATTATCAAAACTGTCACCATGACAACAGTAAGAATTTTTTGCTATTGATTGTTTAAAATGTATATTTTCTTGTAATAGATGAGATTAAAAAATAAAACGACGTTTTTATACCAGCATTCATTTGGTTGTCATGGTAACATAGTTCATTTTATTCAAACCTAATTTCTTAAGGTATCATGCAAAGCATGTGACATTCTGTCTAATTTTCACGTATGTTTACAAATAAATGACAAGGCATTTTTCTGCAATGTATCTAATTTTATTACTTTAGTAGAAGAAATATTCTCAAACAGGTATATTCTAAAACGCACATAATATTGTAACAAGCGAGGTTTTACGCAAGCGTAAAGTGGCTGCAAAGGAATTATGTAACACATCTTGTTGCAATGGAAAGGGATGACAGACTCTTGTTTCAGACACAGGGGGCTAGCACGTTGAATGGATGGAGTATAATGGCGTATTAGGCCTAAAATGGCCACACGGACCAAAAACACGTATATCATATATATACATATACAAGGGTTACAACTTCCGAAATGACAGTTTCTGCACCAAGTTTGTTTAAGACTACGTAACTTTTTAAGGAATCACTCAAATAAATATCTCTAAAATACACTGATCCGGCACAAAAGAATAATCCAGGAATGGTCTACTCATGTAAAATTAACAAAATCGTCGACTCCGTCATAGATTTCCACCTCGCTACGCCATTATGATTCAGCCAATGAAAATTCCGCTTACAAAGAAATTACGAGGCAAAGGTCACTGCATCATAATATTTGGAGTTTCAATCATACGACGATTTTTGTGAATTGAACGTGAATAGAACGTTCCTAGATTACATTTTTGCGCTGAATCAGTGTATTTTAGTAATATTTAGAGTAAACGTGTGTTGTCATTACTGTACCTGTTGTTTTTGAAATGGTAATTCTGATCATTTTGGTGTTGCGAGGTCGCGTTCGACTAAACGAAATTGACGATTTTCGATGGAAAAAGATTAAATATCTGCTTCATCGTTTTGAATTGGACCAAATGTTTATTAGTTATGTGTAGTATAATGTATTACCTATCTGTAGACACCAGTTATTAAAAATTTAAGCGAGTTCTTGAAAAGTTACGTAGTGGTAAACAAACTTGGTACAGAAGCTATCATTTCGGAAGTTGTAATGGATTTTGCGATGGATCGAACTAAGTACCCAGCTACCTATCCAGTAGTAACCATGCGTAACTATGTAACTTAGTAACTATGTGTATCTATGTTAGTAACTATGTGTTACTATGTGTGTGTAACTATTTAACTATGTGTGTGTAACTAAGCAAGTGTTGTTTCGTTTTCAGGATATGTGTAAGGAAGATGTAGAGATGTTGAGTGATTATAAGAGTGCGATGGAGGCTAAGTTCGAGGCGCTGGAGAAGTTTACGTTGAACACGTTGGTGGGGAGTAAGGGTAGATAGCAAGAGTTTGACAAGAGGTTGACTGTGTTGGAAGAGACTGTGAAGAAGGCGGGAATCGAACGTCTGGATGAACGGCTGGATTGAGGGAAGAACTGGAGAGACTGAAGAACAACAGTTCATCGGATGGCATAGAAAGATTCGAGAGTCTGGAAGCGTGCTGTTCAAGTTCGGTGGCGGGGGGCGTGACGGGGGTTAGTGGTAGTGACGGTGTTGGTGTTAGTGGTGATGTTGTTTTGGCGAACGAGAGTGTGGAAATAAAGAAACACAAGTATACTCCGACAAAGCGCTCCCCCCCCCTGTGTACTCCGGACCGGAAGAAGGCAAGGCTGAGTTAGCCAAAGAAAGGAGCTGGAGAAGGGTCTGGGCCCCCGCCGCCGAAGGTAATGGAGGACTAGAAGGATGAGGGAGTTGGAGCGTCCATTGAGCGATACTATGAAGGTGGCGAGCTCTGAGAAGTTGACGACGGTGCAGTTGGCGTGGGTATTGTACTTCTTCGATGTATATATGTAATATAAGTGTTTTTGTTCTGTGTGGCCATTTTAAGCGTAATACACCATTATTCACCATCCCTTCAATGTGCTAGCCCCCTGTGGTTTCAGATGTTGCATAGATTCGGATGAAATTCTGGATACACAAGGATCACACATTTAAGGCAACAGTGAAATAAAAGTTATATTCTGAACACAATGTTTCAAGAAATAACTGGAAGTTTTGATGGTCTAACTGAAAATTGCCATAAAAGAGATCTTCACAGAACAATGCTTGTGGCATCTGTTTACACTACTCTTTGGTTTACAACTGGAGTTTAGTTACCATGGTGATGGTTATCAAATGTTTGCTGACAGTTTTAGATAAATAAGTATAGATTGGACCTTACAGCACATATCATGATAAAATGAGTAATAAGAAAAATTAACATTACAAAATGAAAAATATATAAACAATAGAATAACACAATACTTAAAACTACACAACTTTTAACTAGAAAACAGGACAAAACAAATAAAAAGATAAGTCAATGAAGTTATTCTAATTGCGCATAAAAAGCATCAACAGAAGTTAACAATGGTTTGGTTGATTCATAGTACAATACTTGGACTACAAAACATAATTCTAACGCTTCTAACTGACAACAGAACATCATAAAGGCAGTAAGTGTAAAAAAACATGCATTTTGCTCATGATTATTTACATATGTAAAAATAAGAAAGTGAAATGTATAATGAATCTAAGCATTTATGTGTGTGGAAATAATTTTAAAGGTCTTAAAAATTTGTATAGAAAAAAAATTCATTTCATATATATTGGTAAAGTTTACAGTATTTGCAATCTGTAAAATTTAAGGATAAGCAAATGTTTGAAGTAAATCTGAACTTTTGCATTTAATTTCTGCTTTTGAGCATAGGTTATCAAAATATTTTTCAAGTTTTATGGACAAAACCATCTGGATTTTGCAATGGGAAATGGTCCATTATACTTTCTGATAGAAAACCCACTTGAATTATCTTAAAAATCTTATAAGTTCTTGCATATAAGAACACAAACTGAGCTTTGACATAAATTAACAAAAACTTTTATAGATCAAATGAATCAAACATTAAATACAAAAATTAAGTAACAATATTTTTCTCTTACTGGGGTACATACTATCATAAAAATCATGCAGAGAGCAGAGGCATTACAATAGTATCAATTTCAGTAACTTAATTATGAAAAACTAAGTTTCAAAGTTTTAAATTTAGTATTTTATAATAACCACAGAAACTAAAACAAAAAGAAGGAAGTGTCAACATTTTCAAGGGCAATAATCAAAGTAAAAAACTGAAGTAGTTATAACCTTTGCATGTAGTATGTATTTTGTAAGTTTATAAGCTTTTAAATGTTTTGCTTTTGACAGTTTAACAGAAAATAAAGACATATTACTTTTTTGAGATTATTGCCATGAACACAGAATTTTTATTTTGCATCAGCAAAATTATGCCATTTAAACTAAGCAAGAGCTTAACTTGTTTTTTTCTGTAATGACTAGGCTGCTATAAACAAAGTTTAGCAAATATATGATTATTTTGGTGTAATGACTAGGCTGTTATAAACAAAGTTTAGCAAATATATGATTATTTTGGTGTAATGACTAGGCTGCTATAAACGAAGTTTAGCAATAAATGATTATTTTGGCAGTGTGGTCTCAAATTCTCTTATCTAAAGCAAAACTTTCCTTCACTGACTGTTGAAGTCGAGTCGAGTGAAATATGTTCCCCACTACATCGATATAAAGTCACGTGATCATATTATTTCACTCGTACTCCACGTTTATAAAGTTTTGATTTTTTCATTATTATCCAGGTTTTACTGTATATTCAGTACAAAAAGAAACGACATCGGTCACAAAAATAAAATTAGACTAAATCATCATCGGAATAATGTATCAATTTATTTACATAAAAATATACCTTTGTTATATTTACATTTCTTTTTGTATTGAATATGTATGAATAAATATAGAGTTTTATTAAATGAAGTTATGGTCGCATATGTTTTCATTTTCTTCATGTATAATTCAAGTCGACTCCAGTTCGAAACTCCTGTCTTGAAGTGTATAGGTAATTTTGTTATGAGCAATTGAATGAGATTGTGATCTTTGTTTAACTACACTTGTTTTGTTGCTAGGCTCACTTCCTTTCTTGAAATTGAACACTACTTGGCAAGTTTCTTCTGCATTATTTGCTGATAAGCAGGTTGGGCAATGGTTACTTATAAACTTCTGATTACATCCTGTAATCAAAGAACAAATTTACTAAAAAGCAAAACTGAAGAATGCAGCAGTTTATGACAAGCACTCTAACATGGCCATCAACATGTCAAATCTTCCTATTTCATTCTTGTTTGAATGAATCACAATGCAGAATTTTATTTTATGAAGTGTGACCTTCACCTCTGACATTGGGTTGGTGTTACAAAAGGAAGAAATTATAGGATTTTGCACATATATTAGCTAGGCATTTTTTTCTTGATGAACATAATCATTTTTAGATGCAGGAAAATATTTTCTATAAATGTAAGAAGTATAAAGGCACTAAACCCCAGATTGCAGAATGGCTAAAATAAGAGTAAAATTGTTCATATCATAAAAAAGGTTTTGTTTACAGAGTAGTAAGCTTTTAAAATAGACAAATGATAAAAAAATGTTACCTGAAAATATGTAACCATTAAGAGGTTTAGTCAAATTCAACCATTTAAAATGGTTACCTAAATCTGTTTATTCATTTCGGTAAGCCAATAAAAACCTGCTTTCAGTTCATTTGCCACTAAATAATGTAAGTTTTATTCACAGAACATGAAAAATAGACTTTGGGAGAATCAAATTTCAACATAACGGGAATTTCAGTATTGTAATTGGGGGTAATTCTTTCCCCAAATAGGGAAAAAAAGGATTTTTGTAATTGGGAAATCACCAAATATTGGCCTCCATTATAGGAGGAAAAAAGGCCTTTGTCTCATTATCCATTTGAAATATAGAAAAACTAACCCAAAAATAAATAGCAATAAATATTTCAATTGAACAGTTTCACATATGAGTGCAACAAAACCAGCATTACCAGTACATAAACATGATTACAACATTGCTATGTGAAATGACCCCAGGTCTAAATATATCATGTATAACACTATGAATCATTCAATTAAAACTTACAATATTATTATACTTCACAAGAGTTCTGTAGGTGAAATTACCGTTTTTGTATCTTTCTCAGAGTTGGATTTTTCATCCTCACCGGGTGTACACAAAACAAACACTCTCAGCAAGAATGACTGCATAGCCATCAAGTAATGTAAACATGGACAGCTGAAGAAAGACAATAAAGCATTAAAATAAACTGTACATCATTGAAGGTCAATGAAAAAACAAAACTGCTAAACTAATAATCTGAGCTTAAGGTCTGACCTTAATAGTCACCAATCAGAAATCAGAAAAACGTTTTACAGACCTCTAGTACATCGTATGAGAAACCCCTCTGTGAATTATAAAAAGGTTTCACCGTCAAATAATGGAGATATGACTAATTTGTCTGACCTACCATATGACTAAAAAATGTAATGTCCCGAAAACTGACCAACACCATCATAAGTATCATTTTTTATTAATTATCATTTAAAACATACTTTTCAAGTCATGTATCATTGCAAGATACATAGTACTACAGAAATAAACAGTTTAAATGTTTTTAAAAAGATTATAGTAAACAACAGATATGTATTTTGCATTTGCCATTTCACGGCAAGATGTCAGATTTCACAAGATTGTAAACACGACACAAACTTCAAAACCATACACTACAAGAAGAAAAAGAGGTACAGACTTGCAATATTCTTTAAATTCATCTATAATGTAGTAGTTTTCAAAGAAAGAAATATAAAAAACATTGACCTTTTTTTATATTTGATGTGAAAATCTGTTAATACTACACGTCTTAAAACAGAAAATAACGAGTTAAAGAAGGAAAACTATTGTGAACATCATTATGAAACAACATGGTTAACAGTACCAGCATGTGTCCATTATTTTGCAAAATGCACATAAAGGGACATTTATAAAACAAAACATATCACTCGGTAGTAATAATTAATCACCATTTCATCAGAAAAAGATACACATAATGTGTACAATTATCATCTACAGCACAACTTAATTCATGTATGAAAATAAATTTCCGATATAACTTGTGTCAGTATTAAAATATTACAAAAAATTGCCAGGTTTGTTTCATCTGAAGGAAAAGAAGAAACCCAAATTTGCTTTTAGGAACCACTGGGTCAATGTTAGGGTCAGTATTACTTAAAATAGAATTCTGTTACAATATCTTAACATTACAAAAACATTTTGTACGGACGATAACTAGTAATAGCTACATGAAAGAACTATCTATGATGCTGTAAGATATGTACATACTTAGTTATTTTCAAAGAACTTTACTAAATTTGGAATCACTGTTTCTAATGTTCGTTTACAGTTGGTAACACGCGGCTGACCTTCACTATTCTTTGCCGTGAATGTATTGCGCTGACCATCCTCTCCAGACCGTTCAAATATTTTCTTCAGATGTAAAGAACCTAGTCCAGATGCTGCTATGTTTTCTGCTGTAGCAGTCTTCATAACAGAACTGGCCACAAAACTGGTCAGGCTTGGCATGTATTTACTGCAAGCTTTGCTTGACATCATGTTATACAGTATCGCCTTAGGAGGAAAGCTGTTTGAAATAACACAAGCACAATCCTTTGATAATGCATGAACAACCAATTTTGATAAGCATCGAACATCTTCTACAGCATTGTGTGCATCATATTCAATGTTCAGTAAGGCCCGTGCCAACTCTTCCTGTTTGTATGATGGCATTTTTGGGAATACGGTTTTGAACATGCTTAACGTGTCTGACATCCCACAAACAGTAGGGTTTAAGTGTTTTTTCATATAAGTCAACGTTTTTGCATGCTGATGAAAATACTGGGAAGTCAAACCTCTTCCCATTGTGAGTGCACAAAACCACATATGAGAATGATGACAACCACATAAAGAACTTATCTAAAGCATGCTTCAATGGAAGGGCATCAACTGTTTGTCCATTCACAATAATTTCCTATACAACCATACCTATACCAGTTATACGTTCTGCCGACTCTGTGATGGGTATAACAGGAAATACATATTAGCTGCACACTGATCCAGTCTGAACTTCCATAGCCGCCAGCTGTGTAATGTGAGGCATCTGTCCTCCACGAACTAAAAACAAAACAACCAGAAATGCTAATTAGAAAACTCAACTAGGTTATTTCTTGGTAACAATCCATAACATTCTGACTAATCCATCATATATTCCATATTAACAGTACTCATAACCAAACAGTAACATAATATTACATTACTTGGCTTCGAAGTCACATTGACACAATATAGATCATATAGCAATTATCAAGCTTATTGCTGAAGGAAGACCTCTTCGGGCATTATTCATGCATGAGTAGGCATCTGGGTAGAACTACCTACTGTGTAAGTTAGCTGGATGGCTTCCTCACATGAAAGATTATTAGTTCCCAGTGGGATTCGAACCCACAGTGGAGGGTGGCAACTCATTTTAGATGTCAGTAAAATGCAATAAAGGAAAACACACTAAATATCTTTACACTTTAGTGGTAAAAATGATCATTCAAATTTTTCAGTCTTTAGTAATGCTTATACTTTTCATAATGATACGAAATTTCAGTTAGCCTATACTGAATCATTCGATAGGGGAACACAGTAATAGGTGGCATACTTAGATCAGTAGTTTCCAGATCCATGATGACATACGTTGCACTGTCTGGTTTCACTGGCACTGGTTTGAACATACCTCTTGGTACAGCAGCAGGCAGCTGGTCAATATCAACACCTTCCTCATGACCAATACCTGCATAAAAATTGCTATTTATTATATAAGTGCTCCATTATGATTAATGTCAGACAGATACATGATTAACAGCCAGACTAAGAACAAAATAACTTTTTTTAAAAAAATAATAGGGGAGTTAAAATCATCCATACTGGTATACTTCATTGAACGTTGGATGTTTGCTTTTGGCACAAAGATATGAAAAACATGTCTACATAAAATTCTGGCCTAGTATCCACTGTAAATCACAACTACTATTTACCTGACTGATAGGAAACTCCTTCAAGTGTCTCATGTGCCCCTTGAGTAGCTGTCCTTTCTTGTTTCAACAACAGACGCCGTCGTTTTGTTGATGGCAACTGCGACCACTCCTGAGAATGTTTATGTTTCTTAGCACATCAGTCAGCATTATCAACAGTGTATTCTCCAGGTGACAGGCCAGCCTCAGAATTTACCTATTTGTGTAATTCAGACATCATATTACCATCACATAGACATACTGTCCTTATTTTGTGAAAACATGCAGTAGACCATGAAGCTACAATCATTGATTTGGGATTACTCACTTTTCTTTATGCTTATAAATGATAACTGTATTCAATAACACAGAAGAATTTTCCATTATAAAATTAAGAATAGTCACTGAATGCAAGATTAGTAACAAAGATAAAATATATTCCTTGAAAATAAGCTCTGGTCATATAGCAGAGCTAAATTGGAGCTTGAATTTTAGTAGTAGCCCTCAGCAATAATAATGCAGAGTTGAATCTAGGATTTCTCAGCAATGGGCCAACTCCCCCACCTCTGACAAAAATGTGGGCCAATAAATCTTTGCAATGGGCCATCATGAATCGAATCGGAACTGAACAAAGAAGGTCAATTTATCAATATTTTCCATGTTTCTTTCTTTTCCAATTATCAAACAAAGACAAAAACATAACCACAAGTTTTATCTTGCCTTTCTATTAGCTTGGATCTATGTGGTATTGGATGTGGAATTCATCTTCTAATTGCTTTTTCACTAAACATTTTAAAAGTTTTATATGTCATTCACTATATACAGATCAAAGATATTTTGAAAAAAATATGGGCTTGTCTCTATTGAAATATTTACAGCTCAGTTAAAATTACTTATATTTCTACTTATATTTAGAGCAAAAATTAAGTTTTAGATACATGTATTTTCCTGTCTTTCTTTGGTTTGTACAACTTTATGGCCTCAGAAAATTTTCATCGACAAAAATTAAGGTCAGTTTGTTTTTAATTAAATTTACATTCAGAAAGTAATAATTAGGCAGAATGACCATCCATTGCAGACACTTTCTAGAGATTCTTTCTTCGTGGGTCAGCCATATTAACTTACCTTCACAGCACATGCGCATTGGATAAGAATTGCGAGTTAAGACTCAATTCTTTTGGAAAGTGTGCTCAAACTTTCGTTTCTTGTCGTCTGGAACTGACTGTTCCAATGATGTGTCTTGTTCCTCCGTTAAACTTTCTTCTGAAGGATTGTATCGTTCGTACCTTGTTCTTTTTTTAATTTGAGTTGATTCGACATTTTATGGCAAGAAACAATGACCTTCTACACACGTGATTTGATTCATGACGTCAAATATTGCGTAGGTTGACATCATGGCAACTCGGCCGATTCCGTAACCTCGATTATGCCCGAATATTCAGTAGGTCTAAAAATATAATGTGCAATATTGATCTGAATTGGGACTGAAAGAGTACGGATTTATATCTCGGGTCTGCAGGTATCCGGCGATTTTTATACGCACATAAACTTTTATTTTGCGCAAAATTTGACAACAAGCGTGGGATGTGGCCCATAGATTTCTTTTATTAGTGCCAAATAGTTAGAAAATGCGTGATTTTACCAATCCCGCATCCTAGATTCAACTCTGTAATGGATTCTTCAAAATCAGACAGTCACTGAATCTCAAAAGTTTAAAACTTACTTCTCAGAGCATCCTTATTCACTTAAATACCAAGTGCCACATGCCAATGTCAACTCGAACAACGAAATAACTGAAACACGAACAAAGAAACAAACCCAACAATAAACAGTACTAACTCAACAAAATGAAACAAATATTTGTAACAGTAATAAACTATAACAAAGATCTGTATGAAGGTGCAATCTGAATAGTATTGGTCCACTAATGGGCCATTTGACTGCTTGGCAATCACAGTACACAAAGATCAGACAGATCCTAAAGAATCCATTTCATCCGAGTCTAATCTGATTTCTACAAATTTGTTGCCACAAGAAGACTTCCATCAAGTTATGAAACTAAGAATTTTTCAAGAATTTATGAAATAAAATTGAAATATCTTTGATTTTCACATATTCAGATGTTTCACCAATGCAAAGCAAAATGTTTATCACTGCAATGTAATGCAACATAAACAAAAACAGTTTAACTTGGAAGAAATGAACATGCAAACAATTAAATATTAATTAAATAATTAAATTCAATAAAAAATATACCTGTGTGATGTAATGATGGCCCACGTTGATGAATGCTGTTGTAGAAGTCAAGAGCCTCAGAGTCGCCACAATGCAAGGACTTGGGAGCACAAAGGGCCACTTCCCTATTTGCATGCTCACATTGCTGGCTACTTCCTAGGTCACAATATTGGTCAGCATGTCAGATAATTGGCTCCAAAATGGCATCCAGCTTCTTTCTAAGAGTGTTGTCTGATAAAACAGTTTTGTACAGCAAACTTCGGTGGATATATTTCACACCAGATTTTCGAATATAACCACAGAAACTTTCCTCACACAAAGAATGATCTCCAAAATTATGAGGAATAAGTGCTCTAAGATTTTTTTCCAGTCCCTCTTTGTCACCAACATGTTTTGAAAACGCATACGATATACATTTCTGAATGTGGGAAATCACATGTTCACTGATCTTAACCCCCTTGTCTGATTGTACGGCATACAGATTCTTCCCAATGTTTTTTATCACATGATTTTTATCAAATTTCTTCTTTATGTCTATATTTGATGATTTCAGTCTGGCAAATAAAGTATTGTCCCCATCTCCCTCGATGTACTCTACTGATGTTCTTCACTGGCCATTTGATGGACACCTTTAACGCCACATACGCTTTCCACCATTCTGGCACTCCCAATGTGGTTGTGAACGCAACGATGACTGCGTACTGGCTGACTAGGTCTATTTCGTTTCCATCACTTGCAGGTTGCACATGACCGATGACTTACTAAGCTCTTGACCACTTTTTTCCAATACTTGGCCTTACTCATGAAAAATGTGTGGGCTGGAATGACATGACAATATAGCATTCAAACAAAGGTAACGGCTATGAAGATTATGATTCTCATATATGTATTGCAATACATCAAAATTTCAAGTCTATGTTCTGACACCAAAGTGCATTACACTACATGATAGTCTTTTTATCACATGAGACAATGTAAACCACATTTTGGTCATACTGGACCACTAGGTGAGTGGGATCTAAAAGTGTGTTCCCCACTCCGGTGTTTCAAATCATGTACAGTAAAACAATAAAATTAAGGCTGACAATAATTCTACATGGTATACCAAAATTTTAGTCATAACTGTTCATGCTAGTTCTTTCAATACAAAATAGAACTTACAAGTGAAACTGTCAAAACCCCACTTCTGCCAGGCAGTGTCAACAGCACAAGACATGCCATGCCTTGTCTTACATGGGTACAGGCAAGACAAACTTTTCCTTGCTTGTAATGGCTTCCTGAGAATAAAAAGAAAAATTTAATATATAGGTTGAACCAGTGAAAAGTTAAACATGAATTCTATATGTTTATTTGTTTTGCTTTATTATATTGATTCAACAACAATAGTTAAATAACTATGAATACCTAGCTGCTGTACCACTTGAAATGACATGTTAAATTAATTTAGTTTGCTCAGAGTGCATTTTCATAAATAACAGCACAAAAAGGCAGTGGCTGAACAAATGATTCAACAAAGGATTGTTGCAGTCACAGATCACTATACACAATAATGTTTACTGCACTAGTCAAACAAGTTATGCTAAAGTATGAATATTAATTGTTCAAACAGTCATACCTTTCTTCTATCTGTGTAGGAAGTTTTGACTGTGGTGAAGTGGTATGAGGTGTTATGTCCCTAGGCTTCTGACTAGCACATGCTTCCAGATGTTCTCTGCAATACGAACTTTTTACTATGATTCCAGTTATCAAAATATTACTGTGCGGTTAAACATTATAAGAACTAGACCAAAGAGTTTTGAATTGTGGAATCAATTAAACAAAGACGTAATATACAAAGAAAATTACTGTAAAAACTGTTGACTAAAAGCACAGGTGTACATCTACAGTACCTACCTCAGAGATGGTGATGAACCAGGTAAAAGTCCAACGCCAAGGTCTGGGATTAGTGTATCCATACACTTTTCAGCCTGGTGGGATTCTTCCTCAGCAATGTCTCTGCAAATTGATATAAAACATTATCTATAGCTCAACTAAATGTTTAAAAAATATAACCATGTTACCAGGAATTGTGTTACCAAATATTCTATAAAGTCAAAGACTTGAACAATGATGCAGAAGCTCTAAACTTTTATTGCCCTATGTAAAAACCATCATAAATCTTTAAAAATAGAAAAATATCCTGAATGCCAACAATAGTGCCTTGTTCTGTACATGCAGTTGGGATAAAGGAATCAACAATATATATGACATTTACTGAAAAACATTTTGGTGCAATAAAAACTTAAAATTGTAAATGAACATTAAACAATACCGCATTTCTTGTGTAAATGCTTCTTTTGCTGCCTCTTTCGTTGAACGATTTGCCACAGATTTGACAAATGCTCCGGCCCGTCTTTCCTTAAGCTGCAAATTGTTACGATGAAATGGCTTTATGTTAAGTGTCGACAGCATGTTGTTCACATGGCCAGATCCACCAAGGCCATCAATCATTGCTGAAAAAGCAACATCAATGAAATTGGTCAACTGGTCTCAAATTCATGTGATGCAAAAAAATGAATGCGCTAAAAGTTATCTTCAAAAAGAAGTAGAAGAAAAACTTCTGACAAACATGCCAAATTAAACTCTATATTCTCACCGTCATCATCATTATCACTGTTACCAATCTCACCATTATTATCATCATCATCATCCACAACAACAGCACCAACAAAATTTTGAGAATATGTATGACAAGTTACTATGGTAAACCAGGAGTAAAAAGACCACCTGAGGAAGAGATGAACCTAAAATCGCCTGTATTATCAGCTCATAGCTCTAACAATTGAACTATTTAGGCGCCTGTCGTAAGTCAGTCCCAACAATCACTACATTACTTATTCCAGGTTTATTCATTTAAGCATTCATACATTACTTGATGTATATCATGCTATACTGAAATAAGCAGACAAATTATCCATTATTCTAATAATGACTCACCTTGGTATTAGTGACAAAGCATGGCATGCCTTTTTTCTTCAATCTATGAGTTTTTCCACATGACACTCGATTAATACATCCACAATCTGAGTTCATGCATCGAACATACAAATATCTGCCTATACCCTTTCTTAGTTCACCTAATAAACTGTAGCTTGTCAGAGGAACGGGTCCAAGTTTACACATTCGGCAAAACTTCAAGCTGTCAAGCAAAACGCCCAACTCAATTATTCAGCGATCTCGTCTCCACCCATCGCAATCACAATTCGCCGTTAACTCATCACTCACTGAATCAAATTTGCTGCTGGAAGAATCTAGTCCATCACAATTAAATTTCCTGTGGTATGTGTGGTCAGACCTTGACTTATTGCTCCTAAAAACGCTACACTTACTCGATTTCTTCGTAAATTTCCCCCGACAGTCGCGAGCCGCCACGTTGAGAAATTCCAAAGTTGTCAGGTGACCCGTACGTGATTTTAATCAAATTTTAATCATATTTCAATCAAATAAACAAATCGTCAAAATCGGAAGATTAACATAATATATACGTATGACTGATATCTCCCCTACTGTAGACTCATTATTTTTCAACATTTTGGGGTCGCTTGAATAATTAAGACGGTTAAGTTGAACAACTTAACGATTTTTTCACAAAACGTCGTTAATTCTGAATACTTTTCCATTTAGTTTTTGGCACGGAAATGATACTTTTGACCGTCACTAATCTTTTTAATTTCAGTAAAACATTATTTCTTCTGTCTCAAGTTGGGAAAATAGCCAAATAAGTTTGTTCAATAAACTTGGAATTGAAATAAATTTGTTTTAAGATAGTTCTTCACTATTTTTTTCGCAAGTTTGTCAACAAATCAGATGCACATAAAATATAGAATGACTGACATACACACATTAATTAAAATAGCCTACCCTTATCATGATGAGTTAAATGTTTGTTTTCATAAAAAGACTCCATCCTCATAAAAGTTACATTGAATACAATATGCTCGCTCATTATCCCAGGGTAAACAAACTCAATACGACAATCATCGTAGTTTACAGAATATTTACGCTTAGCACATGTTATAAATGTGATGTAAGGTACAAACAAGATAAATATAAAAATCAGATATGAACCAGACTGTAAGGAACATTTGTGAACATATAGATCTACATATAGTATAAAACGTGATACAATATACAGTACCAATGGTAGAATGCAAACGAAAATTGACCAAATTATTTCAAGTGTTCTAATGGCCAGGTGAAATTTTGAAAGTCTTCAGAATAATTGAAATGAACTTACAAATAATTTCATTTAAAAATAAATATACTGTGTACGGGTAAATCTTTGGAGTTCATTTCTTTACGAATACACTTGGCAATAAGCAACATGATTGCAGACTTTTTGTGTTATTTGTAGAGTCTATTTTTAGATCTTTAAACAAGTTCCGTCTGGGAAAACATGATGAATTTCTGTATCTTTAAGATAAGTTGCGCGTGCACTATAGTTAAACTGACAACGTGGAACGCGGTTTGCACGTGCATGCACAGCTAAACAATTTTCATGTAGTATTTAACTATAATTATTCACTAGTCTTACCGACAGTGTTGTCATTTGATAGAAAATGCTTTGAAATATATATATATTTGCCAACCTCTGGCGTTCTTCGGTTGCAAAATATTGAGTGTATCAAACACTGACTCAGCGCATGCATTAAAGACATCATTCTATCAGCGCATGCATCCAGCAATCACCATATGAAGCATGTTTTATATCGTAGAATGAATGATGTGAATTTTGAATACTGAAAATTATAGTTTGAATGTACAATTAATGGTGTACAAATAATGCAGTGACTGTTTATTTTGTTACTAATTTTATTCGATCGTGTTAAAGTAAGGCACCTAAGCGTCACGACACTTGTATAAACATATTCTACAACAGTTACTATACTCCTTCAACAGCGCCTGTCTGTACTTCTACAATCATCTTAGGTTATTATCCGACGCGGTCATATCTATAACCCAACTACTGAAATAAGTAATGTTGAAACGGAGCGCTCCTCTTACAGGAATTAATATATGTTCTGAACAGTCAAATAATACCAAAGAAATGTTGCGAGCGAAACGTTCCACATTATCACATACAAAGACTAAATAGCCATAAGCCAGCCATCATGGCTCAAATGAACGTCGCCAATCACAAAAAAACCCATCACGGTTAAAATCATGCTTGTAAACTCGCATTCTACATACTTAGCCTCGAAAACTATTGTGATCCGTATAAAGATAATACCGTTCTAAAATTTAAACGTTAATATGCACGCTTTGTTGGTAATGATTAGAAGTAATAAGTCCCAGATATTTTTAAGACTGCTCCCGATGTCAGATGTAATATCATCTTAATAATGCTTTACATGATAAAAATAGTCGATCTCAATCCAGAGTTGTCGTTCGTTATCTCTCCCATACATCTCTGTCATCGTCTCACCGTATTACATGATTCTTGTAAAAATTGACATAAAGTCACAAACGGTACAAAATGTACACCTACGTGAAGCAATTTCTTTTGCACAATGCATTCAAGACAAAATATGTTATAATTTACTAGAAAATCAGAGATTTTGACCGTTGACTCTGGTTTGGTGCACTGCAACATGGAACGGGGACCAGATTAAGATTGAAAAATAGTCACAACACAACACTGGTCAACAAGGGGGACAATCGTTGATTTTTCGTCGTGTATGATTAGTCTCCCTTAATCAGTACGGATATAAATAACCATTTGCCAATTAGTCATAGCAAGTCGGCATATATAATATATATTGGGCCATTTACAAATTAAAGAAAAAATGACTAAGGGAAAAATGGACAACAAAATGAAGAATCATGAACAATATAAAAACATTTTTAAGTATCAGACCAGATAGCAAATGAATAAATATTTTACGGAGAAGTAATCATGAAAGTTTTCCCTGTTTTCATTGAATTATAAATACAATTTGCTACATTGAACTGTTCGACGTCATTATGTTAGAAAATCGATTCAATGAAGCCCATGATGATTGGTTAAAATATTTCGTTTTGTGATTTCTGTAAAGCGGACAACACAGAAAGAAAGATACTCAGATTAGACTAAATTCTGTGTACAAAATTTCCATTTTCTATCTGGTTGTTGAATATATTATGGTATCCTAATCTAAATCTAGCCATTTCAATTCTATTTTTTCATTCGAAATTATCACCAAATATTTGCTTTATTTAATGTCAGTTTTAAATTTACTATAATAACTAATTTTGGTTTGATTATTTAACAACAAGTGTTTCAGGCCTTCAGTATAAATCAGTTCAGATGGAAAATCAACTAATCTGTTTCAAATAAACTTAAAAAGTAACTGGAAATGTTTTGCTCTTCTATTTCTTCATGTTTACAAGTACATGTTTGTAATATTGTAGTACTACTGTTGGCTTAGAATCTCTGAAAGCCATGTTTCTGGATTTCTCTCATTCTGTAAGTGACTGATAACTTCCCACATGATGTGATAATCAGAGGTGGAAGACAAATGACCTTGACATTCAAAGTTATGAAATTTGAGATTGGTCTCTTAGATATCACTTTTTGATAATGTATCAATTTCTCAATAATAAAAATGAAGATATTAATCATTTTTCTGTTCTGTAATTGTACTATTTTACATAGCATCACGAACAAGAGAGAAGTTGAGATTTGAGCACATAGTAATTTAAAACTAACCTGTAATAAATGACATAAAAATGTGTAATAACATTCTTAATATGTTCTTTAATGTGAATATAAATTATTTTAATTGTTATATTTTATTGTTTTAATTGCTATATTTCAATTTTATTGTATGCAAAAACAGCATGTGATGCTTATACATAAGGCAAGACAAATGCAGTCAAACCTGTGTTTGCAGCCACCTACGAATAAAGACCTTCACGCGAATAAAGGCTATTCTTTGAAAAACCATCACTGATTATTTAGAACAAACTGACCACCAAATAAAGGCAACATTTTGTCTTTCCTGAAGGGTGACCTTTGTTCACAGATTTGGCTGTATATCAACTGTACTAAGCAATAACATCAACTTTACAGGACACATAGGGTCCAGTTTCATGAATATTAATCAATCCTTCGTGTTAATTATGGAATTTTACACATAAGTTTTATTTGTGATGACATTGGTTATGTTTCATGTGACTTATTGTCACTGGGGTTTAACGCCGTTTTTCAACAATTTTTCAGTTACATACAACGTGTTCACCTAACCAGTTTTCATGGACTGTATACTAGCCAGTACTATAACTTACCCTTCCACAAGGAGCCGGCAACTTCTCCACATATGGAGAAAAATCAACAGTTTTGTCAAATTTTCTTAGAAGGGCATGACCTGCCGCAACCAGGATTCGAACCCAGGTCTCCAAGTTACAAGTCCAGAGCACTAACCACTGGACCTTGGTCATGGCCTACATTGGTTATGTCTGATAGAGGTGTCATTGATAAGGATTTTTGTACCAATAAATCAGTAGAGAATTATCGACGATACAGCGATATGTCGATTAGCAGGCATATATGGCAAAAACTCTTACATTTACCATAAGAATTTCAGCTTACAGATCTTTTTTTGTTATAAGAGGGTATTTACCAAATACAGTTATATTTGATCATATGCATAGTGTAAACAATGATCAAAGATAATGGATAAATAAAAAGTCGAAACTGAATATCTTGTTTCATATTATTAGTAGAACTGTAAATGAGTTAATGACTAGAACTTCTCTATAAACTTTAAACAGCTTAACAACTACTGGCATCACTTTCAGATAACAAAACAGTACTGTTAACCCAAACTTGAAACAGCTGTTTAAATGTCAGTGGAACGTTGCAATTTATATTTATACAAATGACTCGACAATTATCTACTATAAACAGTATTAAACTCATAAACTTAACAGTGTACCAATGGCATTATAGAATATAGGAATATACACTAATACAAGGAATATACACTAATACACATTACAGCTGGGCTGATACTTCACTTTCAGTCTTTGACTTAAATGACTTGCAGTCTATAGCATGATGAACAGTCAAACAGTAAACAAAGAACCGCTTATTAAAACAGAAGAGGTGAAAACTTTTCAGTGTTCTCACAGACTAACAGATTCAAGTTTAAGTCTTAAATTTAGTAGCATCCATTAGAGAAACGGGGCATTGGGGAGATAATTCTGGTTTGATTTTCGTTTTCATTCATATGAAATGTGATTCGATACTCGATAGTTTAAAATTAGAATCGATATCAAAGCGGATTACAAAGATCATTGATATATCAATGTCGGCGGAATCGATTACACCCCTTATGTCTGATAATGTCAATGTATGAAGTATGGATAAAAAATTTGTGTAAAATCAAATCATATCATGATGTTTAGTCTTTGTAACTTGTCAAACAGTGAGTCAATGAAAAATTGCTACTGTAGCTGAACATTGTGCAACTGAGACCATGATCCAAAATTATAAAAAAAACCCGAGATCAGTCCCAAGCTCAAATTTTGTCCTGCGATGTTTCTGGCTCAATTATAACTAAACAAAGGATTTCAATCCTTTGTTATTCTGCCAACTAAAATGATCTGAAAATGCATGAAATCATTAAAATGCAATATCTTTCATGCCAAAATGCTTCACTTACTAAATTGAGATTTGAGTTTGGACACTAATCTCAAGTTTTATAACCTTGGGGCCTGATCTTTTCAATCTAGCAATGGAAATTACCATCCAATATCAATATAGACCTTGTAGATGTATGATCAAATTTGTGAGAAGTGTTTCTCATTCATCATGCATGTTAATAGTGTTTTGGTTACGTTCGTGTATCACATTGTTTTAGCGTAATAAGATTGGTCTTCAAAATCTTCCGATCCTGATAGACCTTCACGTCGAAGTTTGGAATTTTTAATTCTTGAGTTTGAAACTTACAAAGAAACGATTTGGATAAGCTAAGACAATATATATCATATATATATACATCAGATGAAATAATTCATCTAAGCATATCCAAAATGATTCCCTAATGAATTCATCTCAGTATCTGGGACCACATAAACAATGTTTGTGTACTGCCTCACAGATAATAGATTATCTTGTTACTGTAATGGTAATAATTGTGATAAAAATCTTTTAACATGTATGCAATATGCATCTTGCCTAAATAATGCCAATAAAAACTTAATGTGGACCAAGTAATTGGTCAGCTGGTCAGAATACAAATTTATGTTTTTCATTGTTGTTAGGCATTGGACTTGAATTAGTTCAAATTTATAACAAATATATAAAATACAAACACATACAAAAATCTATAAACTTTATTAAATAATTATATGTAATAAACAAATGCATATACTAAGTTCAATTAATTCTGTGATTTCATAAAATTGAAAATGGTAAGATAATTGATGCATTTACAACAACTCAACCATTTAACTTATATAAAAATAACTTAGCAAAACTTACACAAGAATGTAATCAAGCTAATAAAGTAGACTGTAGTTTTGTGATGAGCAAAGTAAGCTGTATGGTAAAAAAACAATTTTTCTCTGATTTACCAAATTTTATATCCAAGATCAGCAAATATAGGACAAGACATACTAGTATTTTGTTTGAAATCAATTTTAACATTATGAATTTTAAGAATACTATAAATAAACCATTGGGGATCATAATAGCTCACATTGGAACATGCAGAAATACAGTTTTGTTGAAATAGCAAAATAATGGTCATATTTATCATATTTATGTAATTCTAAGACAGTTAAACAGGTCAAGAAAATCAGTGGTTCACAATATGATCATTGACTTTACTCGAAACTTCACAAAAATAAAAACTTTGAAATCAACAAAAAATTCAATAAATCAACTATGAATGAATAATTGCACAAATAACACACTATAAATGTATCTAACCTCATCATTCTGTTGATGATGGAATTGGTTCTCAATAAGATGAATTTATTTCAACAACTTGAATGTTTGTTCACACTCCAACACACTAAAGTCAAATACTGTGCACTGTTATATAGATTTATTCAGTTCAAACAAATATTTATCTTCTGTAAATGTAGATGCTGCTTGATGTGACACAACTTTGAACAACCTGAAATACATATGTATATAATCAGTTAAAACATGCAGGCCTTTTCTAGTCATTTTGGGAAATAAATTTTAAAAAAATGAGATCTGAAATTTTTTTAATGGGATTGGGAAAAATAACCTATTTTTGGCTTAGGGAATATGTCCGATGGTCGGACCAGTGGTATGCAAAGAAAAAGGCCTGGTATCATACATATATTTTTAAAAAAAAATTTCATACCCCCCGCCCAAAATACTTCTCTTACCCCAGATTTCAGACCTAAGGGGTAAGCATATACCAAATTTCAGACGTGAGCAGGAACGCTGCCTACAGGGACATTGGCCCTTTGCCTCCTATTGGAGGAACCCTCAAATCCCCTTTCTACATTTAGTAACTTACCAGCTACATGTAAAACATTTCTACACCCTTACATTACAAAACATTGATACTGTGAACAAAAACATTGAAGCCAGCTGTAAATACTAGGCAATAAGTCAACTCCTCTCATAAGCTCTTTTTTGAAAGATCATGTAACTATCGTGACAATCAAAATGTTTAAATTATGATTAAAAGGCCTAAAAAAATAAAAGGTATGTTTCTGGTTACATGCCCAAAGAAATTAGGGCCAGTAGGTAGGGATTTTTTTGTTTTATTTTATTTCTTACATATATCAGAAACACTGTATGGGAATATGTGTCAGTAATATTAATGATTAGTGAAAATTACAATATTGCACTGCAATTCGGATGCAGTAAAAACTTAATGAGTCAGCAGGTAAAATATTAGGTCATTTGGGTAACCAGAAACAAACTTCTACTTCCACAACTTCTTCTTTTAGTCCTTACTAAGTATATATGGCAACAATTTACTTTGTAAGGCTCTTGAACCCAGTGTCGCTGAACATCAAATTAAGTTAGACAAGAATAACTTCACAAGCCACTCTGAATGTCTGATATACATAAAATTGAGCATTAAACTGGTTCCCACTTCATGTTGCAGAGAACCAATGTACAGAGAATCAATGGGAACCAGTTTAATAGATCTTCTGTATGGTGAATTAAAGGGAAACAATCCAATCAAGAATCTTAAAGGGAGGCTACATTCAAATTGCAGTATGACGAAACGAGTTTTCAGAAATGTTAAATTGTTCATAACAACAAGATAAGGACATTAGTGCAGCCTACCAATCAGTGATACCTGTATGTTAAGACATTCAGGAAAACTTGAACAGTGTCTCACTAAGCAAAGGACTTGTTAAAAGAAGTTTGTACGGACTAAGTATAGGAATCAATGGGTTTTTCTATGAAGTTCATACAAAGTACAACAAAATAAATTCAGTAGCAATCAACAAGCTTCTGTCACTTTAAATCAAGCTAAGAATGCAGCACAAACATATTACTAGTGCATATATTTTCTGAGACTTTCTCTGATTTGATTTTTGTATAAGTCATTACAAAAATTCTTGTACACATATCTAGTATGTTATCTGTTGTAACAATGCACTTTTGTAATAAAATGATTATGAAACTCACCTTTTATACATTCTACTAAAAAAGAATGGTTCCAATTTGATGATAGCTCATTGCACTGCATTATCAATCAGGGAAACGATGATCCTAACAAAAATAAAGAAAAATCAAAAAAATCAAGAAACAAAAATTATCAAAAAATATAACAAAATAAAGTTAAACAATTATTAAAAAAATTACAAAATAACCTACATCTAAAATATACTATTCTTTACATAAGTTATTTTTGACAAAAAGTCGATTTTACTCCATATGAGGAGAAGTTGCCTGTTCCTTGTCGAAAGGTAAGTTAGTACTGGTTGGTATACAGTCCAGGAAAACTGCTTAGGTGAACTGGCGTTAAACCCAGGTCACAATATGTCACATAAAACAAACAAATTACATAAGTCATTAACAACTGTAATAAATAAGAAATAATAAGAAACTATCCTATCCAAAAAGTAAGATATTAATCAAAAATATAACAAAATAACCTACACCTAAAATGTATCCTAATTTACTTAAGTGATAATTAAACTGTTAAAAAATATTGACTGATAAGATTAAAAAATAAAAAATTAAGAAACAATACGTAGATACTGCACTTTGACCAGCGGGCGCTACTGACCATCGTACAATTTCTACCTAAAATGTATTCTAATTTACTTAAGTGATACTAAACTGTAAAAAAAATATTGACTCATAAGATTAAAAGACAATGCAAAAAATTATCCTATCAAAAAAGTAAGATATTAATAAAAATATAACAAAATAACCTACAATAACAAAATTTATCCTATCAAAAAAGTATGATATTAATTAAAAATATAACAAAATAGCCTACAACTTAAATGAATCATTCTTTATATAAATTAGTTTTCATAAAATGTCCAGGAAAACTGGTTAGGCAAACTGGCGTTAAACCCCAGTGACAATATGTCACATAAAAACATACATAAGTTATTAACAACTGTAATAAATAAGAAATAATAAGAAATTATCCTATCCAAAAAAGTAAGATATTAATTAAAAACATCTAACAAAATAACCTACACCTAAAATGTATTCTAATTTACTTAAGCGATAATTAAACTGAAAAAGAATACTGACTGATAAGATTACAAAAATAATACATTAAAAAACAATATATGTAGATACTGCACTTTGACCAGCGGGCGCAACTGATCATCATACAATTTCTACCTAATATGTTTTCTAATTTACTTAAGTGATAATTAACTGTAAAAAAATATTGACCGATAAGATTAAAAGACAATACCAAAAATTTTCCTATCAAAAAAGTAAGATATTAATTAATAATATAACAAAATAACCTACACCTAAAATGTATTCTAATTCACTTAAGTGATAATTAACTGTAAAAAAATATTGACTGATAAGGTAAAAAACAATAACAGAAATTATCCAATAAAAGAGTAAGATAGAAATCAAAAATATAACAAAATAGCATACAACATAAATGGATCATTCTTTGGAGAAATTGCCAGCTCTGTGTCGAAAGGTAAGTTAGTACTGGTTGGTATACAGTCCAGGAAAACTGGTTAGGTGAACTGGCGTTAAACCCCAGTCACAATATGTCACATAAAACAAACAAATTACTTAAGTCATTAACAACTGCATTAAAAAAGAAATAATAAGACATTATCCTATCCAAAAAAGTAAGACATTAATTAAAAATATAACAAAATAACCTACACCTAAAATGTATTCTTAATTACTTCAGTGATAATAAACTGTAAAAAAATATAGACTGATAAGATAAAAAAACAATAACAAAAATTATCCTATCAAAAAAGTAAGATATCAATCAAAAATATAACAAAATAACCTACACCTAAAATGAATTCTAATTTACTTAAGTGATAATTAAACTGTAAAAATACTGACTGATAAGATTAAAAAATAATACATTAAGAAACAATATGTAGATACTGCACTTTGACCAGCGGGCGCAACTGATCATCGTACAATTTCTACCTAAAATGTATTCTTATTTACTTAAGCAATAATAAACTGTAAAAAAAAATTAACTGACAAGATTAAAAGACAATAACGAAAATTATCCTATCAAAAAAGTAAGTTATTAATAAAAAATATAACAAAATAACCTACACCTGAAATGTATTCTAATTTACTTAAGTGAAAATTAACTGTAAAAACATATTGACTGATAAGATTAAGACAATAACAAAAATTATACCATCAAAAAAGTAAGTTATTATAAAAAATGTAAGAAAATAACCTGCACCTGAAATGTATTCTAATTTACTTAAGTGAAAATTAACTGTAAAAACATATTGACTGATAAGATTAAGACAATAACAAAAATTATACTATCAAAAAAGTAAGATATTAATTAAAAATATAACAAAATAACCTACACCTAAAATGTATTCTAATGAAGTGACAATTAACTGCAAAAAAATATTGACTGATAAGATTAAAAATAATACATTAAGACACAATATGTAGATACTGCACTTTGACCAGCGGGCGCAACTGATCATCGTACAATTTCTACCTAAAATGTATTCTTATTTACTTAAGCGATAATAAACTGTAAAAAAATATTAACTGACAAGATTAAAAGACAATAACAAAAATTATCCTATCAAAAAAGTAAGATATTAATTAAAAATATAACAAAATAACCTACACCTAAAATGTATTCTAATGAAGTGAAAATTAACTGCAAAAAAATATTGACTGATAATATTAAAAGACAATAACAAAAATTATCCTATCAAAATAGTAAGATATAAAATATAACAAAAAAAGCCTACACCTAAAATGTATTGTACACATATATAGTATGTTATCTGTTGTAACAATGCACTTTTGTAAAAAAATGATTATGAAACTCACCTTTTATACATTCTACTAAAAAAGAATGGTTCCAATTTGATGATAGCTCATTGCACTGCATTATCAATCAGGGAAACGATGATCCTAAAAAAAATATAAAAAAAATAAAAAAAACAGGAAACTATAATTATCAAAAAAATGTAACATAATAAAGCTAAACAATTATTAAAAAAAATACAAAATGACCTACATCTAAAATGCACTATTCTTTATGTAACTAATTTTTGACAAAAATGTCAATTCTACTCCATATGAGGAGAAGTTGCCAGCTCCTTGTCGATACATAAGTTAGTACTGGTTGGCATACAGTCCAGGAAAACTAGTTAGGTGAACTGGCATTAAACCCCAATGACAATATGTCACATAAAAACAAACAAATTACATAAGTCAATAACAACTGCAATAAATAAGAAATAATAAGAAATTATCCTATCCAAAAAAGTAAGATATTAATTAAAAAATATAACAAAATAACCTACACCTATAATGTATTTTAATTTACTTAAGTGATAAAGTAAACTGTAAAAAGATATTGACTGATAAGATTAAAAAATAATACATTAGGAAACAATACGTAGATACTGCACTTTGACCAGCGGGCGCTACTGACCATCGTACAATTTCTACCTAAAATGTATTCTAATTTACTTAAGTGATAATAAACTGTAAAAAAAATATTGACTCATAAGATTAAAAAACAATGCAAAAAATTATCCTATCAAAAAAGTAAGATATTAATTAAAAACATCTAACAAAATAACCTACATCTAAAATGTATTCTAATTTACTTAAGCGATAATTAAACTGAAAAAGAATACTGACTGATAAGATTACAAAAATAATACATTAAAAAACAATATATGTAGATACTGCACTTTGACCAGCGGGCGCAACTGATCATCATACAATTTCTACCTAATATGTATTCTAATTAATTAAGTGATAATTAACTGTAAAAAAATATTGACTGATAAGATTAAAAGGCAATATCAAAAATTATCCTATCAAAAAATATGATATTAATTAATAATACAACAAAATAACCTACACCTAAAATGTATTCTAATTCACTTAAGTGATATTTAATTGTAAGAAAATAATGACTGATAAGATAAAACAATATAACAAAATTTATCAAATAAAAAAGTAAGATAGAAATCAAAAATATAACAAAATCGCATACAACTTAAATGGATCATTCTATATATAAATTAGTTTTGACAAAATGTTCATTGATTTTCCTCCTTGTGTGGAGAAGTTGCCAGCTCCTTGTCGATAGGTAAGTTAGTACTGGTTGGTATACAGTCCAGGTGAACTGGTTAGGTGAACTGGCGTTAAACCCCAGTGACAATATGTCACATAAAACAAACAAATTACATAAGTCATTAACAACTGTAATAAAAAACAAATAATAAGAATTAATATTAATATATTAATAATAATATTAATTAAAAATATAAAAAAATAACCTACACCTAAAATGCATTCTTAATTACTTAAGTGATAATAAACTGTAAAAAAATATTGACTGATCAAGATTAAAAAATGATATATTAAGAAACAATATGTAGATACTGCACTTTGACCAGCGGGCGCAACTGATCATCGTACAATTTCTACCTAAAATGTATTCTAATTTACTTAAGTGATAATAAACTGTAAAAAAATATTGACTGATCAGATTAAAAGACAATACCAAAAATTATCCTATCAAAAAAAGATATTGATAAAAAATATAACAAAATAACCTACACCTAAAATGTATTCTAATTTACTTAAAAGATAATAAACTGTAAAAAAATATTGAGTGATAAGATAAAAAAACAATAACAGAAATTATCCTATCAAAAAAAGTAAGATATTAATTAAAAATATAACAAAATAGCATTACAACTTAAATGGATCATTCTTTACATATTTTTTTTTTGACAAAAATGTTGATTGATTTTCCTCCTTAGGTGGAGAAGTTGTCTGCTCCTTGTTGAAAGGTAAGTTAGTACTGGTTGGTATACAGTCCAGGAAAACTGGTTAGGTGAACCGGCGTTAAACCCTAGTGACAATATGTCCCCTTACCTCACACCACGGCTCCCCTCACTCACACCCAGGCTCCCACGCCTCACACCAAGGTTCCCCCAACTCATACCAAGGTCCCCCTACCTCACACCATGGCTCCCCTCACTTACACCCAGACTCCCATAAATCACACCAAGGTTCCCCCAACTCACACCATGCCCCCCACCTCACATCCAGACCCCCCAACTCACACAATGGCTCTCCCAACTCACATTCGGCCTCCTCCAACCCACATCAACGCTCCTGCAACTCCCAACAATGCCCCCGTATCTTGCACCCAGACCCCTCCAACTCACACCAAGGCTCCCCCTACCCAAACTCAGTGCCCCCCAACTCTCTCCAAGGCTCCCCCGACTCACATCCAGGCTCCCCCAAACCACATGAAAGTTCCCTTGACCCACATTAGGGTTCCCACAACTCACACCAACGTTCCTGTATCTCACATTAAGTCCTCCCAAACAAACACTTAGATTCCACCAACTCGCATTCAGGATACACTTGCCCTCTTCCAGATTCTCCCAACTCGCATTCGGGCTACCCTAACTCACAAAAGCGACCCTGCCACTCACACTAAAGTCCTCACAACTCGCACTTAAGTCACTCTCACTCACACTCAGATCCCCTCAAGTCACACTCAGGTACCCGTCACTCACATCAAAGTTCACACACCCCACACCAATGTAACCCAAAACTCTTAGGCATTCTATACACTGCATTCCGATCAGGGGCACTACTGATCGGCTCACAATGCTTTTGAGAATAGCATTGAGACACAATATGTAGATACTGCACTTTGACCAGCGGGCGCAACTGATCATCGTACAATTTCTACATAAGGTTTCAATGCCAAACTCAGATCCTCAATCCTCCAGTGTGTACACACTGGTATTTCGAGGATTTTCAGACTGGATGCCATTCTGCCATTAGAGTTTCGGATAACATCAAAATGAGATATGGGAGCCTTAATGTAAGTTAGGGGTACCTGAATGCAATCTGAGAGAACCTAAGTGCAAGTGAAAGCAACGTAAGTGCAAGCTATGTGAACCTTGATGTAAGTAACAGGATCCTTCCTGCGAGTTAGGGCAACCAAAATGTGAATTAGGACAACCCAAAAGAAAGTTCGTGTATCCTGAATGCCAGTTAGGGGAACCTAAGCGTGAGCTTGGGAAGCCTCAGTGTAAAATACGAGAACATCAGTGTAAGCTACGGGAACCTCAATGTGAGCCATGTGAACCTTCATCTGATCCAGGGGAACCCAAGTATGAGCCGGAGAAACTTTGAGGAGAGTTAGAGGACACCGAATCTGAGTGAGGGGAACCTTAGTATGAACTGAGAGAGTCTAAGTGCGAAATACAGGAACATTGGTGAGACTTACAGGAATGTTAGTGTGGGTAAGAGGAAACTGAATGTGGGCTAGGGGAACCTTTGCATGAGTCAGAGGAACCTGAATGTGAGTTAGGGGGGCCATAGTGCAAGCTGGGGGAACCTTAGTGCCAGATACAGAAATCTAAGTGCAAGTAAGGGGAACCTTAGTGCGAGATAGGGGGGCCTCAGTGCAAGTTGGGGGAACCTTAGTGCGAGACGAGGGGACCTAAGTATGAGTGAGGGAAACCAGTTAGGAGAACTTTAGTTGGAGAACAAAAAATACAAACACCTACCATCCACCTGTTTCTGATAACCATCCATTAATATTGCTTTCCTGCAGTATGATTTTCAATGATCCACATTAATGTTGTAACCAACTTCATGGACAATAGTTGAAGCTGTCTGATCTCAATGCGGCTACTCCTGTAAAATACAAGTTAGTATAGAAATGAATATTCATTCATAAACAAAATAAAAATAAAAAAAATCAATGGAAGAAATTGATACCACATAGCTTTGTTTTATCAAATGGTCCAAATTTATTAAGTGTTCCAGAAATATTCAATTTATCGTTAATAAAAGCACTCAGCTTACTTCAATCAATAAATGTCAAGTCCACTAAAGATATAGTTAGCAAGGTTTATTATATTCACAACCTATGAGATAAATCAACACACTGAGAGGACTGTTATTGGCTGGCTTTGCAGCATTGTGAGGTGTAAAAAATTGATTGTTTCTGGTTACCAGACAAACAGCAACTTTTTATCATCCCAAGACCATTACATGTACATCCTACATCTCACATTTTTTCCTTTGCGTGCAAAATATCCTTTCGGTATTTGCATTTGCTCCATAGATGCTTGTTAATGGTGAAATCAGAAGACCTAGGGCTTAGATATTATCAGGGTTTTCACTAGACTTCAAAGGTTGTAGGTCAGAAATGACCCTTGGCTGATGATAATTAGAAGAGTCAACAAAATTTCCTTCTATTTTTATTGTAAATTTGACCCTGTGGTACAAATTCTCAAGAGTCATAAAACTTTATTTTACCGATTTCAAGTCAAAATGCTGTTTTAAGGGTCAAATGAAAGCCCTGATTACGTATTTTGCATTGGCCAATAGGAACACGCAGATGGGTGGACTGATTAGCTATCTCAATGTGAGATGCAAGAATTTGAGACATTGCTGCTGTAAATCCTTAATAAAGGGTCATAACATTCTGCCAAAATGAGCAGTCTATTGTATATAAGACCAGTTCGAAGCATCAGCTGGTAAGCAAACAAAAATTGAAGTAACATCCTTATTTCAAATAAACTAAAAGTCACCAAATGCAGCTTTTTTAGGGACTGGGGACACTGGAAGCAGGTCAAAAGGGGAAAAATCACATGAAAAGGGGAAAGTTGGGGAAATTATCAAATTTTAATACACTGCCACATAACCAAAACCAATGTTTTCATGAATCAATGATTATGACAAAAGCATTCAAAACAACAATCTACAGGTCCATATCTATGTCTTTTCTACATCGAAACAGGTCTACCACATTTTCATAGTTGTGAACAGTTAGAAGTTAGATTTTCTGGCCAAAGATTTATTCTCATGAGTGAATCGAGCAGTATCGAGATGGTATATTTACTCGCTATAGCAAAAAAGGAGTTAACCCATCCAGTATGCTTTATGTCAGATGTCTTATTTCTTAATTTCATCAATTGTGCGTCATTTTACCGGAAATGGAAATGTGCACCTGCTTCCAGGCATCATACGTGTGGAAATGTGCATGTGTCATGAGCCTGGATCTAGTATTGGTTCACATCACTGAGTATATTGTTCTACTATTGCAGGGAATAAGCTCATTCGGATTGTTCGGACAGACATCATTAAAAAGCTGGGAAATCCTGATCAGTTTGCTTAATCAATACAAAACAATTTAACTCTACATAAAAATACCGATAAACCTTAGTCTGATAAGATATTTCGGCAGAATTAAATCTACCAGAACAGAAATTGTAAACTTTTGGTATTTTTGAATAGCTTCAACTAGGAATTATGTATCTTATCAAGGGGGAAAATGCTTCTAATCAGTACTCAATTCTGATTTCACGTTTTAACTCTTACATTTAACATGTTCAACTGTTGTTATTATTATACAGGGTTTTTTCCTAGAATTGGGAATTTTCGCAACATTTTGAACAAATTGGGAAAAAGTCCTACTGTATAAAAATAACTTAAAATAAATAAAACTAACAAGAGGGTCATGATGGCCCTGCATCGCTCACCAGAATAAATATTAATTAACTTGTTACTAAAAAGGTAATAAAGGTACACTAGTGGGCAAATAATGGGGAACAAAAATAAACTTGACAAAGGATCATCAAAGGATACTACAAAAGAATATTCTTGATGACTGAAGGATGCCACAGACCAAATTTGGTGATGATCCAACTACTGGTTCATGAAAAGAAGTCATTTTAAGGTATTTCTATGTTAAGCTCTAACAGCATCTAATTGGGGCCAACCCTTTTTATTTGAGCAAATCTGACAGAACACTATCTAAAGATGCAAAAAACCAAATTTGGTAATAATCCATCCATAGAAACATGAGAAAAATTCATTTTAAGGTATTTCTATTTTTAGTTCTAGTGGCCCCTAAAAGGGGCTGACCTAATTTATTTGAGTAAACTTGAGAGGGGACTATCTAATGATGCTACAGACCAAGTTTGGTGATGATCCATCCATTGGTTCATGAGAAGAAGACGTTTAAAGGTATTTCTATTTTTAGCTCTAGCGGACCCCTAATTGAGGCCAACCAATTTTTTTTCTGCAAATCTGATAGAACACTATCTAAAGATGCAAAAACCAAATTTGGTAATAATCCATCCATAGAAACATGAGAAAAAGTCATTTTAAGGTATTTCTATTTTTAGTTCTAGTGGCCCCTAAAAGGGGCTGACCTAATTTATTTGACTAAACTTGAGAGAGGACTATCTAATGATGCTACAGACCAAGTTTGATGATGATCCATCCATTGGTTCATGAGATGAAGACGTTTAAAGGTATTTCTATTTTTAGCTCTAGCGGCCCCTAATTGAGGCCAACCAATTTTTTTTCTCCAAATCTGATAGAACACTATCTAAAGATGCTAAAACCAAGTTTGGTAATAATCCATCCATACAGACATGAGAAAAAGTCATTTTAAGGTATTTCTATTTTTAGCTCTAGTGGCCCCTAAAAGTGGCCAACCATTCTTATTTGAGCAAATCTGATTTTACACTATCTAAAGATGCTAAAAACCAAGTTTGGTAATAATCCATCCATAAAAACATGAGAAAAAGTCATTTTAAGGTATTTCTAATTTTAGCTCTAGCTGCCCCTAAAAGGGGCCAACGATATTTATTTGAGCAAACTTGAGAAAGTACCATCTGTAGATGCCACAGACCAAGTTTGATGACCATGTGATGATCCATCCATTGGTTCATGAGAAGAAGATGTTTAAAGGTATTTCTATTTTTAGCTCTAGCTGCCCCTAATAGGGGCCAACCAATTTTTTTTATCAAATCTGATAAAAGTCCATATAAGGATGCTACAGACCAAGTTTGGTGATGATGCATCCATTGGTTCATGAGAAGATGATGATTAAATGTTTTTCTATTTTTAGCTCTAGTGACCCCTCAAAGGGGTCAACCAGTGCAATATGAGCAAATTGCAGTTAGAAAGTCAAAAGGCTTCAGCACAGCAAAATTTGAAGTAAATCCGACTGGTTGTCTCCGAGGAGAAGACCATTGTTGACGCCAGACAACGGACGCCAGAGCATTCACCTACCCATCCTAACAGCTCACCCTGAACCTTCGGTTCTGGTGAGCTAATAAAACCCTAGGGTCGTGAAATCAATTATTTTTTTCTTATTTCCCGGCACTAAGGCCGGGGAATACACTTTGCTATCTGTTTCAATGGACACATGCTATAAAAGTGTCTGTAAGCAAAATGTTGAAGCGAGATGAAGAAAACTTCAAGATCTGAGCAAAAAAAACCGTCATCACATATTATTTCATTCAAATGAATCTAGTTCAGACCACGAGCAATATGAAAAGAGTATTTTAGATTATACAGTTTCAAACCATACAAAATGTTTTCCGGAAACATTTATGTTATTGCACAACAAACATATTTTTTTGTAAATATTGTTACAGACAAAACTGTCATATTTTAAAAAAGCGCCGCAGGGCATATTCTTTGATTTAGAATGTGTTGACATTTGGGAAAGGTTATACAGAAATTAAATATTTCCAAGACCAAGTATCCTTTATTTCCGTGTCTTACAGCATTATTGATTGATACTAGTAAGTTTAGACTTGATAAGTAAGAGCATGAATACCAAATTGATATATAAATAATTGAGTGACAGGTTTCAGAAAACCCAATTATATTAGCAAATACCCAATTCAAAATGAAATGATGGAGTAATAACCAATTCACTGAAAAAGTTTATCTGTTGCTCCGGTCACATTGAATAAAAAATAACTTAAAATAATCAAACAAATATTAGATATTGTTTATTTTTATCTTTATATAAACATGTTATTTGAATGACTCAGATATTCAGTAAACATTTGAACTGCTATAATTAAAAAACATCATTTTTTTCTCATTTGATTTGGGAATTTTCACCTTGCAATTGGGAAAAACATAGATCTACTTTTTGCCATTGGGAACACGACCTAATATCGGTCACCAGAACAGCCAAACAAAGCCAGTAAATTTCAATGTAAGTGAACTTTTCTAACCTTAAATCCTTCCGAAGATTCAGTCATGATATGTACTTCTCAACTGACATCAGTTCCCTTGATGTATACACTTATGGCTTCTCCGTGTAGTGAATTTTGTTTGTAGGGTTTTTCTGAAGAAACAAAATCACACATTGTATTAAATTAGAACGGAACAAATTCTGTCCTTAAAATGTGCCAATAAATACTGAATTTGGTTCGGTAAATTCAAACAAGAGTATAAAATGCAATAAACTTGAAGTAGAATAGATCCACAAACTTGATCTACTAAAAAATCTGTAACAGAAGGCAGTAAATTAAGCTCCTGATGCGGGGCTCGAACCCACGACCTTCTGCTTGCAAGTCAGCTGCTCTACCAACTGAGCTACAGTAATCGAGCAGACTGGCAAACAAACTACTATTAACACACACATATATATATACAAATCAAAATGGAGCCAGCAGTAAAATTGAAAAGAAAATAAACTTAAGACTATTAGTTCCCTCCAATATGAAATCGTAAGGTCAAACGCTCGCAGAAAGTTAAGAAAGTCACCTAAAATCAAACCAATACGAATAAAAATGAATTCAAAAATACCTGTTCATTCAGCGTCCATCTTGACTGAGTTCCCTCAGGTGTGTAAACAACTTATGGCTTCTCCGTACTGTAAATTTTGTTGATAGGGTTTGTCTATGAGAAAAAGAAAATCTGCATTGTATTAAATTAGATTAGAACAAAGTATGTCCAAATGCGCAAATAAATAATGAATTTAGTTCGGTGAAATTCAAACTTGAGTATAAAATGCAATGGACTTTAAGTAGAATAGATACACAAACTTCAATAAAAAAAAAATCAAAATGGCGCCAACAAAAAAAATTGGAAGAAAAAACCAATTTGACACTTAATAAACTCAATTCAGACTAACAGTTCCTTGCGACATGAATGCTTTAACTTCGCTAGATCAAACGCTCGTAGAAAGTTACGAAAGTCACCTAAAATTAAACCAATACGAAGGAAAAATAATTTAAAATTACCTGGTCATTCAGCGTCCACTCGACTGGGTCAGTGATTCTTGTGCGATAAAAATCCCGTGATTCGGACGACCAATCAGTAAGCGTTTCGCACAATTTTTTAATTGTCACGTGCTAACAACTAAACGATCCAATTCATACTCCAGGTCACATGGTACTCTGCGTAACATCGCGCATTGAATGTTGGGAAAGGAACTATTTGACCCCCCCATGTTTATACCAAGTCACGTAGTCAATCAAAGTACTGAAAGTACTGATGGAAGTGGATGAATGTCATTAACACCAAATAATAAGGCCATACCAAATCGTATCTATGTTTAGCGTCCGCGGACGGAAAGGTTTTGATCACCTGAGTCAAATAAAAACATATCGTATCAAATATTGAATATTTGACCATTTGAAATGTCTTTATTAAACCATTACAAGCTGGAACGACTTGTTTTGTATCAATATGACTTTCATTCGTCAAAATCTGTCAATATTATGCTTTTGTTTTGATTTAAGAAATGAAATATATTTATTCCTGCTGAGTGACTGTTTGAACTTTTGATAGAAGCTAATATTTTGGGACAATTAACAGGGAATTTTGTGTTTTTTCATGAGGCAGTTGTTTGTTTTTCCGGACAGCTGGATACGATTTTGAACCTCAATGTTACGCTAAACATAGATACGATTTGGTATGGCCTAATTATGATGAATGGAAAAAATACTAAGGACTTTGTATTGTGAATATCCATCCATGAAGTTCATAATTCATTTTTTCATGGTTTTTATGTTTGCTATTACGATTTTTAACAGTAACAAATAAAACATTTGAGCAACCTTCAAGAAGTACAATATGTGGCTTGTCGCTAATTATGTTCAGGGTCAATATGTGTTCGTATATCAATTTATCCCGTAACTCACAAGACCTTAAATCTGCACAAGTAATGAAAATCACTTTCTTAAAATTCATTCTGAAATATGATTGTATTAAATAAATTTAGTCACAGAAACTTCAATATACTATGCAACCATCTACTTCTTAAGTTGACAAAGCATGATCTATTTAGTCGAGGAATAAAACACAAAATAACGCTAAAACACAGCATTGAGACTGCGCTATGTCTTATTCAAAAACGGAATTGAAATTTCGACCAGATACTACTACAATGGAATCAGAAATACATACTTGATTGAAATAGCTTATATCAAACATAGTCCCATTTACCAATTTACATGTTTTTTCTAGACACAATTAGAAATGTCAATCCACAATTTTAATCCTTTGACGTCATCAACGATGACGTATCACACAAATGAAAAAGATGACGTATTTCTTAGTCACGTGACCGCTAAACCACAGGAGCTATTAAATTGTAAATAAATGAGAAGGCGGAGCTACGACTTTGATATCGGCAAGCGTCTTGCGTTCGAAGCTGTCATTGGTTGATCGGTGAATCGCAATATATAGTCTGCAAAATCTGAGCAATTAATGTCGGCTTCCTTTTTGATATCATTTAATTTTCTTTGATGCTGTTTTCTGTTACTACATCTTAAACAATTCACCGCCTTTGATTCAATCGTAACAATACTAAATTTAAAATAATGACAGTATTTAATTCACCTTCGGAGCGACGTTTGAAGATTTCACTCAAATATTAATACACATAGCAAACACATCGCTTAACACAATAGATCAATGCATTTATTGTTTTTTATTATCTACCACGTGTTTGGACTAATTACAAGCGACCCCTATTGACAGACATCCATTGATCGGATTAGCAGATGATCGCTCCAAGCTATAGATTATCTTGACATATTTATTGGGGGTACTGAGAATCGTGCGAACAACATATAGCAAGTTTTGTGACATTTTGCCGGTACATAGCAATTTCGGATCGAATGTTATTGAATGTTTATGGACCGATTTTTTAAACAAATTTCACTCCTGTAACATATATATGAAAACTTCCCCAACCCTCATGCCTACGACAGAGACAATAAAGCTAACTGTTCATAAAAAATGTGGGAGCGCGAGGAAGCGAACCGAGGTCCTCTCGATGACAAAGCATGCGCTTTAGCCACTGAGTTAATTCCGCCAAGTATGTCAGTTCGAGCCCTACGGACCAGCGTAAAGCCATAAGATACACGGTTGAGTAGTTGTGGGTATTGGCTATCAGTTAAGACCATAACCGAGTAGCTGGGATAACCATGGAGGTTATAGCAAGCCTAGGATTGTTGAAAAAACCTGCTTATACTGAAATATCACTGTTTCGAAGGTTTGTCATAGGTTTTAGGGTTGGGTCTAGCACCTAGGACCAGGCACTTACCCATATAATATCGGTAGAGCAGGTATGGGTACTAGCTATCGTTTGAGACCATAACTGAGTGGCTAGGAGGTTTGTCAGAGGTTTTCGGCCCAGTTAGAGTCCCAAGGACCATACACACATGATATCAGGTTGTGTAGGACATGGAGGTCACAGCATGCTTAAGAAGGTCTGCATACGCGATTTTTATATGGAAAATATGAGAAAATGGGTGTATGTCCGACATTTTTATCCTGGTTCGAGTCCCAAGGTTATGGGACATACCTATATGTCACAGAACTGTGTATGTATAGGTATTGGCTATCGCTTGATGCCGTTTCCGGGTATCTGGGACACTCGTGGGGTCATAACATGCTTAAGAAGGTGCGCATACAGGATTTTACATGTATATAAACTGCATGTATGAGTAAAGGGATGTTTATGAGAGGTTTTCGTGCCGGTTCAAGCCACAAGGTCCTAGTGCATATATATGGGTAATAGCCATGGCCCATATCCGCTGTTTAGTCATACCGATTTTTTTAGGCTACGGCTAAATGTACTGGTACCCGTACTACTGACAAGTGAGAACAAAGGAGCGTCATTGTTTTCGTAAACAGTAAATCATGTTCAATCCAAGAAACTTTTGAATATTATAAAAGTTCCCAAAATGTATTCGCTCCATTTTTTATCATAAGTTTGGATATTATGGGTATAAAACCTTATAACTGGTTATATTTTTGTACGAATTCGCCGAACGGTTTAATTGGTCGTTGGCCCTATTTGATTTCTATAATCATACTCAGTGTTCAGGTATATGAAAAAAAAACAGACGGAGGAAGTTATGCGAAAAAGAACTGTAAAATTCATGACGGGTACCCTTGTACCCATGTCCTCAGTTCGTAATTTGACAACAAAAGTCTTTGTTTGTTTGTCATAAATCGCACTATTTTCTATGTATGATTATTCCATATGTTGTTTATACAATTGTTTTATCAGTAAATAATTGAACTTCCTAAAATACAGAGTTGTTTGAATTTTAAAATCATAGCCAAGACATCAACTCTCTCAACGTCGCCCCCTTTCTGATTTTGTATTGAATAGGCTTCAATAGGGTCCGAGAACGTGTAGCGTCTGTCGTGGCATTCTAATACATGTATCTATTTTTAGGTACTCTGTTTTTGTGATGTTCATTTAAATTCAATCATTTTTTAAACGCAATCCTTATATAGCAGGGACTATCCATGTATAACATGTGATGTAAAATCCCTCATTTAAGCGAAGATTCGATCGTGTGATTTATTGGTTGATAGACAGACTGATTGGGCCAGTATGTATCAAATTACGTATCAAACGGTCATACCAAGTCTGGTGAGCCTGGAAGTATCGTAGCTAATACTTTTCAGTTTAAATATCATGTCGGTGTGTCGGTGGTATATGTTATTGTAGTCATTTACCTTTTAATGGTTTGCTGTTAAACGCCGAAAAAATAAAATGAATGATTTGTCAATACAAATAAAGGCTGGAAATATTTAAAGCTTAAGATCTTATGTAAGATGTTATCTATTCATAATCTAAAATTCTACTTGATAGATCTAAACTGATTAAACTATTGTATTCATAAAGGTAAACAGGATTGCGCTTAAAAAATGATTGAATTAAAATAAACATTACAAATAGATTGGTAGATAATTGGAAAGATAACGATATGGGTAAAAAACAGCCCAAAATAAATAAAACCATGAATCAACAGTTCAATAGATTTTTCTAAAACGTGACATACACTCATGCCATGATCAGAGAATGCCTAAAATTCACACTAATCATTTGACTGTTTGTATCACATTTTTTTGCAGTTAATTTACGACACATGGCTTTACTAGACCAGTACATCGGGGTTAATTTACTTGTATTAATCTGTAAGATGCCTCCGTGGTCGAGTGGCTATGGTCACTGACTAGTAATCACTAGCCCTTCACCGCTGTAAGTTTGATTCCTATTCGGGGACCACACGCATTGCACATTTGAGGAAGCTGTCCAGCTAGCTTACGGTGGTTCTAACCAGGTGTACGCCTTTAGTCTTCCACTCCCGTAAAGTTGGAAATATTGCCAAATGACTCTGGCTATTGGTGCCACGTTAAACCCCAGAAAAAAATCTACTCTACCATCATTCCGTTAAAAAGAAGCGCTCAAATTAAGAACAACTCATTTAAGCAGAAGTAACTAAGTATTCACTCAAAATATATGAACAGTCTATATTGGAATAATTTTGATATTATTGAAATGCTGTTCTCGCTTGTTGTATATTTGTTGACTTGTAATGTAGTTTATGTAGTTGTATGTATGTTTGAATGTATATGTATGTTAGTTATGTTCTACTTGTTTCTTTTTCTGTTTCTATTTTCCACATAATTTTGTAGTGATGTATTTCGCAGATATGTAATGCAATGTTCTTTTTGTACGTTTTGTGTCATAGACATGTATATGTCGATTCACACAATAACCTGTAAACTGTTAAAAATGCCCATTTGCACGAGTAGTAAGAGATGAATACATTGGCTGTAGCATCTTCAATCACATTTCCAAAATAGGCCTTAAACCCCTAAAGTTTTGACAGTAAAAGTACTACTACAAACCAATTGAACTAGAGTGGGATTATGAATACAGTGTGTGTTTACGGCCACCTCCGAATAAAGACCACACTGTGAATAAAGGCCATTCTTTAGAAAACCTTCACTGATAATTTAGAACAAACTGCATGACCTCCGATTAAAGGTCATCTGTCAATAAAGGCCACATTTTGTCTTTCCTAAGGGTAGGCCTTTGTTCGCAGGTTTGACAGTTTTGTATTCACGAATTAAGATATGGTAAGACACTATAATGATCCAAAGTAATGTTTACTTATTGCTGCAATACGTCATAGAGAAAAAATCAAATAGAATGTGATATGTTTACTATATGTATCAATCACATATCATGAATCCTGAAACGAAAAAATCAGCCTCAAATGAATTCGGTACTAAACATGATTACAAAATAGCAAACAAATAATTCCATTCAGTTTATTGACCGAATGACAAATTCATTGTTTTCGTTCAAAGTGAGACTTCGTGGAAACTGATATATTTCATCTTGATCAACACCATCAAACATTAAAGCTATTGTCAACTAGAATTGTCTAAGTGCAAGAGACCATTTTTATCAATAACCAAACAGATCCTCGTCATTAATATCATTTTCATCATCAGATATATGATCCTCACATCTATCCAGTTTACGGTGGTTTTCCGTGTCATGTTCAGATCGAAAATCAGAAGTCGGATTAGCTTTTACAGGAATCACAACATTCTGATCATCAATGAAATTTGAAGCACCTTCCGGATCCTCTCGGTCTTCAAATAGAGCTATACTTCCAATAGCTGCACATACTTTATTTTGGAAGTTTAAAAAAGAACCATCGTCCTCTTTTGCTTCAATATTACCGGGTTGTTTAAATTCTGCTTTTGTTGAATTGGGTATTAATGATTGGGTATTATCTAATGTTTTTAGATAGTAGTCTTTGACTGCCGTGTCACTATCACAATCACGTGCGCTGATACCACAGAATGTTTCCATTCTTACAATATCTCTTTCCACAGAATTAGGAGAATACTCAACTGCAGTAGATCGATGTTCTTCTTCATCATCTTCCGTTCGTAGTGTAAGAATTGCATTCGGTGAATTTGTAATGCCGTATTGAAAGGGAAATTCATTTCTTGAATTGTAAGTATAATCGTCGAATGAATCACTTGAACTACCGACGAATGCAGCATTTCCACTTCTTAAACTTTTTGGAGAACACACCACCTTGGTAAACGTAATGCTTGATGCACCAGATTTACTGTAATCTTCATGACCGCATTTCTTGTGGTATTTACTCTCTTCAATGCCGCTTAAGTTTGGATCAGTATTCGTGGTGTTAATGCATGTTTCAGCACCAATTTCACGACGAAAACAATCATGTGCATTTGCACTACTTTGAATGAAATTTGTTGCCGGTCTATTTGTTGAGCGATCACTTATCCTTGGTACTTCTACTTGATCATTTGCAATTGACATCTGTAACATGGGTGTTTCAAGGGGCACATTATCGTTGACACTCGTATATACACTTGATACTGAACCCATCACTGATAATGGGCTCAAGTGCGTCCTACTGTAAGTCCTTTCTAGCGATGTCTTAAAATGTTTCAAGTTTGGAATTTTTTCCAGAAATCTTCCCTGCTCAGCGAGACCAATGGCTCTGTCTATGTACACAATAGCAGCACGTATGTCTTTATGCTGCTCACATAAACGGGCTCGAGCCATGCAGTAAAACATTTCTCTTCTAACTTCGATTCCATTCCAGTTTCGATCAACTGAAGCCAGTAGAGATTCTGCTTCAGGTAAATTAACTCTGTCCACTTCAAACCCGTCAATCAAGTTTGCTCGGTTGGCGATACCCAAAAGTCCAAACACCATCCTTAGAATAAACATTCTCTTCCACATAACTCTAATATCCTCGGAAATATCTTCCAAGCTCTCCAAGCCAATTCTTCCCCACATCAGAATTTCATCGAGAACATGGCGTGAAGGATTTAGTTCCAACTCCCACAACTTAACGTATACTTCAATATACAATAGATTGACCAGTTCTAGACATGTGCCTATATTGCGGGCACTGCATCTAGC
Source organism: Lutraria rhynchaena (assembly GCA_008271625.1). Classification (NCBI taxonomy): domain Eukaryota; kingdom Metazoa; phylum Mollusca; class Bivalvia; order Venerida; family Mactridae; genus Lutraria; species Lutraria rhynchaena. Next base: position 93,600 of record VIBL01000357.1, read on the forward strand.
TTGTTTCAGCATATTTTGTGCACTTTCTAAGTCTTTATGATATGCCTGCATATTAGCCTGCCTCGAGAAATATATTGTGTCATTCAGTAAAGTATTACTGGTATATGGAATAAGTGATTTCATTTCTTCCAGCATATCTTGTTGCGATACTTCTTGCTTACAAGCCAATGAATCATAATCCGCGTCAATTTCAACTGCTAATATCGATACACATCTGTCAGCGATTTTTTGTCTTTTAAATTCATCAGATTCCCTATGAAATGCTGCCATGTTCCGTTTTGCTAGCTTTCGTAAAGCGTTCCTCGGGTTTTGGAATTGAGAATCATGGACCATACGTTTAAGGTTTCGATAATAAATTTGCTCATTCTTACGTTCGCTGGAATCCTGCATTTGAATATCTGTCAAACGACCTAATCGGAATGCTTGCATAAAAATACGTGATCCAAGTCTGCTATAACCACACCTATGTAGACAGAGTATAAGGTCGTTAAAATTGGCTTCGTATGGTATCTGTTCAAACAAATGTCCAGATATCTCCACTCGGCTTCTGCATTTCCGGTAGAATAACTGCACCGTGTCATTTAAACTACGGCTCACTTGTCCACAATGAAATAAATGATTAACTAATAACACTGGATCGACTCCATTTATAAATTCTTCTACGTATGTAATCAAAGCCGATCTCTCATCTTGAGTCATTCGAATACGCCTCATAGATAACTCCTTGGGTTTATCCATGTTACAATAACTAATGAATAATTATTTCTAATTTACTTTCTGTTCCTCTTCCAAACGTTATTTTTATTTTACTTCCGGTTTCTCTTCGTTATAAACTCGTGTACTTAATCAGTTTCCTTCTACTTGAACTTTGTTATTTATATCCGACAGCTGACGCAAGACAAAGAGAAATTTAATCTGCTTACGGTTATATTAATATACGGTTTATTTTATTCGTCTAAAATGAATTATTTATAGATCGTGATATTCATGAATAGGTGCCGTACGATACGATATACAGCATTGAAATGAAAACATGATAATGTAAACAAAGGCTTTAGAGATGTAATAAACTTGTTTTAAGAAGTTCAGTGTTACTGGATATTGTTATATGTACAGTAAAACCTCGATAATGAGACCACCTCCCAGACCCGAGCAATCATACGTAATAATGAGGTGGTCTCATAATCATGTTAAATCATAGGGGAATTAGCCAGTCCGCAAATAAGCAGTCGTTATAACGTGGTGGTCGTTATATTGAGGTGGTCGCTTTTTGAAGATTTACTTTATATTCGTGAGTTTTCTGTGTTACAGATGTATGCGGAAAAAACGGTCAAATATGTAAAATATTGGATTGCATGAGACGTGTAGCGCTAATGGGCATTCAAAAGTTTATATTTCGGACAATTAGGGGCTTATATCTGACTTGAACTATTGTTTTGGGTATTAAAGCTTATTTTTTTATTATTCGAGTGCATGAAAACAATCATTTAGTCATACGAGGTGTTAAATTAATATACTGTATTCATATAGCGTACAATCTTGCACGAACCCAAATGGTTGCCTTTTGATTGGAACAATGTTCCGAGCCAGACTTTTTCATGCCGTGTTTTGCAAAATGACCACAGTAATGCTTAATATTGGACAAACACATTCATGACGGATATACTAAAATAAAGTGCTGACGGAACAAAAGAATGACATCCGCGAAGTATTTTAATTCAGAATATACTTTTAATGTGTTTAAATAGCATGATTTCAATTTTAGTCACTGGTTGTTCAAAATGATGCTAAAATAGTACCGAAAAGTACCGAAACATGTACACATGTTTAGCCATTTCTTTAAAATCCTTGAATATTCTTTATACGATTTAATTGCAGTAGTACAATCCAAAAATAAAGGAGATACAGTACTCCCTCAGAAAAGCAACACTTGTCGGAATCGCAAAAATGTGTTGTTCTTAGGAGGGAGTTGTTGTTCGGAGGGAATTGATATATTCCCTACAGGTGTTCTTTTATCATGTGTATGCTTGCCTTTTACAGTCGTTTTTTTAGAGGTAATCGGTCTTTGGAGGTGACGTTACGGGATGGAGCACTGCAATGCCAAAAAAAAATACAACGAATACATTTACACAGTAAATATCGTGTTGTTTAATTTAGATGTTTGAGGGGGCCACATTAGTCACGTTGTTTTTATCTTTTACTTGTAATCAGTAGTTCCTCCATTAGTTATATCATTCTGTATCATACACTCGGGATTTCATGCGCTGGAAAAGCCGCCAATCGACTTTTGCGGTTGGTCCGACGTTAAAACCCAGTGCAAAAAATTGAAGAATATTTTTCATAAATTTCCTGGTATGTAGTTTTAGAACAGTTTAGTGAAGTAATTTACTATTTTTTAGACACTGCTCTGAAACTCGAAATTCATCCAAGAACTTATTATGTTACTCCATCAAAATTATGCCAACAATATGTACCGAAAAACGCCACATTTTGTAAAGAATCACGGAAAATGATCCTTTAAATTGTATACAGTGTAAACCTGTGTTTACGGCCACCTCCGAATAAAGACCACCATGTGAATAAAGGTCAATCTTTGAAAAACCATCACTGATTATTTCGAACAAACTGACTTCTGAGGCCATCTGTCAATAAAGGCCACATTCTGTCTTTCAAAAGGGTAGCCTTAGTTCACAGATTTGACCGCATTTCATATTATCACTATAAAGCATATTTCAATGATCATATAACTGCAAACTGTAAAGCATAAGTAAATGCGGTCATTTGATTGAAATAATTTTAAAAACTGATCGTCTTTTTATAAAGTTATGATATTATGCAACGACCGCTTAAAAAAACGAAAGTCACACTTGATCACGATTTAAACACGATTTGTATTTATGAGTATCATGTATGTATGTTTACTGAAAAAAATAACGTCATTCTATGTCAAAATATTCTCCAGTTGTACTGAATTAATAACGAAGTCTTGATTGTTATATCATGTGTTTTTAAACGATGATTTACGCAGCTGGATTGTTGGATTTTCATGCGAAAAACCGAATCTGTTGTGACGTCGATTAAATCAATATATCGATGAAAATGGGACTTTAAACTTCTTTCAACGTCTTCAGCCGGTTACTGCCTTCAAAATTTCAAAACATTGGAAAGATGCAAGTCCACTTCAAAGCTATTTATCAATTATATATAATATAATATTAGCGGAATACATTGTAGTTCCGGATTGGGTATCTAACGCATTCTTACATATTATACACAAAAATGGTACAATAACATCGTCGGATATAAGTTAAAGATTTTCTATGAAATAACATTAAAACAGCATTGGTCAGTAAGTCGTATTGCAAAAGGACTTGGAGTATAAAGCTAAAACATTACAAATCTGAACACATAGAATTGCACCAATGATGGGATGAACGGGAGAGAAGACAACAATGTTAGACCTAAGCGAGCCTTTAATCCGCAAACTTAACGGAGTAACTTCTACTAGTGATGCGGGAGGTCTGATCGCTGCTCGAGACTGATTTTCATACCTCTCATCTAATCTGAAGCAACTTGTCTGAATTTGAAGTTATTAATATTCAACGAAGTAAGGCTTCTTTTTTTGAAATACAAAAAGATGATTCGCATAAATATAAATAATAAATATCATACAATCTATAATGATTTAACTAATCTACAAGCGCTCACATACCTCAAATATTTGTTGGGCGAAAATAAAAGTGACAATGTCTTAAATAATAACGTGAAAATCAACAGAAATAACAAATAATGATTTATTTAGATACTTGTAATAGTTAGACATTGATATAATTGATGTAATTCAGCGTCGTAGAAGCATTTTGCAACATCAAATCATTCATTTCAGGCCTATATAGAAAATTTTATCAATCCAAATCTCAGGCCTTATAAACTTAAGTCTTCAATTTTGGCTACTTTTTATTGGGTCGTGCATCGATACACATTAGAAGTTTTTAATCATCCATGTTCGTTTCGGTTGTTTCGCCGGCACTTTGGTTTGGATCTTCGGTCACGGAATCAGAAAGGTAACCAATGTTGATATTTCTTCTTACCACCGGGTTACATGTTTGCTGACATTCACGTGAATAATCGTGGGAACTACAGAACTTCGCATCGCAAAACACATAAAGACCCTCATGATTGTTGGTGTATTCAAAATCTTGAAACACAAACCTTGTTTCATGAGACGATTGTGAAATTATGTGCGTGTTAGAATCGACCTCGCATCTGAAATGAACATCTCCGATGAATGCGACCAGACAACAGGAAAGGGACAATTACGTTGTCTAATGAGAAAAGAAATTATTATGTAAACAAAACAGTAACGAAACTCAGAATAGTACGCAGCGGAAGCCCTCTAAACCAGTTCATCTATAAACCGGTTTCCCCGGCCAAATGGTCTGGTCTCGACTTCATTACTATATAAGTCAAAAATCCCCTCTAAACTGGCATCCCCTCCAAACCGGCCAAATGACGTGGTGCCGGGCTCGGCCGGTTTATAGGGGTTTCACTGTATCTTTTTAATGATCGACAGCAGTTTATGACCGAAATATTAAATGTGTTACTATTATAACCGAGCGGATATACTAAATGTTTGAAATAGCATGAAATATTATTGAGAGTAACATTTCCTTGCAAAATAGAACAGCGTACTGATGATACGCTTAAAATCTAAAATTGTATGATACATTCAAAATTTTTTTGATATTGAATACCAACTTCAAAATGTAATGCTCATCTTAAACAGTCAGATGAAAATAAAGCCATCAAAAAAGAGAAAAAAAACGGCATACCCATTTTTAATGATGTAGTACTTCAGATGGTCCGGTGCAAATTCGCTCGGTTTAGTGTAGCAAGTATGGACTCTCATTCTGATAGTCCAGTCCGAGGAGGTCGTGAAAACCTTAGCATATACATTCTGTCCCACAGTGACTGCGAGTGGATAATTCAACGCATGTCGAAAGTTAGGATCCGAGAAAAACGACATATTCACAGAGAAGTGACTGTTTCCAGATACTGGGGGTAGAGTGTAATGGTAAGCATTGTGGTGAAGATGTCCTGCAATTTAAAACCATTTGAGTCATTATGCACATTTTATTTATCCAAATATAGACTGTGTTTACTCATCTAACATGCGGAGATATGGAATCTAACATAACGGCTTCTAAATATCACACGCACAAAAATAACATTAAGTAGTAAAGACCAATTTAACCCAGAAAAGGGAAATATGTGTTTGAATACAAAAATATAGAATGATTTGAGTATTTTTCTAACAATTACCATAATTCATATACATGAAATAATTAGAATTTAATTAAGGCTCAAACGTATGTCAGACTATATGAATGTGCAAGTACCCCAACGTTTTGTAGCTAGAACATTACTTGAAATACATCTGTTAATGACCAGCACATTTTCAGGACTATTTACGCTTGCAGCCCATAATTTTCTGTGAGCAACATTTTATTTTGTGACAATGTAATATCTTAAATTTAACGGCCCATTCGACAACTATAGCAATTTCAGAGCCGCCCCAGAGAAAGGGGAGAAAACGCAGGAGAAACGAGTATATATATCCCTACTCTTTTCGAATAGACCTCCCGGTTCTTTATCGTGACCGGTGTAAAGCACAGATACACGCCAACAAGGCAATGTAGAAATGTAGTTAATCAGATAAGGTAATACCAGAAGATGTCTCATTGCCCTGCACATCACACTCCACTCCTACAGTCCAGTTGTAATGTCGGATGATGAATGAATGTTGTGGGTCTCGCTCCGCGTACACAAGTTCGTTTCTGTACACTAGATTATTGTTTCTGATCTATAATTAAAAATTGAATGTGTACACATTTCACACCACAAAAGAAAACGGTAACCCCAGAAAAATCAGAAAGCTCTTTCGGGCGCAACCTCTGATATTTGTCCTATAAAGACACATCATGAGCGAAATTATTAAGAGAGTCAAAAACTAAAGTCAAACCCCACTATAAAGATTATAAATGAATAAGCCAAACCTACAGGGGAAAAAAAGTAAAAAAAAACTAGAGAAAAGCAAAGTATATGAGCGCAAGAAACTATAATAATACTAAGCAAGCATACTGAACACTTTTGATCTTTGATCACATTGATCTTAATCTTATCTTACCATTTCTGTCGTGAGGCATTCCCTTAAACCTTGATTGAAACTAAGAGTATTCCACGACTGCATTCCATTGCACGTATTTTCACCGAGGTATATATCAGATGCCTTCGCATTCGGATATATATAGCGGAGTGTATTCATGTCAATATTTATATCCCAGCCGTATTCGTTACAATTAACAAATATAGCATCCTGTATCCGGACACCTGAAGTGGATTTAAATAACTGTCGCAAGTTTTATGCTTGTATTATAACAAACTATTCAAAATGAATCTCGTTATTCTAGCAACTAAGAAACTCACGATAGAGAACTCATGTAGTATATAACTAAAACGTCTGACATCAGGTAGATGTTAGACATATACAATTTAAATCAGTGTTTCGTTTTATGTGACACAAATGAACAGCAGTGTCAAGGGAATGCAAGTGAAAATATTATCAAAAAAGAAATAATAGTCTGATGTTTTGTACCTGTTTCCGTTGTCTGCTGGTACCACCATGGGCGTGAAGTTCTGTAGTAATCGTACGTTGTTGCTTCATAATAATTATTATTATACGCTGCAATTATACGAGGGTTGATAAAAGTCTATATGTACTGGTTATTAATATTGAATAATTAGGTTTCATAAAGTTAGTCGTACGTTAAAAATCATTAATCATTTTCACAATCATTAAGTTGAAAATTACCAAAATGCAAGGTTAGGATAATCTACTTCCAAAATTATTAGGAAATATATTTATTGTCCTTGGCTTTATCGGTTGAGTTTATAGTCGAAGCTGTTTTTTTGTGCGTACAAAATACGTGTAAACAAATCACTCACTATAACAATGAAGGCCTGCGTCCTCTGAGTGGCTGCAGTCATGCGAAAACCATGTATTAGACGAACACTGTTTTATATTGTTTTCATATCCACGGCATTGTAGATTGTCAACAATTATTGGACCATGCCCTTGGCCATAGTAAGCATTGCTATGCGCTACGCCATATCTTCAATGAAATGATGAAGTTTTGTTCCTTCGCAAATACGCAAAATACAATAACAAAACTCAACGCAAAGTCTCCACTTTTAAAATTGTATGCACAAATGGTACAAATTAAATCTGTTCTCTATCATGGTATCGGCGAAAGCAGTTTTCTTGATTAGTAATTACGCTTGTTTATGGAATTAAAAATACAATATCATGACTAGAACAAAAATTCTTACTGGGATCCCTGATACAATCCAAGCATTCTACAAATTACTTTAACATCATCGTGATCAAAGCTATCATCACAGACTGTGCCCCACTGTCCCCGACTGAAAACTTCAACTCGACCATAATAATAACTTCCACCGACGAGCCGAACTTGTCCTTCTATTCATATATTAATACGAAAAAAATTAGTTACAAGCATCACATCACATACTATCACATTACTCAGTATTCGTTGATTTAACAAAATATATGTTGTCATATAATCAACGAAACTCCGAAAGCATTGGAGGGCATGCTGTACCAATTTATGAAAAACGCATGCATTTCTTTGACTGCAGATTAGAACATCTGCGTGTAGCATGGTCATGAGCGTAATATAAGTATATAATGCGTATATATTTATATGTTACAAGCATATTTTGTTGAATAAATAGAATGCTGTTGCATTTTTGATACGTATATGCTTAGCGCACAATTCTGGCTAACAGTATTATATAGTATTTGTACCATCTCGAATTTTGAATTATGAAACTGAAAACTTGGAATTACCATATCCAGACGTATCTGTTGTTTCTCGTATCCACCACGGGTACTCTGTCGTTACCTCATACCCTAAAATATCATTATTTATGTAGGACTATAATTATCATATACTTTAACATCATGCACACGCAAAATAAACAAATAACATTACAGACATGCATATCATGAAAAGTCTGGTACTTGTACAAGCGAAATTCAAACTACCATCCACATACGTATGGGCAGCTGGGATAATTAAATCTGTCACCTATACACTAACAACTAAACAACAGACAGACATATAATTCCTTTATTTCAATGACATTTGTACATTATAGGAACGTAATAAATTACAAACAATACGAGCAGTCTGTACTACCGTGGGTTTATAAGTGTTATTATATATATGAGACAAGATGAACAAGATCAACGTCATGAACAATTTGTAAACAAGAAAGGAAGAAAGGCGTCTGATGAAAAGTAAAAGTATCATATAAGTTTCATATATGCCTCTGCAACATGTAAATCATTTAAAAATCATTGGTTTTCTTTTGTTAAAACATTCACAATGAATTTCGAAGTTTTCCGTGGAATGTCATTTAGCTACGCATATGTATATATATACGTACCATCGCATTCGATCCCCACGCTGCCGTAACTATACCCACAATAGTCAGAGAACCATGGATTTGATTTGCACTGAGATAAACCCCATTCTTGTCCAGTGCAATCTAGATAGTTTATCATAGATGGACCATAATGCCCGCCGAAATAAGCATTCCGATAAATCCGAATCGACCTAAATATGACAAATACAAAATACAAAAGTTTTTTCAGTGAGCTCTGAAGAAGACTATTAATAAACAAAGATATATTTATTGACCTATCAAATCTCTAAACTATTTGGTTTGTCAAAGGGACAAAGTAAAGCAAGTATCCGTATAAAAAAACTCCAAAATAATAGTGGTCAATTAGTGCAAATAGACAAAATAGATATACAGTGCAACCTCTCCAGAGCGGCCCTCTCTTGAGCGACAACCTCCCGTTAACAACAGCATGCTTTCCCCCCACTGTACGTTTTGACTATTAATCTCTCAACAACGGCATAATTTTGCGTCTCCCAAAGGGTGTTGCTTTGGAGAGGTTGCACTGTAATTATTTTTTTATCAATTGTTCGGGGTTTATACCCATTTCATCATTATTTTAGTTATATACCTGCCGGCTGTTAACCAGCATTCCTGGATTCTATTCCAGTACTAACATTGTACGGTAAACATCTCCAAATGAATCATCCTGATCAGCAGAGGAGGACGAATGACCTTAGATATAATACCTTGAACAAAATCGTCGAAGAAAACACGAATATGTGCTTAAAAACGAACAGTGAGATGAATGTGTTATTCACTAAAAGTGTATGCGATTCTAACATACCGTTTTCTAGTAGTACGTAAATAAGTCTGTCATATTTTACACAATATAAATAGGATGAATATTGGCAATAAATACAACAAATACACAAAAATAACCGGCACTCAATTATTTCAACTTCTTGCATACAATACACTTCTTTAATTATTCGAACCATTGATTCACATTTTATAAAACTTAATAAATGAAATGTATAATAATAATTTTATGTTGTAAAGTTTACAACTTTCTATCATAAGTTTCCACTCAATGAAACAGACATATTTTACTTACTGTCTACTATGATACATTCCAAGGTTCCTACAAATTACCACAGCGTCATCAATATCGAATCCGTAATCACAAATTGTCCCCCATCGCCCGTTATAAAACACCTCTACCCGACCACTGTGATTACTGTAACCATTCACAAGTCGCACAGCCCCTTCTACACAATAAAACAGGTACATCTATGAAAACGTACTAAACGCGAGCAATGCAGTCGTGATAATATCTGGTCTATAATACAACTCATTAAGCAAACGTTCCATACTGTCCGCTCGACATACGAGTATTACGCTATACAGGCTGTACGAAAACGGAAAAAAATCCAATCTTGATAATACGTTTTTAAAATTACAATCATGGAATGTAATGCCTACAATCTGCTTACATTTATTCGGCGCCATTTTACAGTTAATTCTCATCGACAGTTTATTTCAATCCCTGAAAAGGAGCATGCCAATGACATACTTATTCATAACTGTTTATGTCCGCCAAAATCAGACTACGTGCGTATTACCATGTTTCTATAAATGCATAACTTATTGCACGTTATGGAAGTAACATTTATCTTATAGTATCGGACTTAATAAAATAAAGAAACACACAGCCTTACCATACTCTTCATTGATTGAGTTATCGTTATACGCTGTAATAAAATAAACTAATCAAGTAAATATGTATCATATGTTATTCTAATAGGTTGCAGTCATTAAGTAACTGGGATTTCCATAGAATACCTTCCGGTGGATTTTTTTTTCTGCTTGGTGGTACGTCATTGTTTGTGAACACTGTTGTGTAGAGCCCTAGTTAGTACGTAAACTCTTTCATATGTTTCTATATTGTGGCTTACTGAATGTTCTAATGTTAGAAAATTTATAATGTACACTTTAAGCTAATACTTGGGTATCATCTGAGTTTACTGGCATGAATTTTCGCTCAAACGCTAAAAAGACATTTGAGCTTTTCCAATTGAAGTAAAATTATTTTAAACGTCATGTGATTACGAGAACGTTAACATAAATACGGGCATCAATTCACAAAAATTCGATTGGCGCGTATAATAATAACAACAACAACAAAGTATACCCTTTGGGTCATATTTTTTAAAATCAATTCAAATATCCAAACACGTACCGTAACAGTCAACACCAAAGTCCTCATCGTGAGAACACGTGTTTGAAAGCCATGTCTTTGACGTGCAATCTAACAAATCCGATTCCCCTCCTTGGCAGTGTAAGTCTTCTATTAAAACATTACCTTCGCCTTTACCAAAATATGCGTGGTAATATGCTTTACCATAACTGAAGAAGCATAGAAAATAATAGCAGACCTGGGATTAAAAAATAAAACAGGAATGAAAAACAAAATAAGCCTCATAGAATGCATTCTGACATTTATCAAACCTTGAAATGGTAGCCGCAAATTATTAAATGGAAGGTTCTTCCTCATTGGTAGATATAATAACATACATTATATATTGGTCTCTAAAAATGAAACGCGAATATGCAATATCACGAATAATCAAATAATGCTGATAAAGATATTAACTCACTTCTTTGCAACCCGTATTGTAGCTACATTAAATACAGAAGTGAATGGTAGATGTACTGAAGAAACATTAGAAAAGAAATAACGCGTTTACCACAAGCAATTTAATGCTGATGTGATGTTCGTATTGTCAAGACCAAAGATCATAAAGTGGTAGAAATTACCTATATCCACGGTAGCTAACAGCTTTTCTACATATTACTTGTACTTCGGAATGGGTCAAGTTCTTCCCACAGATTGTACCCCAACCATTCCCATTGTTCACTTCAACCCTTCCAGAATGCGATGTCGGGCCATTTACAAGACGAATACTTAACGTATCTAATAAACGAGAAACAAAAACGTATGATGCGACAACATAAGTAAAAGTGTAATTACTTGAATATGGATGATCCATCTAAATAATTTCTAAAGACCTCAGCCAAGATCAGCCTTCTGCCTCGTAATTATCAATTAATTCAACATTAATTACTGCATTTTGATATATTCATTACATTGGAAGTAAATTAAGTATTTGACATAATACAGTTGCGATAAATATCAATTAACTCTCGTGTTCAAGTTGGTTTCAAAGAGGTATATGAGTGTTCGTCTACGGCCACCACATTAAACTGAACTTTGGTAAGCGCCCGTTTCCATTACTGGTTACGAAAGTCTTATGTAATATGAGTAATGCGTGTGAAGAGCACATTTTTATCTTTAATGTTATCATTCCTCCCGGAACACCCATATAGATACAATATTAGATCATTACAGATTTGTGGTTAAGGTATTTGGGGGATGTTAATATTTTGGTGAAGGTGGGGTGTTTTGCATATATTTTTTTCTAGGAATCCTTTTCTTATCTATCAAATGTGTTCTAAATCAAGAGCTACATATATAATTTTGTACGTGTGGAGCTTTTTGATTCTGTCCTAAAGAACTATTCAACCTCGACGTTTAATTTAGTACACATTTGATAAAATCCGGTGTTTGAAAAAAAGCGTTTTTATCAATCCTCACGTACCAGTTGAAAATGTTGGTCTATAATTATCTGAAACAGAAAAAAATATTTTGATAATTGAAAAAGGGCTTGGTCTTTGGTCTTGGACATGATTGTAACTTGTCCTTAATCTTCTAAAATATGTTCACATTCTGAATATATAACAATAAGTCACGTTCAGAAAATAATTGTGAACGTAATGACCTAAGGTAACACTTGCAAGGGCGTTTAGACCACCAAATTATCAAGACTTTACCCACTAATGCAGTCAAGTGTTTATTCCCTAAATATACTTAGGACAAATATCATTGTCCAATATTTTAAGGAGCATATAAATGACAAACCGTAACTACAATAGACACCGGCATCTTCGCCATGTCCACAGTTATGTTGTCCCATAGGTCGAGAGCTGCAATCTAGGAGGTCCTGTTCATACCCATTACAACGTAAATCATCCAATAGAATATCTCCATGCCCGGGTAGAAATCTTCCTCCATTAACAGCTCTTGCGTATCTTAAATAACATCATTACTGTTAATAGTCATCTTGTGAAAACCAATGGAATTACAAATGTTAAGCAAATTACATAAAAATGAAGACAGATAGCAAGCACACAAAAAATCATTGATTAGAAGTGATACCTCGGCTTTGAATGGCGATGGACACAACAAGTGTTACTATTATTCTATGAGTAAACACAAAGTGGAGATAAAATCAGTAAGTTATCCTAATCACTTCTTAAAGATCATTTATGTTCGGTTTCAAAACATAGTTTAATTTTATTTTAGTAACCTCTTTTTCACTATTATAAATCCCAAGAATAGGACAACCAGCCGCTATCAATTAGTAAATTATATTTCCATTAGAGATTTACAGTCTGTAAAATATATTTCTGTTCAGTGATTTTACGAATGTCATCTGAATAATATCAGTATCTGAACACCGATGTTTCAGAGTAACCAGTGTAGGTGTTAATTAAATCCATGTGTTACCCATGGTATAGCCCGAGCGATCTACAAATCACCATCGCTTCATCATTGTCAAAGTCATCATCACAGACAGTTCCCCATTTATCAGTAGTATTATCATACACTTCCACTCGACCGTCATACTCTGAAGTGCCATCGACTAGTCTTACAGTGTCTGTAATTACAAAATATACGTCAGTGTACAATATAACAATCAAACTCGTGTCCAAACTGAGTGGAAAGAAACAAACCATGGAATTATAATGAAAAGTAATGAAACATCTGATATTCGTGTTTTCTTAAATTTCGTCCCCGAAATTATTATAATCGATGAAATAAGTGTTTAATTTGCATCGCTCGATTTTATATATTGAGAGAAATATAGACTTAGGTCGAAAAAGATTCATTTTGACCTTCTGACATTCATTAGATGTTACATTTACGATATGAGAATTCAACTTAATCCGTGAATCTGGAATCATTTTGAGAAATTGGAATGTAATTCATTTTGGGAGGCTTGTGACATGATCAATGTTACGTGCTCAGTACAGTTCCATTCGGAACACCTCTGCCGATTCCGTACCTACATCTAACCTTGGATGTACTTGATAGATTGATAATGCATCTACGCGTTACATTTGTAGTGCGGCTGTCGTTTTACTGCTGAAGACATGTTATTGCTATAAAACTCAGTTCTTAAAATGGCGTCTGTGGACAGACTGCCAGCGTTTTCATTGCAGAATTATCCTTCAAGCCGTGTAATCATTTTTTGTAGTACATACAATACAGCAAACAGCAGTTTGCAGAAAAAAAACTAACATGACAGGCATTTCTGTCATGGAAGCCGCCATATTTGTCAATTTTACACCCGGGAAATTCTTAGTTGTTCCAATGTCGGCAAACCCGATACAGCCGGGTTCAGAGATTGTAAAGTTCAGTACAATATTCAATTCCATTTGTATCATATTATGAAGATCCATTTCCAATATAACAATCACGCTGGGTGAAATTAAATTAAAAGCAAAGCACTGTCACAAAATCATTTACTTAAACAACGTAACAAGACTGACATATTGAGGACTTATTCCAACTATACAACCCTTACTTTTAGCTATATTTCCGAGTTTATTGTTGTCATTCCGGCACAAACTATCAGCAGCTTATACACTTTATATTATTGTGGTATATGCCCATGCACAAAATATATTAATATAAATATATATACAGACGTTGACATAATGACATATCCTGTATCTATATAAAGATAAGGCCGCGACCATGGTCCAGTGGTTAGTGCGCTGGACTTGTTACCCGGCGATCCAGCCGCGGCAGGCCATACCCTTCTATGAAAATTTTGATTTTCTTCATATGCGCAGAAGTTGCAGGCTCCTTGTTGAAGGATGAGCACTGGGTAGTATACAGTCCAGGAAAACTGGTTATGTGAACCAACCCGTCGTATATAACTGAGATTTCGTTAAATGCGTTAAATTAACGGTGTTAAATCCACTGAAACAAATGATATAAAATTAACCATTTATTGTCATGGCCTTGTAGTGTGGAATTTGGAGGGAAAGTACCTACTGCAATCTAACGATATGACATATTCATTATTACAGTATCCATTATTCCATGGCTGGGATGTACACATTGATATATCTTCTTCATTACCGGTACACACCAACTGGTTAACCGTATAACCACCATACCGGCCTTCATTGTAGTAGAAATTCGAGCGATCATATTTCCGGGTTATTTTACCAGGTCTAAAATAAACACAAACAATTCGAGATGACATGAAGCCGTATTATTATATGTATATTTCCAGTGTGTCAAAGAGTTTCAAAGTTTATTCGGAATAATTTTTAACGCAAACAACCAAACTGATCTTTGAACAAATTAAGATCCAAAAATCAATTTAAGTGCACAAATATGAACATATAAAATCATGATGTTACTATTCTGAACGGAAATGAAAACGTAAGAAACATTGTAGCTAAAAGAATAATTTTGTGCATGATCTAGACCATTTAATAACGAGCTGTTTAAAGGACAAGTTAGTGTTTAAAACATGAATTGACATATAACAGCAATGATTATACAACAAAGATTTAAGTTTCGTACACAGCAGTGCCGTTATTTATCATTCTGCAAGCGACCCTAGCTTCATTAGGTCCGAAACCATCAGCACACACTCTGCCCCATCTACCGTTGTAGTTAACCTGTAGCTCCCCATTCTGATCATTCGGCCCACCATAAAGACGTACGTCAGTGGCTGAAGGTAAGGTATTATTAATACGATAAAAGATAAAATAGTGGCTTAGAATATTGCTCATACATCGATGAAATTGAAACTTTCCAAATTACAATCTTGACGATAGAAATGGCAAAAATATAACAACTACACATCTGATCACAGAATAAACTTACAATTACATATCACAGTAAGTTAGTTATTTAAGAATCACATTATTTTGTTCTTTGAAAAACGAAATATGCTACAAATATGACGTACGTTCACATTCGACACGAACATCTTGTGAATGCCTGCAACGTGAATATGCTTGTCGATTATAACATTCGACTATGTCGTCTTCGTCACCTGCACAGGACACCATCAGTATTGGACCATAATACCCATTCCCATCGAAATAATAACGAACGTTCCTACATAAATAGATCATAGAAAATGGTAATAAAAATTCAAATTTGAAATTGGGTTGGGCTAAATTTTCTAATAGATAACAATACGCTGTGTCCCATATTTATTTTAGAAGTATTATCTTTTTTGAGGATACATTTAATCACGCCGAATAGATATTCGTTTATATTATATATTTTAATTGAGATCAAATGCCTGTAAAACCAATCTGATATATGTACATATGTTTGTATATTATACATGTACCAAATAAGTTTAAAGGACTAACGGTTGTCTTTTATGCGTAATCTCACTCACTCGCGTTCAAAATTATCATACATGTATTACCCAATCCTTACTCAACATTACACAGTACAAAAATCAATGTTTATTGCCAACATAAATTGTCTAATAACAATATCCATAAATAAAAGCAGAAACTAAACCCTTCAAGTACATTAATTTTGATGCAACATCCTCAGTCAAATTGTCAAAGAGAAACAACCGTATCATAAAAGTTTGCAACAAGCAGCCTGTGTTTTACCTACTAAGCTAACTGCATGCCATTATTGTAGAAGTCTCCGATAACATTGCCTTACATTTAGAGCCCATCAGATAGCTAGAGTCTTCATTTATTTATTTATGTTTTGCATTTCTCATCGCTGAACAAACTCCATTGAAATCACTAAGTCTTAATAAGTATACATACACGTGATGGGTATATTTTCAAACCAATTAAATTACGTGTATGTAATATATAATATTACACTATAATGCGATAGTAAATAATTATGATTGTAGAAATACAAATATAAATGCAATCAAAATCGCAGGACACAACATTCATAGCGGCAGATCGTGATATAGACAACAAATCTGATGTCGTGTTACCAGGAAGTGACTTATAAAACCGGGGCATATATATAGTGTGAGAAACGCGATGTCTGATCACGTTAGCACACACTGTCGGAATGAGTGTTATGAGTGTGAGTGTTATAGGTGTGTCACCTTGAACTTTGACTTCGGGTTCTACATATTACTTCAGCTTCTTGCCGGCCAAATCCTTCGCTGCAAATCGTCGAATATCTGTTGTTATACAAAACTGTTACTGCTCCATTTCCGCTTATGTCTGTAGCTTCAAGATAAATACCAATAAGTACATTTTACCTGTTTTTGAATTAGTTACTTATTCACAAATTACATTCTTTGAAATAAAACAATAATTTTGAAAGAGAATGAATTTTACTTTATAAACAATTTTGACGAATAATGATGATAAATAAGCATGTTTTATCACGGTAATCAAACATTCTATGGTCAATTTTATCAAACTGTTTTATCAAACCCTTTTAGTAATTTTTCTGATCAATTTAGTAAATTGTGGAGAAAGAGTTTTAAGATCCGTTTATGTTCATTTTAACACTGAAGTTATCCATCATGGCCAATCTGAATCCACGAAAATTCCCTATTGTATAGTTTGTAGGAAGGGTAATATAGTGTTAATGCGTACACAGATGCATACCATTTCTCATGTGCCCATAAAGTGGGCCTTTCAAATATACTTCGAAAAGCATTGCCCGCAGTTATAGACTGTGTATGACCAATAGTAATAACCAGGTATGAAATCGATATATTCACTTACACAGGCATCAGCGTAAATTATCCCAGTTGTACAAATTCCAAACAAAACTTTTATTTACAATTCCATGTAAACATATTTCACGTAGAATATATAATGTTACAAATTGTATTGTTTCTTTTTCTCTTATACGTAGCCACTAACAATATTCGTATACATATGTAATATAATGACGTAAGTACAGTTGTTATAAATTAAAGATACTTACGTGTATGGCACGATATGTACAGTGGATAGTTACAATACGAATTCATCGACAGCCATTCATTAGAAGTACAAAAGAAGATATCTTCCTCTGTACGGTTACAATTTAGACCTGTAATCATGTAGTCGTATCCGGGTTCGTATTTCTGGGTGTAAATACGACTAGTAATGTTTCTAAAATAAATGATGTAAAAAAGACTATCATTGCCAAACAATTTGACAACAGTTTATGTACTTTGTCTCTAATAACGATACAATCTCTCCAAAGCAGCACCGTATGGGAGAAGCAAAATTATGCTGTTGTTGAGAGATTGTTGCTTAAGGGAGGTTAAAATAATAGTTAAATCGAACAGTGGGAAAATCATGCAATCGTTGAAGGGAGGTTGTTGCTCAAGAGAGGGTCGCTCTGAAGAGGTAGCACTGTATTCAAAGTCAAAATGGCATCATAATATTCTTTGTGTCTAAGGCCATCCTACCGATGATTGGAGTGAATTATGCGGAGAAATCGATGGATACTTACGGGTATGTGAAACAAAGTTTTATTTAGAAGATTACTGTTCAAATCTTTGTTGATAATACTATTATATATATATAAGTATTATCAACTCTCTCTCTCTCTGTATATACATATATATATATATATGTATATACAGAGAGAGAGAGAGAGAGAGAGAGAGAGGGAGGGAGGGAGGGAGAGAGAGAGAGAGAGAGAGAGAGAGAGAGAGAGAGAGAGAGAGAGAGAGAGAGAGAGAGAGAGAGAGAGAGAGAGAGACAGACAAACAGAGAGAGAGAGAAACAGAGAGTGAGAGAGAGAGAGAGAGAGAGAGAGAGAGAGAGAGAGAGAGAGCATAGAACTTACTCTACTGGGGTGCTTGAATTGTAAATCATGCTGCATAGAACATCACTTGTTGAAGGTGAAATATTACTTGCACAGATCCTTCCCCATTGTCCCTTATAAAAGACCTGAACTTCTCCTTCAAACTTGTTCCTTCCGCCAACGAGCCTGATTGGAGTGCTTGCCTCTAATGTTCAGAAAAAACATAACATCATTTGTTATATTGGCCAAAGTCCCATAATTATTGCTCAACTCGATGTTAACAACAAACGCAAATGACACACCAGCCAGTCTGCAATAGCCACTTGTATGCAATTTCAAAAGTCTATCAAATATATTACGCCAGAAAATCTCTTAAAACGATCGGTTAAAAAATTGATATAAATACAATGTAATGCAAATTATGAATCCTTACAGAAAAAACACTGTTTTATCAGAATTGAGTCATCGGATATAATGTATGCCCCGGCAACGTTCACATGCCGGCAGACATAATCAGGAAAGCTTGGTGTATGTTATTTGTTAGTCAGCAAATATTCTTATCATTAACGAAATTTTACTTCAGATTTAAATGCATACAAAACATAGTTTGTTTTCAAATTTCACAGTGACTAGAAGTGTGTAAAAATATGGCAAGTTAGATGTAAAGATATCAATTATATGAACTAATCAACTATATGAAGATATCAATTATATGAACAAATAAACTATATGAAGGTATCAATTATATGAACAAATCAACTATATGAAGATATCAGTTATACGAACAAATAAACTATATGAAGGTATCAATTAAATGAACAAATAAACTACATGAAGGTATCAATTATATGAACAAATAAACTATATGAAGGTATAAATTATATGAACAAATAAACTATATGAAGGTATCAATTATATGAACAAATAAACTATATGAAGATTTTAACTATATGAACAAATAAACTATATGAAGGTATCAATTATATGAACAAATAAACTATATGAAGATTTTAACTATATGAACAATTAAACTATATGAAGATATCAATTATATGAACAAATAAACTACATGAAGATTTTAACTAGATGAACAAATGAACTATACGAAGATATCAATTATATGAACAAACTATATGAAGACTTTAACTATATGAACAAATAAACTATATGAAGGTATCAATTATATGAACAAATAAACTATATGAAGATTTTAACTATATGAACAATTAAACTATATGAAGATATCAATTATATGAACAAATAAACTACATGAAGATTTTAACTAGATGAACAAATGAACTATACGAAGATATCAATTATATGAACAAACTATATGAAGACTTTAACTATATGAACAAATAAACTATATGAAGATATCAATTATATGAACAAATAAACTATATGAAGATTTTAACTATATGAACAATTAAACTACATGAAGATTTTAACTATATGAACAAATAAACTACATGAAGATATCAATTATATGAACAGATGACGATATGAACAGATTGAGAATATGAACACATTACGATATGAACAGATTGAGAATATGAAAAATATCAACGTTATGTACAGAACAACGATATTCATACTTCAATAGCTTCGAGCATACACATTATCTAATTGTAAATTTAATGATTTCACATTTCACAATAAAGCAAAATAAATAAATATATACCTGATATAGATACAAGAGCCGATAAAATAAAAGCGACGTACACAACAACTGTATGTCGTGTCATCCTTGCTTTACTAAAGAACTTGGGTTCTTCAAAGAATGTATCTCTGTTGGTAGGCGTTAATATATGAGTTTATTCAGGTACTATCCCTGGTTTATTCGACTAAGATGAAGACAAATCTGGTAATCTGAAAATTTAAGTGGATTTTATAGATGATAAAAACACGGCCTATACAGTGATAACGGACAGAAGAGCGCACTATCATATCTACTTTGTTATCTGAACGACATTTTTCGCTATTGTCATATTGTTATCAAATGGTAGGTTTCGATAACCAAAGAGAATAGACAATGGATTCCCGGGAAAACAC
Source organism: Lutraria rhynchaena (assembly GCA_008271625.1). Classification (NCBI taxonomy): domain Eukaryota; kingdom Metazoa; phylum Mollusca; class Bivalvia; order Venerida; family Mactridae; genus Lutraria; species Lutraria rhynchaena. Next base: position 114,043 of record VIBL01000357.1, read on the forward strand.
CCAATTCAAAAACCTCGGACTACAATTTTATAGATTAATCATCTGGTCACACACCAACAGAGTCCATAAACTTGTATATCTATCAAACACAGGTATTTCTACAATAAGATATGAAAACAGTGTACCTTAATTCATGTGGAATCTATGTCGTGAACATAATGAGATATACCTACGTTTGTATATCATGTCCTCAAAATTCCCTCCCCCTAAATTTACTAAGTTTAAATGTTACCCTTATAATTATCGCCTACATGTATTTTCACGACCTAAAATCTACCTCGTCATATAAGGTACACCAGTACACGCTATCAACAGGATAGAAATGCCAAAACAAACAAAAGACCCCCCTAAAAAAAAAGTGTTTTTTTCTCCCCCCCTCCCCCCCAAAAAAAACAAACAGACAAGAACAACAACAACAACAACAGTAAAAACATTGCACTCTGATAACACAATCTTGTACAAATAACAAACACTTGTAAGCTGACTAGACTATGTACATTGGAGCGTTTTGTAACATTGTGTAAGTTATATATGCCCTAATATTCTGACGTGAATTATCATCACTATCAGCGCATTGAGTCACCTTTATGTTTGAATGGGTCAATTTGAAAAATAAAAACACGTTCAAAACATGTACCTGTGTTGTATTTTTGCAAACATATTATTAATGTCAGTATCACAACGACAATAAAAAATATGCGGAATTCGATTGTGTGTCATCATCCAGTGATGACAGTCCGCTCCAACATAGGGGGAATGTAATCCCGCTTGAAATCAATACGGAAAATCACACTGATTCGTTTTAATACCGTGGAGATGAAAATTTAACAGCTGACCGAAAATGAAGTTCTAATGGTGAAATTGTCTGAATGCAGATATTTGTTGTGGAAATATTTATTATTTCTGAGATGAAAAAATAACAGCCTCTCCTTATTGGATAAAGTGCAATGTCAAAATGCATAATTCCGTAACAATTTACCGGAACATTTTATCCCAATATACTAATGCATTATAATACACCATGTTTGCAGTATGTTTTTTATACTTAATAGAGGAAATAAATGTAAAAAAAACATACTGAAAACATCGTGCCCGCCAGCCTCCACAACGAACTACTTGTATTTTTATAGATTCCCCTCGCTGGCTGTTGAAGATGATCGAGGCTTTCTCTGATCTAACATGTACATTTGTATCAAGTTTAATTTCTGAATCATTTACAGTATAACCCAAGAAAACCGGACACCTTCCGGACTGAGTCAAAAGTCCAGTTATCTGAGATATCCGGTTTCCAGAAAACTATTATGTACAAGAGAAAAAAATGAGGCTTGAAAAATTGTCCGGCTTTCAGAGTCCGGTTTCGAGGGGTTTTACTGTACATGTATTCAGTGTGAAAGGTGATGACTATAAGTATTATTGACTATCTATACATTACATTGTATGATAAAACTAATGATTATAAAGGTTGGTTATCAGGAAACTTCCGGGTTGAATTGAGTATGGCTTTAATTTAGAACTTGTGATTCAATGATTAAACAAATTTTGAATACGGACTAAACACACAGTAACTCTGGACGATGAAAATATTATTACGGTGTAATCTCTCCAAAGTAACACCCTTTGGGAGAAGCTAAGTTATGTTGTTGTTGTTGAGAGGCTGTCGCCTTACAGTGGTTAAATTAAAAGTTTAATCGTACAGTGGGAAAATCCATTACCCTTTGGAAGGGAGGTTGTTGCTCAAAAGAAGGCCGATCTGGAGAGGTTGCACAGTATTAAATAATTATAATAATTCAGCAGTGCAGTATTAGGTCTCAAAATAATAATAGATTAATATTTTTAGTGGGACGTATCATTTAATTATGAAATTATATATTATTCCTTCACAAAACTTAATGAATCTTTCCTCTAATTTGGCTAGGATATAATTTTACAACAGTTGTTATAACATGATTTACCTTTAGCCATAGAGCAATATCAGATTATTTCAACGACTGATTATTTAAACGACTGTTGTGATCGGCTGAGTTTTAAAGATTTTAACATCTTTTTAGGAATAGTTCAATCAAAATAGGTCATGTCACCAAATACTACATGATACAATCAGTTCATTTATCAGAAGGTGAAAATAGTGATAGATATCACCAAATATTTAGGAACGCTTTTAAGTCAATCTCGAGTCACTATTTTTGATATCAGAGAGCATGAAATAACGTCATGTAGTTAAAGGGAGACAACTCAATGAAGATTGATGGAAGTATATGGGTCAGTGCATGTCCTTAGCGATACTTCGGTACATCAGGATAATCGTGATATCAGCTCATCAGAACGAAAGTACGCGCTCGACCGGCCAGCCGCATGTATATACCCATTTCTATCGTTTCGTTGCCATGGTAACCAAAAGTCTAAAAGCATTAGACCTAATTCAATACAAATTATTGTAAGTCGGTCTTGAAACTTCATTGCGACTTGACGTATACATTTTGCGTTACAATCGGAATATAATTGAAAATCTTTTGAATTTCTACACTGTCAAAATGTGACTTTGAACTGATGAAATAAAACTGTAGCACCGTTGATACTTATAGAATGGCAACTCTAACTAATTTTAGTTAGTTCACAAAAAGTTGCTATTTATATTTATTCATGTACGCAAGTTCATTTGATCAGTAATATGGTAAACAAAAAGAACTGGAAAGTGAAAACAAGGATATTGTGTATGAAAATATGCCTGTATATACAGTATCCACGTATCTTTACTTTGTCCTTTTATTGTTGTAGACGTAAGTAAGCATAATATCTATAATCTTTGCTATCATGTTCCAATGTCGGTCTCCAGTAAATATTTTTGGGACATTATGAGATGATATGGGACGTCAAATGCTTATATACTAATGTTCTTATATACTAAGGCCATTGGTGCGAACATAGTTCACACTAATGCTTAACTAGGACATTCACACTATTGTCTAACTGGGACATTACTAAACAAGCTTTAATTTTGTATTGTTCATATCATTCGTTAGACACATGTATCTGATCAAGGGGTAGTATCCTGACCTTTTTTCAGACATTTCTTCGCGTAAGAACAAAAAAGAAAAAGCTATATACATACACAGCGTCAATGATTAATCCTGTGATGGTGTCAGCAATTCTGTCCAACAATATTAGATTTTTTGGTGGGAAAGTACACACTTCTTTCAAAGACATCAATCAACGAACACTTATTAGAATGTAATACAATGGATTTGATTAATAGACACGGCTGTTCTACGGTTAGTGCGTGGTATATTTTCTTCTACTCTTCTGTGCTTGAACATATTGGAACAATCTTACTGGCCCTTTACTACTGTTAGTTCAAGCTCCGGGACCAGACAAAAATCAAATGCACTGAAGAAGCTTTTCAGCCAGCTTATGGGTAGATCGGTGGTTCTACCTGCGTGTACGCATGGAGTCTTTTTCGATCGTTAAAGTCGCCAAATACCCTTGGGTGTGGGTGCGATGTTAATCCCCATGAAAACAAAAATACAATCGATGCAATGATTCTTGGACCGTTACGTGAAGCTCACATCTTTGAATGGTATACTTCTCTGAAACATTTTCATTTTTGCAGGTTCCTTATAAAGTAAAACGGCATTGTGAAGATATAATTATCTCATTCTTCTTAAAGTGTGCTTCAAATAATGACATTGGATCGATCAAACACTAAATATCGTCCAAAAAAATCTTTTTTCAACCGAAGTGTTCAGTCAATTTTTTGATATACACCGATTATGGATAATTTTACAATTGGATTTTAATGTCATATTTCAAATACATTTGTTGAATAACAAGGTGTACAGCTTTTAAGGTTAACTACATAATATTATTACAGTTCAAGGATGTTTGAAGGTTTGAATATTCAAACAAAAGGTCATCATTGCATCATTACTTGGTAATCCTGTAAATCAAATTTGAAAATAAATAGTCACTAAATGTTATGAATTGTTTTTTGAAATAATTATCTAGAAAAGTCTCAGAATTTTCCCATGCTATATTGCAACTGTTGCAATAATTCGGTTTCCATAGTATAAACACTGAAACTGGAAAGGCCAACAGTTGGTTGTTTGAATGTGAACTATTGGAAGAAGATAATACGCTCTATGTGTGGTAAAGTTATTTATTATGTTTCAACGCTTCAAAGACAATGTCTGGTATATTTTATAAGCAAGGCTCATTTGCAACACATGAACTTGTAAAACAAGTCTTATACAACAAATTAATGGTGTATAATTTGTATCTTGTGGGTATAAATGTTTCTATACCAACCAGCCGTGGTTATTAAATCCCAGACACGTCTTGATAATAGGACGACCGGAATCAGTGCATAATTGCATCTGTAATTATTCTCTGATACCATAAGAGTGATCAAACGCCGGATATTAAATAGGAGTACGCTGTATTGAATGATATGCCTTACAGGAGCGCAAAACATTACCGTGTGATATAGTTATAGTCTGATCATACAGTGGCTTCAATGGTTTGATTAATTCTCCGGGGCTTCCCATTCTTTCCTTTCTAAGCTTGGTTTCAAACATGAGAAATACATGGATTAAGTATGTTGTTCATAGTTTTTATTTCCAAACATTTATAACAATGCAGTACACATTGCGCGTAAAATATTCACGTTTGTAAGCAATAATGGTGACTTGAATAGCAATGGCAGTTTCCCATGCCAGTAAAGAGCATTTTTATACAAATACAAAAAAAAAACATCAGTAATACAATATGCAAGATGCAAAGTCGATCAAATACAGTCTGTAAGGATTACTCACTGCTTTCACATGAACTAGTGATACCCAGTCAACAAATATCTGGATCAGTTGTAATTGAAATAAATTCAAGTGTAAATAGCTTTGCTATAATTGTGAGGGCCGTAAAAAGGTGTATAATTTATAATTAGCTTCGCTAAATTTCATATGTATATATATCTATCACTAAGTATTTAATTGAAAGGCAGTATACACTAGTAGTTTTATTTTGTATGTTTTACTATGTGATAGTAGAATACCCTCAGTAAATTATCATCAATGCACACCCGTCCGATGGTATGACATCACTAAATTTTGTCCATAGGTACGAACCTTTCGTAGCATACGCGGTCGCTGAGTATTAAATTACTGAAGAATGCTTATGGGTAAGGCCTGTGCTATAAACAAAATAATACGAATATATGTCTTAATGCAATCATATATATCTTACTTTGTTCTCGCAATAAAGTACTCGCACTGTCTATCTTAAAGCAATAAGAGCTACACACGTCGATAAATGATCTAATGATGAAGGCTTTAGTGTCTTCTGTTGAGAAATATTAATCCCTAATGTATTTATAAACCTACATTTCAGCGTTATATCTCTTAATGGCGCCAAACGATGTTTCCATTAGATTCCATGATAAATGTAGTGCAAGGATTATAAATGTGTATATAAAACAAATTGTATATACGCACACACATTAGCACACGGCAATTCATGCATAACAGTGTAATTGAATTTTACGGTGTTTTATACCAGTAACAGTAGCAAAGTTGAATGAATATAGACTCAGTGTCTCTACCATAGTTAAAGTGTAGTATGTGTGTTACTAGATAAAAACACGAACATTGATGTTGACATTGTCTTAACTCGTATATCACCAAAATTTTCCGCTCCATTTTCAATACAAGTTTGACTTAAATTCATTTTTATTTCCATTCGGGTCCAGGAAATTATGTTACATGAATATCTAAAACGCAGTGTTCGCTTAAAGGTCGCCATGTTGCTTGTTGCCATCTCGATGATAAGTCATTCCAATTTCATATCCTGAAATATGTCACTTCTCACCTAAGACAGCATACATGTATTCTAAATAGAATGATTTTTTTTATCCATCAGTGTTTGCAACTCTATTACTTCGTATGTAAGATCTCCGTTGTATTTGATTAAAGTTGCTTGTTTAAGTACGAAATATTGAGCAGCAGCAATTATGATAAAATATTTCATATACAACACGAAGTGTTATTTTTAACATTTTATCACAAGTTTGTTGAACTACGTAATTTCTGTAACTTAACACTGAAAGAAAACAAAGTATTTCGTGGAAACGTAATTTCACACTCTCAAATCATTAATCAATTTCTGTTTTAAGGTTTTTCTGTCAAGACAAAACGCCAGAATCAATAAATCAAATGAAAATTATGGCACCAGAATACAGCTTCCAGAATCTGAATGTTTCATACATGGTATAACAACGACTGTTTTCCGTAAAACGTATTATCGTCTGACTTCTGTGAGATTTGGTTGGTGAATTATTCAAACTATTTGCAACAGAATAAATCGACATTGAAGAGTTACATTCGTGAGACTACAAAGTTCAAGAAACTAAATTACTCGTGCTATTTGAATATAACACTCATACACGTAACATGACTGTTAGAATTTGTAGGTTTCTTAAACAAGCCAAAAAGCGAAATGAGGTTGACGCTCGCGCCTATTGTAAACAAGTTGCAAGACGGGTATCGGGATTTTTTGATGATAATTCATTAACTTTATAAACACTTCTAATAGCTGATTATCAAACAACTCTATACAAGATTCTTTCAGCCAGAGCTCCATTATGCACGGTAACTGCTACCATACGATGAGTGGTCCTTATAAGACAGTTTAGCTAAGGCCTAAATAGTTTGAAAAATAGGTTCGGTAGGTAGAATTTTTTTATTCTAGAATATGACTATTTTATTATTTATTACTTTTTATTATTTTGCAGGACTATAATTTAACCAAAAAAATCATAAGGTCGGCGGCAAAAAATAGGGTCGGTCGGGGTAGCGGAAACAAGCTAGACAGCTTCCCCACATGTGAAATTCGCAGGTTTCCAGATTTTTAAATTAAAGGCATAAACAACCATGCTAACTTTAATTAATCTATTTGACAATAAACATGTATGATCTGGAGTTTGTCATTGAATATTGATACATGCTGTACAAAGAGTCTTAATGATGTTTCGGTATAAATCTCATTATTAAGTGCTGTAATAACCAACACCACTCTGACGCGAAGAAGACGTAATTTGATTCCTAAAATTCTAACACACGTTTTGGAATTATATCGATCATTGTTTACGATGGGCGAATCAATCAATAACAACACTGAACTTTGGTAAACAAGTCGATAGTAATAAAATAACCAAGTGATGCTAACCAAGAGCAACGGTGCGCGTTTTTATTTTTCATGGCATTCGGTAAATAAAGTTCAAAGATGCAAGCATTACATCGAGTTTGTACGAAGTGCAATGATATTAAACACTATGTACGTATAAATACCTTAATAATGGAATCTTTATTAGTTCATATAACTTTTTAGCACCTGAATTCTATTTTTCCCACGGGGTATAAAGTCTCACCAGGGTCATATGGCAACATTTCCAGCTTTGACCCAGACTTCCCCTAAGCTAGCTTGACAGCTTCTTCACGTGGGAAATTCGCCTGTTTCGAGATGGGATTTGAACTCACAGCGGAGATGGGCTAGTGATTACCAGTCAGAGACCATTATTACTCAACCACAGAGCCCCCTTTTCTAAATTCTTTACTCGAGCTTGACATTAACGGAATTGAGGATGTCATGTTTGTTAGTTTTGATGAACGCTTCTAAAGGTCGAACGTTTTGTTTTCAGAATTCTTCTAGACTTTTAACGGATTACAGACGAATAAGTTATCACCAGGTGACAACTTTGGATACCCCTACACACTGGATACAGCATACATCTAATCATGAGTGATACGTGTTTACCTACCCCATGATATAAAAGTCTTTACAAGGCAAATAGCGGGGATCAAGTCTTGTATCTTGCAATCCGCACATAGACTAATTGCCGTCCATCACGGTATGACCCTCCGTTGGTGAATTTATTATGAATACTTGTCATGTCGTATTGCCTGTCGATAATACAAAATACTTAAAGGAGATGAAGCAAATGTTACGAGAAGGAAGGAAAGACAAAACTCATAAAGAAACTGTTGAATAAATAATATCAAGTCCAAGCGTGGTAATCAGGAGTTATCACTTGCAAATGAAACCGAGACAGAACAGATTGATTTATTTACACCCATAAACCCGATGAATTACTTCTCAGTAAATACATCGAGATATTGAAAGGAGTTTCAATCCACTATTCACACTGTTGGTATCATTTCATGGGGTCATTATAGCAATGAATTCTTGTCAATCAACGCAAAGAATTTCTCTGTTCAAATTGTTTACAATGATATTAGACAAATGATTTATTACGATTAAGAGTTTTGCAAAGATGAGTATCAAAACGTTGAATATATTCGAAAGAATCAGCATTATGAAGTTTATAATGAAATTCTTTTCAGCGATAAAGAAATTAATCTATGGAAATGCTGTAGAGATATGATGAAGCTAGTTTAACCCGACTTAAAGTAGAAAGAACTTGACAGAACGAGGCGATATCGGACGATGATAACATCATCATCATCATATTGGTTTTAATGGGGTTTCGTACATTTCGTATACTGTGGGATTAGGTACACAGTAAGACATGCACGTCAATAATGAACTCCATCACCGAAACCTTTTCATCGGCAAGCCCAACATTGCTGTTAACTAATGGTTATTGTCCGCAGTGGAAGGAATATTGTTTTTGCCATTTGTGTTTGGTACAAAATATGTACGAAGTATTGATTTTGTTTTTAATAAGAACATGTGTACACGTACATGTATGTACGTTTAAAATCGTTTCCTGGCCATGTTATTAAGTTTGGTGAGAACAATGGTGCAGATTCGTGAAATTTTCGTTGATAACTTAAACGTTCAATATTTCGTATGGCTCTTTAGTTCATCGTCCTTTTCACGATACTCCATTTTTAAATGTAATAAGGCGTAAAAAATTGTTCGTTTCTGGTCACATGCTCATTATTCTTAAAAGCCGCCGTCGAGAATATTTTTGTATAAAAGAGGTAAAAATGTGGGACAGTGGATCTTTAGTTCTCCGAGCCTAATAAAAAGTCTTGGGTCGCGGGGAAATATTAGGGTAGAGGGCGTAATCAGAAACAAACATTTTTTTACGCCTCACTATGGCAGCATGATTAAATCATTTGAAGAATTAGTGAGTAGAGAGAGTGAAATGTATTCACGGTATCATTGAATCCTATTAAGAACTATCATAAATGTAGAAAGATAATTGCGAATAGTTACGGGATGGTGTAGAATGCAGAGGTCACAAGGGAAGACTGGTATAACCCAACTGTATAACCTCTAAAAATAAAACTTTTTTATACCAATGAAGAATACGCTCGTATTTTTCTATCTAAATGAAAATGTGTCCACTTTGGTAGAGCAACCGACCTTAAGTAAGCTAGCTGAACATCTACATATTTGAAAATTTTCTAATGCCAAGTGGAATTCGAACTCCCAGTGGTGGTGGCAGTGGTGGTGGCAGTGGTGGTGGTGTGGTGGTGGGGGTTATGCCTAGTGATTACTAGTCAGAGAATTTACTAGATGAACAAAATGTGTAACTAATACTCAAAGATCGGATACTATCGGGAAATCGCCTTCGTGTTCTGACAAATGAATGAGTATATAATAATAGAACCTCATATAGCAACACGTTCAAATTAATACCACTGCATTATAACGTCCTTATTAAAATCTTTACACATTTGGAACCCCCAAAGCGGTCTTAATATCGAGGCTTTTACTTTATATGGAAATATGACAATAATGAAAGTATGTATTGAATGAATAAAAAGGGATAGATACTAGAAGTTTGGGCAATTAAGCTGGATTTTCATACATACATAATAGGAGCATGAATGTTGATTATAATTTGTTAATGTAACAAAATTTATGTCCCAGAAGGGCCATAAACCTTCCGCACGTCTATCACCACGTGTTTAATCCGCAGAAAAACTTTATCATATATGTCCATTGAGATTTGACGTATCATATCAAGCCACAATATCTCGTTAAGGCTCGATAACCAGCCAAATTGCCACAGACATGGCTGTAGTCAGCATTCTAACTGTGCCTACACAATACCTTTTGAGGCATCTACTTCAAGACACCGAACTAGTTCATTTACAATATAGTGTTGACCTAATTTGCGGTTCCATTTGACTTAAGATGGTCGATAAACTAATGTCAAAAATGTTTAATCGTCCAAATCCAACTATTTAAATTTATCTTAATTTGTATTTCCCAAAGGAACCATGAAGCGTTTTTAGCACGATACAAAGTATAAATTATTAACAGGGATTCATTTTACAGAACTAGGCGCCTTATCATGTGTTTGCCATGACATATCTTTGACCTAATTTCCATATCTCCAGATTCCATCAGAACTCGGATAATTTATATGTGTTGTAGACGAACAAAGGCATCGTTCGTTCCTGTTGAAGGACTTTGAAGGTTAATGGTAAATCGCGTCTTCAACTATTGCGATGTGTTGCATATTTCAAATATATGCTTCTAACTACATTTGTTTCATGAAGCAAATTTAGTTTTGAAATCAAAATTATTGTACTATTCTATTTATAAGGCAAACAAAAGTTGTCATGTTCAGGTTTGCTTGACAAAACAAACGCAATAGGGCAGATAAGTAAAACGCTTTTGAAATATATTTTCTAAATATTTTTGTGAGGATGCGAGATACGATTCATCCCTAATTAGTTTAGTTTTTTTTGCTGTTAGAATCTTTAGGGTCGGCTCCAAGAGAGTCGGTTTGTAAACGTGTTCATAAGTTTGTTTGGCCTCGTCGTCGTGTTTGTTGTGTATATTTAAAATTTTTTATGGTATTCCACTCAAACATAGGCTTCGATAATATTTTTTTATTTTAATTTTATTATAATTATGGACGTTTCTAATTGTTTACATCATCAAACTTTATGATACCTTTTGTTATTTGAAAAATATAACAGTAAGTTTATATTAATGTATATGATAAAGTAAACGATATGCCGAAAGAAGAAACCCCTAGAGTGTGAAGCCATCAGACGAAAAAATAGATGGAACTCAAGTCTTGATTGAACCGGTAAACATTATTCCCAAAAGCATCCGTTCAATCTATAACTGATATAATTGATTATTATAACACAGAGAACTCTTGCAGCATATTTAAATGATAAATGTAAGCTTGAGGTTGAACCGAGTCATAAGAGACAGCATGTCTGATAGAAGTACATAATCATACGAATATTGAATACATTCCCGTACGAGTGTTCTTTATTTTCGCTCGTTGGCTTAAAAACACATTCATCTTCATGACTGCTCATACTGAATATTTACAAGATGAGATCTTGAATGATTAGATTCGGTACTGCCGGACGTAAAAGTATATTTTTTATCGATGTTAACAAGCACGTCGTAGCTCAAATATTACAATTGGTGCATGTACATGAAACGAAGACACGAAAAGATAAACCAAATGTAATTAGACCTGACCCCTTGAGAACAAGTTGAAAAGAAGAAAATATTTTACCAATTTAGGGAATTCATGGATGTACGATCACTGTAACAGATATGAATAAGAAATTAATTTCTAGAAAAAAAAGAAATATTCCACCATTCCCAGAATATAACATACCAAACCGTATACCCAACTCACAGACAGAAACGTACAACGATGAGAGAAAAAACATAATTGTTTTGTGCCACATCGACAAATGTTGCGACTCCACACCAAATATTGTAAATTGTCAACTTTCTCAGAGATTTTATTTCAGAATTGAAAAACCAAAGGAATCTTGATCCAATCTAAGAATTACATAAGCAACTTTTTATATTGGAAAAACTGGCTCAGTGAGTCCCGAAAACTTTCAATAAGTCAACTAAATGAAATTATTTTGTATTAGCAAGAGGTTCTGTACAGCCCTCAGAACATTTTGACGTTTAGAGATATAAAACAGTGTCAAAATGTCGGAATACTCGAGATGTATTATAAATGTTCAATTAAACATGCAGTCATTCGATGTTCGGGTGTATATACAGTAAACCCTCGATAATGAGACCACCTGTGGGACCCGAAAAATCAGTCATAATAATGAGGTGGTTTCAATATAAATTGAGTTGTAGAGAAGTTATTGAAAACCGGTACGGAAATAAGCGGTCGTTATAACACGATGGTCGTAATATTGAGGTGGTCGCTATTTAAAGTTTTACTGTGTACACAACGACGCATCTTTGTTAGGTGTCGTTACACAATTATTAGGCTAGAAAAAAAACAGTCGAATTTACGATTATCTGTTTGACACTACTTTATTGCGCCAACCATGAAGCGTCTAACAGCAAAATCAGAAGTACCGAAATGTTTGGAGTCGAATCCTTCCTCCAAAGTACGAAAGGTATGTTAAGGAAAAATAGAGAGAAATGTTCTGGACATACCTATCCTATTTTTTGCTCAAATAAAACCAAACATGACTATTTGTTCTAGATTAAACAAGCTTACAAGAGCTTAAGTATTATTGATCCGAATTTGCATGAACACAGATATGAGTTGAGTTTATAAATTAGCAGATAAATAAAAAATAAACTTTTTTTTTTCGTTTTTTCGTTCTCCCGACACTATTTTTAGTCAAGTAACCGGAAACATATCTGCTCAAGCGTAATGCTTAAAATCCATGCTTCACCTAACCGTGTTGTCTATGGAGGCAAATATTTGTTAGATTGTTCGCTTTTCTGTCGTTCTGATTTTCCAATTGGATTTGTCATTTTATCCCCATGTTGTAATGATTTGATGGTGCACCAGAGCCGATACGAAACTTCCAGAATTCAAATATTTAATGATAAAATCAAACATTATTATTGACGCATTGATATCGGTTCTTATTCAACTAAACAAAAGGTTCAATTGAAGTATAAAATCGATTCATTTTAACATCAGCGCCTAATTGTATAATTATTGGTTAACTTTAACCAAATGGCTAATTTAACCTAAGGTTAAAAGTAACCATTTGGGTTTACTAACCGATAAAAAATCATTTAAACATTTAAAAAGGGCTGCTATTTTGGTACTGGTTACTGTTTATGTTAAGATTTAACCAGCATCTTAGACTTGGGTTAGATTTACTTGAGCTTTAACAAAAACAACATTTGGTTAAATTTGAACAAAATTTTCTACAACAGCTAACCGAACATTTAACCAAAATTTTAACCAAAACTCTGATTTAACCCAGTGGTTAAAGTTAACCATTGTTTATACAACTGGGTGCAGGTGATTAAGTATGTAATAAACTGCAGTATTCCTGAAGGCGTATCACCTTACATAAAAGCCAACCAAACATGTCTAAGATTTTTTCATCTCATGTCGCTGAACTTTCATAGATATTGAATGGTTTTATCTATAAATATCCCTCCAGCATTTGCGCGAACAATTACCAATATACATGTACACTTATACGATCGTATAACTTATAAAAAACAACACAGTACTTTACATCGGCGCACATAGTTAACGGTAAAATTTTTGTTCTAGTGCATAATTTTCAACCAACAATCACATACCCCATTATTATGAGCACCGCATTTATTATCGAGAAGTTAGTCTGTTCTGATGACTCTTCGAGATAACGAGGTTTTACTGTATGTATAAATCAAAGACATCTTACAAGTATTTCATTTCCGCCGACACAACTCGTTCTGGATATTCGAAACATATTTGTTTAAGTTCGCGTTTGTTGTTTTAACTAAGGCCTCTGATAATTGGGATGCCAAAGTTATTGACAAACTGCCTAGACATACGACAAATTTAAACTGATGGCTCCACCGTCAAATCTAATCTTTTATTTCATACGGAAAGTTTGTGTAAATTAATAAAGACAGTCGAACATCTAAGCATGTACAGTATATGTTTGAGGGGAGGGGGTCGGCTGTCTGTCAATAGTACTACAGTTTCTAATGGCGGTAAGTAAATCCAATGAAAAATGAATGCTGTTTTTATAATATGAACTCTGAGTACATTGGTAGTGTTTTTCGGTATTTATGGTACAATTATATTACGTAACAAATGGTCAATACATTATTGCTGTCCCAACAACTTATATGGTTTTGCAGTACAACTATTGAGTGATATTTTAGATGCCAAAGCAATAAACACTGATGTCACCACTTTCACCCTTTTATGTATCACGTTGTAATGCATTTCATACATTCTCATATTCCTGTACGGTTTCAGTGAGGCCTAAAAAAGGTTTGTTTTCGGTTACCCGACCTACCCATCTTTTACCTGCCGACTCATAAGTTTTTACGGCATCCAAATCTTAGCGCTATATTGTAATTTTCACATTAATGTTGCAGATATATGTAAAAAAACATGAAAGAAAAAGAAATTTCTTCCGACCCATATTTGTTTGGGTATGTAACCGGAAACAAACCTGTTTTTTTGTTTAAGCCTGATAATAATGCTCTGTTAGACAGATATAAGCGTAGGAATTACGCCGCACAACGAAACACAATGTAACTATGGAAAACACGAAAGTGCGCCATTGTACATTTTTCGACGTATTCAAATTTCCCACTTGAATTAGAACATACTGGAAAGCGATTTCCTTTCGGTGCTGTTCAATAATATGCATGCAAGTGTACAAAAATTAATATCGTACATCTAGGTCTTAAAGTGTTTTTGAAATTGTCCCCCCCCCCAGTAATGAAATACGCTTTGCCATTTTTATCAGTGGATTTTTAACGCTACACCAACAGCCAGGGTCATTTGGCGACTTTTCCAGTTTTAACGCCGGAAGATGATCGCATACTTATACCTGGACAGAACCATTGGCTTTCCGTAAGCTAGCAGGACAGCTTTCCCACATGTCAAATTTGTTGGGGATTGTCCCGGGATTCAACCTCACTGCGGTGTGGGTATAGTGGTACGAGGTATAGTGATACGACCAAGGAGGTCCCACTTTACTTTTTATAATTTTGACTAGTTAGTCTTCCGATCAACAGATTTCTATCTCCACGTTTTAACGTAGAGTAATTGTCTCAGTATTTGTACTGTCAGCATTATGTACACTTTTACTCACTAGAATGCTTCTTGATAATAGAACATACAAAGTATGATCACTTTATTTATTATTCATTCACTTAAAAGCAAGTGCGTGTATTTATTTCAAAAGTGTGAATTATAATTGATTTAACAACAGTGTTTTGCCGTAATAATACAATTATTATTGCATTTAGTCATATTGTATTACAACAGAACTGCTGACAGGAAGTTTATTTCATGCTTCATGTCTTGGCATTCATACGTACAACATTATGAGCATGATTGATGTGCTTGTATGATTTTGTTTCAGCTTAAATAACCGATTGATGACATGCTCCCCTGCAAGTTACGTCTGTGTAGTAACATTGTAAGCATTGCGCTTAATTATTCAGCAAACATTTCCGTAAACTTTGTATATGCATAATATAACTACAAATTGAATCAGACAGGATAACATTATTATCATAAATACACAATATGTCAATATCTGGTTTGGGGAGAAACCATACTTAAATGAAATAAAAAACATATCTCTGTGAATACATATTTGTTAATGTCCTGGAACTTTCTAAATATGCTTCGAAGTAAAGTAAACAATAATGAATCTGCGTGTCTTAATTTTATTTATATATTTTTTGTGCTTGTTGTCTCTACAGATTCCGATACAATTTTAATTATGTTATACTATCCCCATTTGCTGTTTTTATGCTTTGTATCAGTGTGGGATGAATACATCTTATTTGTAAATGGAAGCAGGAATTAGTTCATAGTATTTACTGCTAACCAACACAGAGCAAGTGGTGTCTCATTTTGTGTAGTAACAAACAATGGTAATGATTTCTGACTTAAAAATAAGATGCAATAGAAAAAAAGTGACTTAAAGGAGAACGGATGGTTAACTATCTAATCCGAACAATTGGGTTCACTGCGAGGTTGGTCCAAAAAAACTAGTTTAATCCCCCTTTTGCTTTTGACCGTGCCCCCCCCCCGAGAGACCGTGTTGTGTCCACCGTTTTTGTATGGTTTTTGTTGGATGGGTTTCTGGTCGGGAACTTCGGTGGAAGGTAGTATTTTGAAAAGTTGGGATGCTTTGTATATGAATTTTCTTATCTATATTGATAATTGATAATTAATTCTGTCCGTCAGGTTATGACAATTTTAATGTTGGCGATAATCATATTAATTACAGTATCACCACGTCCACGTAAATCATGGTAACCACGTACTGGCGTGAAGGGATGGCGTGATACATGCATTAAATTTGTTATAAAAACCACATGCATACCGCACTAAACTTCTGTTTCACATCATATGTTTTCCAGTAAATATAAGTATTCCTTCACATTACGCTGTATGCATCGATTTGCCTTTTTAAAGCTAATATACAAAATCAATCTTTTATATGCATTTACCGCTGGCATGTGAGGTCAAATAATAGCTCTCCGCGTGTCAATTTCACGTTCTCACCACGAATGACATTAACGAATTAGTGGTAATCGTACAATATTCTAGTCCGACTTGCTATCTGATCATACATATTATTTCAT
The DNA here is from genome assembly GCA_008271625.1 of Lutraria rhynchaena. Classification (NCBI taxonomy): domain Eukaryota; kingdom Metazoa; phylum Mollusca; class Bivalvia; order Venerida; family Mactridae; genus Lutraria; species Lutraria rhynchaena. Next base: position 130,600 of record VIBL01000357.1, read on the forward strand.
AATAATGTCTACGTGGAGAATGCATCAAGTATGGTCTAGACAATATTGACGTTTTATTCCATAATTTAGACAAATTATTCAATGTGATACTGTTTGTTATTGTTATATTCATTGTCATAATCTACCGGCAATCCTTTGCCGTTCATATAAACAACATTTTCTTCAGTTACATGATAGTTTCTGGTTCCCGAGGTCTCATACTTATTTTCTTGTTTTAAAATGTAACAGCTAAACTTTCATCAACAGTACTGCACTTTATTCATAAGTCACAGCCAATTACGTGTTTTATTCAATAATGTTTTTATAGCAATTTACAATATGCATGTATGAAATGTGATCTGTATACTTTATTGTACAATGCAACCTCTCCAAAGCAACATCCTTTAGAGGAAGCAAAATTATGCTGCTGTTGAGAGGTTGTTGTTCTAGAGAATTTAAATTAATACTTAAATCGTACAGTGGAAAAACTAATGTGGTTGTTGAAGAGAGATTGTTGCTGAAGAGAGGGCCGCTCTGGAGAGGTTGCACTGTATACATTATTGAAAAAAGGGGTTAATTGATCGATTACTTGATACATCAATCAACATCAGTGATATCCAGAATTCATTATTGTTTTATTTTTAGCATGATTTGTTTGATAATATCAATGGTGTTTGTTAATAGTCCGATTAACAACATGTCATTATGATTTATGCGCATGTCGTCACTTAGAAATGCGATACATATTAATATCTTTCGTGTTGATTTCCATTAGCTTCGCTCTGCATTGTGTTAAACGCCCTTTAAGATGGGCAAAAGCAGCGTTAGAAAAAGATGCCCGCTCTCCAAATAGAGTGGTTTTTACAAAACATTACTGGGATAGGTCTTAATACTTTATTGGTATAACGACTCATTGCAGTTTGAAAACCGACTAAACTGCATTGGAGATCCTGGTGTTTTGGCCCCTGAATTGTCAAATATTTGACATATTTGGCATAGTGTGTGTATGGGGGGATCCACACTGTGCGAATTCAGTCTTCAACAAGCATGGTCCCAACTTGTATGCGCATATCAGCTACATTATTATTGTACTACTAGCCAAATGGCCATGTACACTCCGAAATTAAGATCAATTGATTCGTTCCATTAACTATGATAGTTTCGTACATTATCTTCTATTAGTTTAGCTTAATCATGAGTTCACGAACTCCTGCAAATGTGGACATGCACGCAGAATAAACCGTGTCAAAACTGTTACACGTTCATGAATGAATTCGGAAGTCAAAACATTGAATATTTTGTGGACGTGGTAATTTTACAGGTTTGTTTGTAGGACATTGCATGAAGACGATTTTCTGTTTATGCCAGTCCAAATAAATACCAAATGGTCCTAGTCGTGTTCTGGTTACTGTATATAGCCATATCATACTCTTGTTACATATATCTTAGATTTGGTTTATGCTGTAAATACATATACATATATATATATTATGGAATTAATTCCTGAACATTTTCTCATTACATGAAAATGAAGTACATAGACGCATGGCTTATTGTAGCTTTACCATGTCGCAATTGTCTTGCAACAAGATGTATAATATTTACTGTGGGACGCGCATGGATTTAGAATAAAATTGAAATTAACCAGAAACATACTACGTTCAATAACAACGGATGTAAACACAATTCATGCCACTGCATGTCACATTAACATTGCGCACAAACAAGTGTGTCAGACAGAACGTGCGTCAAAACACGCAACAATGTTGTTAAGTCATTAACAGTTGATATCTGAATGTTGTCATTTGTTCCTTATGCTTCCGATGCAAACATTAGATCTAAAAGTTGTGACAATCATATGTGACAACTATATGCGTTGTCTACTCTTTCCATTATTTGCCAAAGCATCCTCTCTTGTGGCCTTGTAGCATAGACTACCATGTTTTAAGTGGACCAAGATATAATTCAACTTTTGGTGGGTAACCGATCCGTATTTCGAGAGTATAACAAAATTCTATCATTTGGATCCCTAAATAACAATGAGGTTGTAAACAAACGGCCCTTAGATCGGTAAGCGGTATACATTAAAAAAAACATCTTCTATCGAATTCCCTAAGAATAAAACAGCAATTCTTCATTTTAATGTCATTTCGGAGCAAACGATCGATGGTACAATGTTATATTAATGCCATTACGAGTATAAATAGTAAGAACTGTGTGTCATACATTGACTTCACATCCTGCCAACACATTTGATACCCCATTCCAAATCTTACGTAATAATGACAATCAATGGATAACCATATGTGTGCTAACGTGTTGGTTATTTTCATTCCATAGTATTTTGCAGCCATCATAAAAGTAACGTTGATTCGACACGCAAAATATATTTATCGTATTGTTATCGTCATTGTGCAGTGGTTAAATACGAACGAAGTTACCTTTTTTGTGTTGTTGAATCTCTGATGAGATTGTTAGCCTGGTCTTCATTTACATGGTCGTTTAGTAATTCAGAAACCCGCCAAATCGCTAATTCATTGCTGTTTCTAACACGTTGTCATTGAAGTGTTAATGGAAGGTGAGACATGTGACAAGCCGTAAGTTTAAACGCTGACAATGCAGGATATGAGATACTCGTTTCAAAGAATGACACACGTCTCCAGTGATACTTTTTCCTCTTGACAGATAAAATAGATGACTTTAAAGGTTTTGTATTGTGTTTTACTGAAAATAATATTTTAAGAAGGCTTGTCTGTTGTAGGAAACTTTGTAAGCTTCCATTAACGTCCGTGCTGTTTTGCAGAGTCAAAAACATATTTATATGATCGGAAGGTGTTTGATTAAGTGTCAGTGAAGGAAACATGCAAAAAGTTTCAAAGGCGTATTAAGACAAAATTCGAAACTTTTGTAGTACATGGTTTTTAGTTAGAACCGTAGCGCTTACCTATTGACGTTTTTTCAAGGGTCTTATGTTTAAGCGGATATAATACAAAGTGGATAGTGTCGCCAAAACGCAAATGGGCAAACAACCAACTCAAAATATTGCATTTCCTGTTGATTCATAATGAGGGGATCAACATACAATGTAACGATTAAAAACTATAGGGGAATGGTGCGTTTATCCTATGGCTTGGAAAAATAATCATGCCTACGGTTACTTGACCAAAATATAGGGTAGGTTGATCGCCAAACTTTTCATTTCTATTTTTTTCTAACATACCTTCCGCGCTTTGGAGGTAACATTCGTCCCCAAATATATCTGTACTTAGTGTTTTGCTGTTAACAATATTAGGGTAGGCCGGGTAACCGTATGCACGATTTTTTTCCAGGCCCTCTCACTTTTTACGGCAAAGTATAAGAAGATGTTGCATTACATCTTCTTGATATTTGCACTACCATAATCATCTATTCAGTACTGAAGTGCATATTGTGTTTCTAATATGAATTTATTTTAATACTAACTACACAAGTAACTATGTTATATATAACTGGGAGTTATCTACTGGTCAATTACCTAGGTGAAACAAAATATGGGTTCATCGGTAACAATGTCCTATGATGGCATTCACTTCTAAGAATTCTCACTCCTAATTGAGTATTATTAAGGTACTTCAGAATTAGTATTGTCCTTCAAATACGAGTACAATCTTTAATGGATGTCAACAATTAGTTATCTAGAAATGCGTCACAGACAAGTGTCATTTCTCCGGATGTTCCTGTAGAGGTTTTCCATCTTGTAAAAGATAATGGATGGCGCCAAAGGATTTAGCCCCGGATAGAAGCGCTGCAGTGATTACAATATTTAGATCATTGATTTGTCACATAAGTCGCTCAATAATAACCTCCATTATGGCCTTAAGTGACGCTAATATCTGTTAAGCTAGGTCGGTCGTGAAGACGCATAATCATAGCATTTTTTTTGCTGTTAGACAGGACGCAAAATAATTCTGAACTCGTGACTAACAATAACATAATTGTCATTAAATGGTCGGAATATATCGCTGCGCACCAAAGGGAATAGTCTGTCTTCAATGATTTAACGTTTCTTATTTCTTATGATACCAAAGTCCGTACTAAATCAAGACTGATGACAATGCTAGCTGACAGTCGTCATAGAATGGAGATAAGTTATAATACCGGGGCTTAAATCTAGAATATCAAAGCATTTTTGCGGGGAAGCAACTCTACAAATTAAGCTCTAACAGATAAAATCTTACGGAAGAAGATTCTGAAAAAATGAAGTCACGTATCCATCAACTGCGCGTACATTTATGTTGAGGTTCATTTAATTTAGATTTTGTATAGTGCGTAAATTTACCCACTTCTAAATAGTACAGAAATTTGCACTGTTCTGTATAGTGTGTAAATTTACGCACTTCTAAATAGTACAGACATTTGCACTGTTCTGTATAGTGCGTAAATTTACGCACTTATAAATAGTACAGAAATTTGCACTGTTCTGTATAGTGCGTAAATTTACGCACTTCTAAATAGTACAGAAATTTGCACTGTTCTGTATAGTGCGTAAATTTACGCACTTCTAAATAGTACAGAAATTTGCACTGTTCTGTATAGTGCGTAAATTTACGCACTTGTATTATGTTCGAATTTTGTCATAAATTTTGTATGTAGATAATAAAAACAGTGCGTAAATTTACGCACTCAGAACTGAATTTATTTGTTGTGTCTTTTTCTTTACGCAGTTTTGGATATAAATTTCGCAAAAAAGTGGGTAAAATGGTGGAATTTATAAGAACATAGGGAATATTGATATAAAATCCCCTTTTCAATAATATCTTGTTGAAATTATTAAAACATTATTCAAACACTTTCCATTTACCATGAGCATGTATTAATGCAAGTTGTTCGTTTCCTTTGTTACTTTATTATGGTGTTTAATGGTTGTATACAGTAAAACTCCGTTATTGCGAGCATCGATATCCCGAGCAACCGAATTGTCTCGAGGAGTTTTTACAGTCCCGTCTATGCTAGTTTTTGTTCCTTGTTGTGTACAATTTTCAACCAACAAACAAATACCTCGTTATTACGAGCACCACGTTTATATTGAGCATTTAGTCTGTTCCGATGAATCTACGAGTTAATGAGGTTATACTGTATTTCTATATTAATGCATTTTATTCAATGCGTAGTTTAACAGCACAAAAGAGGTCGGCTTGGACTTTCGCCAAGCCGTATATGTGGAATAGAAATCTAATCTGTTCTTACATCACGAGCATTATCGTTTCAATAGGTCTTAATTCAAAAGTGACTTACTCTTACGATTGATATGCAATCAATGGACCTGCACATGTATTCTATGGCCATATCTGAGCTAAGATATCAATTGTAACAAATTCTGTTTATAAGAAAACAATGCTTTGTATTGTTTGTTTTTATGTGCGTTATTGTCAATGGGGTTTAACGCCGTTTTTCAACAATTTTTCAGTTATATATGGCGACTGGTTCATCTAACCAGTTTTCCTGGACTGTATACTAATTAGTACTAACTTACCCTTACACAAGGAACCGGCAACTTCTCCACATATGGAGGAAAATTGACATTTTTATCAAATTTTCATAGAATGGTATGACCTGCCGCGACTGGTACTCGAACCCGGATCTCAGGGTTACAAGTCTAGCACACTAACCACCGGACCACGGTCGCGGTAATGCTCTGTACCATATATTATTTTAATAATTGATAGCATGTGTCATGCTGTGGGGTACATCAAAGTCGGATAGAATCAGATTTTTTCGTTTCAGTACTACAATGTATTAGGCTTTGTTTTGGATTCATTCGTATTTTTACGAGTATTTTAATTCTTTTAGTCTTATTTCCTCCACATGAATGCGTTTTCAATAATAACCCCACTTGATACACATCAACTGAGTAGTGATACTAGTGTGAATTCCTTGTGTTACTGACTCTTGTGTGATGTAATTTCTCAGTGTTGTAATATCATAATAAACTTAATCATGTACGACCCGTAAATGTCTTCGAATGTTGAAATTCACTATTTTTTTTTATATTCATTTACTTGTTTTAATATCTAGTCGAGAATCCCTCTCTGTGGCGCCACCAATACCGAGGACCACAATGGAAATAAGAGTTGTCTCTTATTTGTGTTTATCTTTGGTGCTAGTGGGTGTGTCATGGTCTTCATGTTTCTTTTAACATACTTTGCCGTGTACATATTGTACCATGCCTCCAAAATAAATCTACGAGCGTATCTATTATTTCTTTCAATTCTGCGATTTATGCGTTTGGTTCGACGCATTCAATATGTAATTCATGTTCTGGCAGGAAATGAGTCTTTACAATATATTCTCCTAAATTCTTAAACTATTAATAACGCCCATGCCAATAAATCGATTGAACAAGCTTTATAGTGGACTAAAAGGTCCAATATCACGCTCTTAAAAGTATGACATTATCTATAACATCAGTACTGGAGTTATTACCTAATTGTTGATGTTTTATATCATTTCTATACACCGAACCATTAATATTTCAGTTTTCAAATGTTCGCCAGAATGCAGTCAAACCAGTGTTCGCAGCCACCTCCGAATAAAGGCCATACTGTGAATAAAAGTCATTCTTTGAAATCCCGACATGGATTATTTATAACAAACTGACTTCCAGCTAAAAGCCATCTTTCAATAAAGGCTATTTTTTGCCAATGGCGGCATTTGTTCGCAGGCTTGACTGTAAGTATGATTTTATGAAACCAAGTAAAATTCTATGCCACACTGCTTAACCGATGACGGCTGGATGTTGATGTCAGCATGGTGAAAATACAGGAAAAGTGTTTAGAAATTCACTGATAATTTTAAGAGGTTAGTACACGACTTCTAACAGTTCTGACCGTAATATGAGAGGATTCATTTGATAATGGGGATATTACTCATGAAGTGTGTCTCAGATTTCCTCCAAATTGTGGATCGATGTGTGAGAGAGTTAGTCCTTCTGATTTATTCTACAATATTCGTAGTTTCGACACAATACCTGGACTAGTACATGATGTGACGTGACTGAACGTCGACAACTGAATTGCAAATCACGTTGCAGACATGGATTATGATCCTCTTAGGTGTTATTTCTACCTCAAGAAAAGCCCCTTGATTTTGTCAGAATCGTCATCTTAATACATTAATCCATTTTCATGGGATCGTCAGCTGGAAGAATTACATCAGCCATGTTTGAACAATATTCGGCAATGTTCGGCTTCATCGCTGTAAATCTCGTGATATCACGAGACTTAAATAAACCAAAGAATTTTTTCAACAATGTTTCGTCTCAATACATTCTTGCACCCAAGGCTTTCATCCTTTGGGACTTTTTTTTAATGCAACGCTGATTAATTACCAGTCTTGCATGAACTACGAATCAAATAGAAACCTTCGGATGATTTCTTTATAAAAGTTTTTGTGCGATGTAGACCAAAGTCTGCATGACCTCATTTTACTTCAACGTTGCGTGTTTGTTCGGGGTTGGAAATTGCTGGAAGTCTTTCATTCCTGAAAAATTCTGAACCTTTTTTCATCCGTCTTTTGCAAACCAGTACACAACACGAGGTGGTTATTTGACGATCATACAAGGATGAAATTATTGAATACGATGCAAGTTTTGTTGCAGCGCAGCACGTTAAATCCGATCATGCCACAACAATTAATCAATTACGTGCGCGTATGTTTTTGGGAGATTCTAAAAATGAGAATACACACACATGTTATCAACATAATCAAATACAGTTGGCAGTCTTAAATATTTTTATCCAGGGCTACGTGACACATTTTCATGATTTATTCATGTTTCAAGAAACCTCTCCAAATCCGTTGTAATCACTCTCTTTTAAATGGCGAAATAGAATCAACAAACACAGTAATACGGTACACATTTGTTTATTTTAATTTGCATCATTACTATCATCAGTGATTTCATACAGTATAACTTCCTGTTCGTCTGTTTGATGCTCCAGACTATGTCCGTAACCATAGCATGCATACAATATTAGGCCTGAAAAAAGAGATAAAACATGATTAATGCATAGTACGTCCACGACATATTGCCAACGGGCCATAGATTTATTCTAACTCTAGCCCCTTTCATAATATACTACACTAACATGTATGAATGCATTGCAAGCATGTATTACTAATATAGTTAAGGGCCTCTGTGTTACAGGGGTTATGGTCTCTGATAAGAAACCACCAGCCCTTCACCGCTGTAAGTTCGAGTCACGAAAGTGGTAATGTCCGGAATTTAGCAGTCTTTTACAAAAGATATCTCAAAGGATGTAAGCATAATACGTAACATGAGCTTGAGATACACTTACGTGTAATTCGAACTTTTTTGCAGGGGCGGATACAGGATTTTTTTTGTTAGGGGGGGGGGCTAAGTCTAGATGTTTATGTTGAATATGGACACAATCAACACATAACTGACATTTTTGACAGAAATACTGAACATTTTTATTTCAAAGGGTCGGTAGATGGATAAAATGCACAATACACAATTACGTATCAATTTCAGCATGTCCATAATTGTCGTAATTTCTTAGAAACATCGACTGATTTGAATATATTTTTTGCAGAGGCGTTCTATAAATAATATTAAAGGATAGTTTTTACTTCGTAGCTCGAAGAAAATCAATGAATGATGGCTTTAAAAGTGCTTTGATAATAAATTTGACAGTAAATTATCCATAATGCCCGAGAATACGACATCATAATGAAAATTAAATTTAAATAATGCGTGTAATTCACATTCAAATGACACGTTAAAAATAATAAACACAGGAATAATTACGACACATGTACATCGATATAAATGAACATCTAATGGCCGGGGTTCAATATCAATGTTTGAGAATACAGTAGAACACGGTTATAGTGAATTCCTATCGTCGGTTGTCGTTGTTTGGTTCCAAAGGTGTCGAGAGTTTACTGTATATCATAGCTCACTGTAACTGGGTTTTACCGTACACAGCTACTTAACAAAATGCCGTAAGGCCATACCAAATCGCGTCTATGTTTAGCGTAACATCGAGGTTCAAACACCTATCTAGCTATCCGGAAAAACAAACAAGTGCCTTAGGAAAAAACACAAATTTCCTGCTTAATTGCCCCAAAATATTAGCTTCTATCAGAAGTTCAAACAGTCGCTCAGAGGGAATGAATATGTTTCATTTCTTAAATCAGAACAAAAACATAATATCGATATAATTTTACGACTGGAATGCGTATTGATGCAAAGAGATTCGTTCCAGCATGTGATAGTCCAGTAAAGACATTTCAAATGATCAAATATTCAACATTACGATATGTTTTTTATTTGACTCAGGTGATCAAAACATTTCCGTCCGCGGACGCTAAACATAGATACGATTTGGTACGGCCTATTAAATTATAAACAGAAACCACGACAAGATTAAGAGTAATATATTTTCTACGGAATTATTTTGAAGTTTTATTAATACATTAAGTCAACACTTAGAGTGATCCCGAATTATTTATGCGATGTTATAAAATTCTTTTAACTGGTCATTGTCGCTACCGATCATGACATTCTCACTCTGTGTGCATTTGTTTAAACGTTCTAACATTTAACAAACAAAATTTATTTCAGCCAGCGTATATAATGAAAGTAAATAGCCATGAAAAGGTTTGAGCAAACTTGTGGATTGTCATTCGATGGTAGTATAATACATGTATAACATATAATACCAATGCATTTAAATAACTATATGATATGCATATAGACCTGAATTGCATTACGTACTGTTTTGAGCTGGTCTAACATTTAACCTAGTACGTACCTGTAGTCATCCAAGTTATAAAGCGAAGCCAGCACGTGATGGGAAGCGAAGCCACAAGAAAAACATTGATGAATATCGACAGAAGAGGAATGAAGGGAACATATGGTGTCCGAAAATAAAGTTTTGTCCGATTATGTGGTTGTTTTGATATGCATCCAGTCGTAATAACGAGAATAACGGCGAATATAAACACAACGATCAAAATCATCCAACTTTCAGAATGAAACATGTGTTCAAAGCATAAATAACTGATGCTAAACATAACTGAAGATATTACAAACACTAGTAATCCGATTGCTGTAAAACGCCATGTTGTATCATTAGGCTCAACCATAATGTCAGAAGGCATTCGAAGTAAACCACTCACACTTCCGTTTGATGTACTACTAATAACACTATCAACGCGCATGTACGTACTGTCACGTGGTCTTGTATACACCGATTCATTTGAAATTTTATTCAAATTTACCTTGTCATCAAATGATAAACTTTTTCGGAAGAAGTTTGAGCCCGTATCTCTGTAACCATTAACGTATCTACCACAATTATCATATACATTAGATTGATGATAACTTTGATTTAAATTGTTGTTTTGTTTCCCAGCATCAAGCTGAATTCCACCGTAAGTAAAATCAGTACTTTGCATAAAAATATCATCCGGGTCCTCGTACTCCATGTACAACCCAACGATACCCGCCTGGTACCGTAAACAAATCACAGATATAGCTATAACAGTATACGAGAGCAAGGTGCCAATAGATACTAACTGCAATAGCAGCTCAAAGTCAATCAATAAAGCAACACCTGACGAAATGAAGCCAACCAACATCACACTAACAACAGGCTGCTTTACGTTCTTGTTCACGCGTGAAAGCACACCAAATAATATTCCATCACCAGAGATGGCGTATATCTGTCTTGACAAGTAATATATATTACCAACTATTGAAGCCGAGAGACCCATTAAGCCTCCTATTGCAATAACCATTTTGTCACCGTGGATGTGAAGTGTTGACAAATCTCCTGGTAATGGGAGCATTGCATCTTCGGGGAATATGTGGATGGATAAAGTTGTCGCGGTGGCTGTACAAAAGTATGTTATAAAACAGATGAAAACGGTGTAAGTGATGGACGTTGGTATTGTTCGACACGGATCCTTAGTTTCCTCGCTCGCCGAAGTCATGGCTTCCAAATTTGTGAACACAAACATCAACGAAGCAGCACCTTTCAGTACCTGCAAAACATCAAATGGAAATGCCATGAAATGCCATGAAATCAAGGCACTTAAGCTGGGTGAAAATACAAATGTGAAAGAATGACGTATCTTCCATAACATGTTCAACAAGGTGTTATTGGCCTGCTCAGAAGAATTGAAACCAAAACATTCCTTATACGTTTTCTACAACAAAGTCAAATAAATAACTAGTAGACTGCAATGTCATACATCTTACATTGTCAAATATTGCTTAACTCGATTTTTTGTAAACAGAAGCTTTGTTTATATTTCATGTCACATGATGCAGTTTATAGATAGCTCAAAAACTCAGTCTGAATATTGCCAAAACCTTCAAAGTTACTCGGATCATCACAAAACTTTTTCAAATGAAAATCGTCCGACCCATCAAATGCACAGTCGTAAGCTTAAATTGCGTCGTTGTAATTGTATACTAATCTTTAATTCTTATTCCGAAAAGGCGCATCTAAATGAGATTTTAATGGATATTAACATGCGTCACACCACGTCTTATCATTAATCTGGGACAGTGTTATCAATGATAAATAGGAGAGACGAACAGAGTTCGGCCATAACAATCGATAGAGTCGATATCGTACAACATCCCATGAACGCAAATTCACAAAATATCTTAACATTCAGCTTAGACCTGGGTTGAAAATGCAGTACTAAAAATTCCAAACGAATCATGTACATACGTATACATGTATACTTACACCTCACCTACTTACAGCTAACTAATTAAGTTACTAACTAACTACATATAGTTTAGTACATTGACTGTGTTTCAGTACAATCATTCTCAGGCAGTAAATGTCGGTCGGATCCGGAACATGTATTTGTCATTAAATTCTTGAAGAACATAATTTTGATCGCGAAGTGTACATTCCCTTTTAAGGATGTGAATCATGCGATTTGTATACAATGTATAACTGTAATTTCCTTCTTCTTTACAGCTGTACGACTCTCTTGTAATTAAACAACAATGATTGATACGTCTATTACCATAAAACTTACAATAGCTTTCAAAGCGGAAATGCTAAAAGCAACTAAGTTCGCCTGTACAAATTGAACTTTGCGGATTGTGCTAACTCTTGCCTTATTTTTGTTGTCCACTATTGGTAATCCACTGGGGATTTTCTACCACCAGTCTAATCGCGCGCAAATCCCAGTGAAAATGCAAGTTTATAAGTTAGTTATCCCGCAATCTTATACTACTTGCGTTTTACTTTTACACTGAGCTGAACTTCTAAAACGTATTTTATAGCATTGGAAGAAAATCATTGAACACCTGGTTGATTACCAGATGAACTTCTTATATATTCAGTAAATAAATGAATACTTTGAGTATTTAATTTTCTTTAATTTTGTAGAATCGATTGTTAGTACAGTGCAACCTCTCCAGAGTAGCCTGTCTTAAGCAACAACCTCCCTTCAACAACAGCATGATTTTTTCCAACTGTGTGATTTAACTATTAATTTAACCACTCTAGAGCAACAACCTCTCAATATCATCATATTTTTTACTATTATTTAACTATTTTTTACTATTATTTAACTATCATTTAACTATTAATTTAACCTCTATAGAGAAACAACCTCTGAACAACAACATAATATTGCTTCTCCAAAAGGGTGTTGCTTTGGAGTGGTTTCACTGTAATTGTAAAATCATCAGAATTAATTCACACATTTGGTTTATTCCACGAACTGAGTTTGATAACTTGGACGTTTATAAATTCCAAAATCCAGTACACAGAACTTACCCCCGAAAAGCCATGAGCAAAAAAGCCTGGAGGGTTAGTCCAGTTGTCATGTTTGACGTGAAAATATCCAATACACACTAAACATATAATGATGAGCACGTTGAAGAAAGCCAATACCATAAGCATAACGGATGACACCTGAAAATAAGAGTAAGGATAAAATTTAATTATCTTACGGTGTATTCAGAATAAATGTCATTATAACAAAGTGTCATCATTTTTTATCAATTGTTTTAGATAGTGTAGTAGGATATACTAAAAGATCATTCGCGGGAATGACGGGGGCAAGTAGACAATATTAGTAATAAAAGCCTGAATAATTTAGATTTGTTTAATAGAAACCCTATGTTTCAAGCGTATATTGTTGGGTCATCAAATTCCATTGGTTTATCATCGTTAAAACATTAAGGCTGTATAATGACGTAGTACCTATTACGTGCAATACATTAGTAATGGACGCAATCACTTCGCGGACAACTAGTATATGATTCAGTTGATATAGTATTGCATATTTGAAATTATAAAGAAAGTTTCTAACTTCTAAAATCTCTTCTTACAGGGTCGGGTGTTTGGCTACGGAGCTCGTTTGTTATGTTTGTATTTTCTGAAATCCTACGAAGATCTCCAATAGTAAGCTTAAAGCAACAAAGTGATAGACGTCACGTCCTATTTTACATTAATGTTATTAAACTCTTGCGTAATAAAACATCAAATGTGTCAATTAATACATCCCTTATAAACACATGTAGTTCCCATAGTAGTCGTAAGTTAGCTGTGTTGAATAACAAATGTTCGAAGAAATGCTTATGGGGCATCGTAGTTCTCAATTAAAAATGCCACGTGCGAAAAACTATGTATGATTAAATGCCGTGAGCATGTGTATTGCTGTCAACTTTAAACTTCAAAATAGGGTAGTACTAACTGCTCCCATGGATATACACAGAAGCTGCTGTGAAAGTAACAAGATAATTGGTAATTGCATAAAATTGGCTATAATTACACCAACTTTACAATGATTACCAATTAACTGAAACAGGGAAAAATAGAAAAATATCCACGAAATACAATTACCTTTATTTTCATTGCTACTAAAACAGTGGCCAAAATAGTAATAGCACAAGCCACGAGGTCTGGACACTCGCCAAAAAATCCATTTCCATTCCAATGAAACTTTTCCTGTATTAAACTAAAAAGAGAATATTTTTAGCATAAGACATGGTGAATAAAAACTGTCTCCAAGTACATGAAATATAATTAAAATTGTGGTGAATGAAGTTCAGCTTTGAGCGCAACAATGGAAATTAAAGTCATGAATAAAATTATCCTAACCAATAGGGATGAACAACTCAATGTTTGGAGGGGGGTATTTGTCAAACATGGGTAATTGATGTTTATGCTGATAAAAGATACGAGTTTGCATAATGAATCAAGGTTTGTAAACACACGTTCGGCTATTGATTCAGCAAAAAACATGTAATGCATTATCGTAATATTGTGATTCTCGTTTTCAGATGCAGTATGCTGTACACAATTAATCAGACTATCAGGGCAATTAATCAAACACCTACACTCAATGTGCCCGCACCGACCATTTATGGAAAACAGACATGGGTATAAAAAGCAAATAAAATGCCTAAATCTTTTTCGAGCGTTGTTTTTGCAAAATGCAACAGTATGCAAAAAAAGAACATTCACAACAAAGTGTGGACAGGTTCATCAACAATAACAGAATTACCTTTGGATTGTACCATTACAAAGAAAGTCTAGATACTGGCTCCAAGCCTTGGCGGCTATGGCAGCAGTGATCACGTGCTCAAGTAGCATGTTCCACCCAACGACAAACCCAAGTATTTCACCCAGAGTTACATAAGCGTACATATATGATGATCCAGCCTTGGGCAACCGTGAGCTAAATTCAGCATAGCATAAACCTGAAATAAATCAAATGTTGAATGATATATCACTTGTTTTACATTGTTTCGGCATGAAACATTAATGTAAGTTAGCTTCGTCATTCATCACATGTAATTAGTCGAGTTGTAAACATGCAATTAGTATTGTAGGAAAGGCACTGTCTGCAAAATCGAGACCTTGCTTCAAAATTGATTTAAATTAATGACTACAAAATAAAGCATAATTACTATTCAGACAATTCCACATGCACGAATATGTATTCATTAGTTTTCTAAATCTGGCATGTATACGTGTACATGGTGACTGTGAGCAATAAGCTTTATATTGTTTTTTGTTTTACGTTTCTTGTCTCTTTCCTGGCATGTATAAATCACATCAATCATTTGTATATACATGTATATTTTAACTGATCGCGCATATATTTGTATTAGGTTTTTCGTCATGTACTATCACCATTGGTGCATCACTGGACCTCACAATGTCAGTATTCGTGCTACCGTACCATGTACCAACTAACATTTGTTCTACATAGCAACGTTTACCAAACCTTGACTGCAAGGAATTTTATCCCGGCTTCCTGTTTTGCCATAACATATTCAAACATTTTATCTATGAGTAAGTTAACAAAGAATATTGGTTTAGGATTTGCTTGTATAAATTTTAGAAATTTGGAACGTTAGACATTTTGCTAAAAAAGTATAAGTTAGATTTGTATACACATTCCGTAACAAAGAATTCCAATAAGCAACCAAAATGCAACATAAAGCATCATTGTTGAGAAATAAGTTTTATAAGCTGAACCGTAGTATTTTGTATGCTATCGTGTTGTGATATATAATGTTTATGTGCTCTATTAATCATACAGCGTAATTTAGAAATGGCAAATCAAAGGTCTGTTCTCTATGACTATCCATACGTCAGCACATTGACTTGGATATTCATAGCACAATATTGCAGCTGATGGAACAACATCAAAGTAAACGAAACGAATTATTTTAACATCAAATTCAAATCAACACGTTTCACATTCTCACGGTGAACGTTTTATTGACAAATTTCGATTTAATGTAGTTATAAAAACAATTATTCCTGTACCGCTATAATAGCTAGAATGTTCATTATTCAAGAGTCCGTCTCTGTGAAGCTAATGAGGGATAATTAAGCGATTAGAATTTAACGTATTATTGAATTTTTCTGATTACTTGCATAGTCAATTACTATCTCTTTATATCTTGCATATTTAAAATCTCATTAATATCAATGTCAGATAAAACTGGCTGCCTCTAGTTTATATAGATGCGGTTGGCATTGAATATTTTATGTTTGCCAATACAGCATTAAGCCAAATATGGTACGCGATTGTTATAAGCGATGCGAAATGACTACAATGAACGTGAAAATTTCATTAAAGTGCCACGTTACAATCATGATTTTCTTTTGTGTTTCCGACAAATCAAGTATCGTAGCAATTGGAATTACAGCTTGCTTCCTTTACAGAAAATCTCAGTTTATCTCATTGATAACTGATAATGCTTTTCTTCATCCACAGCGGGATTGGCGATCATTATCAGCCAGGAAATAGAACAAGTGTATTATGTTTGTCAGAACGGTAGAATTGTCTCGATGATTACCATGCAGAAATAAAATCGCGCGTAAACAAGTGAAAGAAATATATTAGGAAAATTGTATTCACATAACATGACGTCCAAAACACACATTCCAATAAAATTTAAACATCTACGTCCTAGTGTATAAACATTGATTACATTTAACCATTTGGTTAAAGATGAAGTTAAGTGATTTTTGGGGTTAAAGTTTGGTAGTGATTGTACAGAATTCCGGTTAAATTAAACCAGCAAGAATTACATGTTAGCTTTAGCCAATGGGCTTTATACGGGTAGAGAAATTGTTAAGATCCTCTGTTTGTCTGTTTACCCATCTGAATCGTCTAGTTCTTCCCTCGATTGGTCAACAAGGGCAGATATTTTGTTTGGTTAAATTCTTGACGTGATCTAGCATTCAGTTCAGTAGTTAACCCTTTGCCTCATAAGCATACTTTGGACTTTCATATTCAAAGCAAATGTACAAAATATCAAGTTATTTTGATATTTCTCTCTGATAGAGTGGAAAACATTGTAGTCAATGAAACCAATGCTCATTACAAGCTATGGCTTCTTTTGCCACCATTTTTTTCGAAAGTCGTCTGCTTCAGATGCAAGTTAATGCGATTGTATGAGGCAAAGGGCCAAATCTAACCAAAAACTCATACATTTTGGTGCTGGAAAGCACAGGACCAGCGCAAGCAATCATTTTATCAAAACCGATGATTTGTTTCAATGAAATTCATATATTTTTACAAAGCAATTCTACAATTTAGTGAATGCTATATTGTGAAGAGTCGTCAGACATGCAGTGTGTTAATAGGCTATTTAATTTTTCTATACAACAAAAAATGTTCATATGTTTTAAACTCATTATACTGGAAAAAGTAACCCATTATTGATATTTTCAATGGATCCTACAAACTGAAAACCATACATAAAACATGACGCATTTCTCCGTAGAAAAAAAATGAACAATTACGTAAAAAACACCAATATTCTTATCAGCTTTTTACGTAATCGTATTTAACTACCAAGGCTTTATAATTGTGATTGCGTATGGGTCTTTAGTCAAAGTACTGATTTACAAATCGTTGACTAATAACGATTTACGACATAAAGATCGAGAAGATTAGGCATGTAATCAATCAATCATCAACTTTCAATCAATGATGTTTAAATACTATAAGGCACTAATGATTGCACAAATGTACAAAGCTTTGGACATAATCCTTTCAACTTCATACTTTCTATGGTATTGTATTCCGATTTATTCGTTCCCGCACGCACCTTCGCATTGAAACCTCCAGTTTCCAATTGTGTTTGGTTCACCTAGGCATCGGCTTATTTCTACAACCCCGTAATTCAAATTTTAGCAATATTGAGATTTTGGTATCATTGTTTTTGTCTCCAAGAGCTCTTTATAATGGTCATACTTACCTGTTTGAAGATTTAGCCTGAATAGGGTTAATCTCAATTCCACAAACCCGTAACTCGCTTAAAGTTATTGCAGTTCAAAACTTCGAAAGCGATTTTCTCAAAATGGGAAAGAATGACATACGGGTTTGTAGAAATAACCCGACGAAAAGTCTAGGGAAGAGGTATCCCTGATTTTATGGTTGCATCGTTTTACTGAAAGCTTATGTCACTTTTACCGATTCAGGACTTTGGGTGTGTTTCAAGTTAATACCTTAAGTTTGTAATAATATCTTTGTAATTCATACTTGGTTTATTACAAATTATAAATTTATTTACAAGAGCCAAATGTAGACACATAGTCATAAACTCAGTTTTATGATTTACATTAAACAATTTTGCTTATATAGGTTTATCCCATTCCTCGTTGGCTCTGATATGTTCAGCAAAAACAACATGTTCAAACTATACCACGTATCACTCTGTTATGTTAATATTTGTTTCAGATATACCATAATAGTCGTCAAATGATGACGGACGTTAATGGAAGTTTTGTACGTATCAAGAATTGAATGACAAACATATTACAGCGTCAGATAATCTGAAACACAAAATTAGCAACGTAATAAAAGATTAATACACCGAAATATGAATTCTGATAAATAATGTACAATCAAACTCGTGAACAAAGGCCACCCTTGGGAAAGACAAAATATGGCCTTTTTTCGGAGGTCCGTTTGTTCTGAATAATCAGTGACGGTTTTTCAAAGAATAGCCATTATTCGCAGGGTGGCCTTTATTCTGAGACGACCGCAACCACAGATTTTGACAAATAAATAATGTGATGTAAGTACTTGACCTACCTGCAAACAAGGTGGCAACTCCAGCTATTATCACAGAGATAACGAAGGACGGTCCAGCTTGTGTGCTTATTGCGTGTGACATTACAATATATATACCAACGCCTAAGGATGACCCAAGTCCTGCAACGGATGAAAACAAAGTCGGTTTAATTACCTGTGTTGCATTTAGCGTACCAGCCATTACCATATCTTGAAGCCAGTATGCGACCACTACACCATCTTTTGTTTTAAATGTGAATGAGACATATTCAACAAAGTCCCTTAGTATGGAATATTATTCTTTTTCTTCATACGCATATTTTGGACTATTCTAATTTCATAGCAAATATAAAAAACATCAATCTATTTAAGAAAATGGGGTTATTTCTCTCTGACAGAGTCGAAAATATTGTGGCAAAAGAAGCTGTTGGTTGTTGCTTCTTTTTGTAGCAATATTGTCAAAAGTTGTCTCAGGGATTTTTCTCAGCATTTTGGGAACATTGGGAATAGGGAATATGCGCAACATTTTAGACAAAATAGGGAAAAATCACATTGTATACAAAAAACTCAAAATAATGAAATAAAACTAAAAATAGTAAATATGCTTATTTTTGTTTTTAGATATTGATAACTTTGTTATTTAAATGATTCAGAAATTCAATAAACATTTAAACCGCCGTTTTTTCTTTTCTTTTTTTTTCTTTTTTCGTTTATTTTCTTATTTGAATTGGGAATTTTTGCCGTGCAATTGGAAAAAAACATACTTTTTGCCATTGGGAACGCGACCGAATATCGGTCATCAAAACAACCCAAAATAAACCCTGTGTCTGTATCAGATGCGGGATATGCGGTATTAGGAGGCAAAAGGTTAAAAAGATGTACATCATGTTGTTTACATATTGTCAATAGAGTAAAACGTTGATAATAAGACCACATGCGGGATCCGAAAAAATCTTTCGTAATAATGAGGTGTTCTAACTCTTAAGTTGAATTACAGCCGAATTATTGAAAACTGGTCCGGGAATAAGTGGCCGTTATAACAAGGTGGTTGTAATATTGAAGTGGTCGCAATGTGATGTTTTACTGTACTGTTACTTTGATCTCCCATTAATTTATCCAAATACAAACACATTGTGGTCGTCAATTACGTTTGTCGTAATGAGTTGTTGACTGGTCCAATTCATGTTAAAAACATACAAGAACACCAGTCTTTCAACGGACGAAATTTATTCATTTCAAGTCAAGATATAACACAAAATGACATTTATTTATTTCATTTCGGGAATTCAACTTGCATATGTTTGAAATCATAAATATTTTCCTCCTTTGGAAATTAGTATCATGTAATACAGGGAAAATTGAATTATTTAATAGTGAGTAGAATAACTGATTAAATTAACCCTAACATACTAACAGCGTATCCATTGACAACATCTCCTATTATTTGATATTCAAGTCATCTCTTTTTTTCTTTCCCGAACTAATTCAGTTATAATCAGATCCAAGCAGAAGATGCGTGGAATCTGAATTTCTTACTGATGATACCTATCAGGAAATAATTTAGACAAACGAGACACTGAGAAATGCATTGTAGCCTCTTATATGTAATACTCTGTATGTCTTTGCTTCGTTAAATTCATTTCGTATTCATCTCCTTGTCTCTGAAAGTCATATAGTACAACACAAGGCAGTTAAAGTCTTTAAGAAAGAATCACATTTGATAGCACCGAGGTAATGATTTTTATACAGTCTAACCTGCGTTTGCGGCCACCTCCGACATTCTTTGAAAAACAATCATTGATTATTTAGAACAAACTGACCTCCTAATAAAGGCTATCTGTCAATAAAGGCCATATTTTGTCTTTCCTGTGGGTGTCCTTTGTGTACAGGTTTGACTGTACTTGAATTTATGCTGTTGTAAGAAATTGAATGTAATAAGATAAATTGTAAACGATATTTAAAGGCTTTACAAAGTTGTATTAACTACGGCGTATTTTATACTTTTATCTTAAAAATATATTAATAAAACCATTAATGCACAATTAATTTGTTACATAAAGTTTTCAGCGCATAAGAAATAACGATATCACCGCGTCAGTCTTGATCTATCTGTCACAAGATCTTCGCGAAGCAATTAGGTACATGAAATACAACGTTTCTACATTATTGGTAATCACGTAGCGGCAGATTTGTAGCAGATTTCAATTTGTTGTGTAATGAGCATTCGGTTTAGTTGAGACTTTAAAGACATAGAATAATGCTTTAAGAATTCGATTAGTTATCAATCCATTGCATGTAAATTGTAATCAGATCCGGAGACATTACTTCAAAGAGACTACTAATGGGCACCATAATTACTTCAAACAGTCATAAATTGTAACAAAATGACGCTGAATTATGATATCTTAAAAAGTTTAGCTTCTGATAACACCCTATTGGAAATATAATCATTTTGCATGTGCACGTAGATAACTGCAACCACTAAACAAGTGGTTTTGGTGTCAAAATCCAAGCGCACGTGCAAATCTCACATATGGCATAAACAACCAACCTACCAACATAGTAGAAAAAGTCTGTCAGAAAGCAATGGACATGATGAGTTCAATTTCATGCTTCTCCCTTTAATCTCAGTGCTACACTAAAAACTGCATATTACAAGTTTATTCCTGATAACGAAGTAAGAACAAATTCCCAGGCAATGATGAATGTAACAAATTCTCAAGTTGACAAATGGTCATAAATAAATCTTCGTCGTGCAGCCGTAAAATCGAACAAAACGTATCTTATATAATAAGATAACCATCCATATCCTCACGCGTCTTACAATATCTTGTTTATGGCGACCATCAGCCGGGAGAAGTTTGCGATGATGAAAGTGGGAAAAATGAAAAAAATATAATCAAAATATTACACTGTACAACTTGAAGGCACGGAAAATCAATTTCTATTTCCTTCCGATACAGCAGTTCAATAACTAAGTTCACCAATGTCAGAGTATTTTGCCGGGACTCAGACAAAAGGTCCCGCAATGTGTGTGCGGTATCATTATGCTGATAATAGTATGTTCTATACCATAATTACACATCGTCTTATTGATCTCTATCACGCAATCTCACCTAAGCGCATCCGATATCCAACGAGCAATTTAGACGTATTTTATTGCAACGGTAATTTAAGACCTTGTTTAAAATAACAAACACTTGGAAATGAAGACATAAGAATATGGTACTAACGGAACAGTCAGAACTCTATCTTTCCCTAAACAAAATATTACATCATTTGGCGGAATAATTCAGATCTTTAATACATAGAAAACTATAAGTAAAAACACATTTTATGCTCTAAAAGTCGTTAACTTAGAACATACTTTATATTATCAGTCGTTATTTGAATGATGCCTAGGCATCGAAATATTATAGGTCTGCACTTTCAAGACTGGAACAAATGAATTCACATAAAGTTCCTTTTGGCAACAATAAAATTATTCCAGGTTGCGCTGACATTTGGTGCTTGAGAAGTAAATGCCAAATCCGATATTGCGCAATGCAGCATGCTGATGAATATATCATTTCAGTGGAGGAAAACCATTTCAGATAACGCATCGCGTAATTAAATAACTGATGAAAGATACAAAAGAGTTTGAAGATCAGTTACTTTTGGACATTGCATATACTTTAAAAACTGTTTTGTTCTATTCGTAAAGCGTTAGATCGAGTGTATATAAACGTCATATTAGTACTGAAAGACTCAAAACAATGCACAAATAAAGCAAGTA
This sequence comes from Lutraria rhynchaena, assembly GCA_008271625.1. Taxonomy (NCBI): domain Eukaryota; kingdom Metazoa; phylum Mollusca; class Bivalvia; order Venerida; family Mactridae; genus Lutraria; species Lutraria rhynchaena. The sequence continues at coordinate 152,945 of VIBL01000357.1, forward strand.
ATTGATTAAATTGAATTATTAGACGAACTATGAAGGAAATTAAGCAGTTATGGTATACGTGCGTATGATTCTATATATTGTTTAAAATAACATAACGTTAGTCTTCCAGGTACGATATTTCAGTTTATGATTTTGTCAAAGACGTTGTATTTCCAAACTTGATCAATGAACATCAGAGGAGCATACAAACATTTCAAGTCGAGCGAATGATTCTGTCGTGCAAAAAAAGTCAATTAAATACGAAAAAAATAAAATTTGACCATTTGTCGACTCTCAGTAGCTTGAAATTCTAATGATACGATTGTCAAATAATGTAATTCCATTACTAGTTCATAAATATTGATAAGAAAAGGATTTCTAGAAAAAAACACGTACAAAAATATCATTATCCCAAAATTATTACATTCCCTATAACCCGTCCAACACAAAGGATTATACAACAAATACAGGACAAAAACTACAGTCAAACCTGTGAACAAAAGCCACTTTGGGAAAAGACAAAATGTGACCTTTATTGGCAGGTGGCCTTTATGCGGAGGTAAGTTTGATCTAAAAAATCAATGTTTCTCAATAAATGGCCTGTACTCACAGGGTGGCCTTTAATAGGAGGTGACCGCAAACACAAGTTAGACTGTATATCTATGTATATCTAGGTGGAAAAATTATCGTTAGAAGCATACACCGAACTCTCATCTTCCATATCTTAACTTGTAAATGTGACCACCTCAATGATAGTACAGATCGGTTTAGTCCAAAAGGGGATCTATGTAATACGGCTTTACTGAACGTTTCCAAACATTATGTATCTTTATTGAATTTTCCTGGAGATGGAGAATATGGGTGTCATAAATATGAACTAAAAAAAGCAATGAGGGTAATTTGCACATTAATACATCCCTAAGTAACATTTTTCCTTAGTTGAAGCAATACCTAAATGAATATTTATAAGGCCACTGTAGCTTTATATTCAGTTAGGAAAAATATTTTCACATTTACTGACGATTTGTCGAATTAATTTATAATTATGACTCTCAGTCGAATAAGATATGGGCTTTAGTAACAATATAACAATTTCAAAGAAAAGGACCCATATTGCTGATAGTGATATGGTTTGCTATGATATGACCAGCTAAGATAATTTACAGACATTCGTAGCGTCTAAATATGGAAGTAATTACGATGTTAATCCTAAAGCATTAGGGGAATAGCAAGACCTAATCGTGTAAATCCGGTTGATTTTACTGCAAATATTCAGAAAAGCGTAATGTAAATGAGCTGATTAAGTGTAAGCTGTGACAGACAAAACATATCAAGGCCATTGCTAGTATGTCAAGATAATCCATAATTCTCATACGTTTTAATACAAGCGCACCAAGTACATTTATTCAGCAGTAATACAGCTGCATCAATATAGGTTTGTACGTTTTTACGACAAAATAAATCACCTAAAGTTTAGGTGAAAACGTCTCCCGAATTGCAGCGCCAATGATTTGTATTTTGACACTTGGAATGTAGCTTTCGTGGATTAATGATTATTCGCGGCGCTTAATGATATATTTCAAGACGAATGTGACAATTAATGCCAGAATACCATAGCTAATTGTGGCTTTTAGGACTTACTCACGAAGAAAGCGTCGGGCACATCGATCCGCTGTAAATTACTTGGCAAAACAAAATGTCACAAGACACCGAAGCATTTGAATTAGTTAAGACATTATGCGATTCATCACTGGGTCTGGCATATAATTAAAATGTTTTTCTTCTCTTTAGCAGGGAAATGAACACGGTTTGTCTTTTAACAGTGCAAAACGAAAATTAGTTCTGGATGTCAGGTATTTAGATTAGGCTGTTCATTTTAGATTTGTCGAGATCCGATCAGTTCGGTATAAAATGCGCTATTCTAATGCATCCGAAAACTGATAAGAAAACAAAATGGGATTGTAAAACTGCTTTCATACAACTGATTGGTGTTAATGCAAATCGTACGAGATTCAAGCTATCAGATTTTTTTCGAAATCTGAAAACTATGTTTATTTGTAATAATAGTAAAGTGAAATCAATGTATATCAATGATTGTATCTGGAATAACGTGTTTCTTTTTTGCAATCCTCACTATTATTTAGCGCAATACTGAAATCTCAAAGCAGAAAAATATCAACAAAGTTAAAAATCCTAAACGATTATTCGCCTTATTCGTATTTATAATATCAGTCCAAAATATGCAAATCAATTTAAACTTTCTGCCACTTGGCTTCAGACCGTTCATAAGCAGTAACCCTGGCGGAGAGTGTGCTTAGGCCCCCCCATTTTTGGTATTGTTCTGTGTGTTGGGTAGGTTTTGAATTGATGAACTTTGGGTATTTTTGGGTTTGTGGGAGCTTTGTTTCTGAGAGTCCCTCACTTCTTTATTCATATCAAAGACATAAAAACAGTTTCATTTAATTATACTGTACAATCAATAGATAAAATCAAATTCCTTGTCTCCGATAATCGTATTAGGAACTCATTTTTCCCAATTGAATTGAACAGAATCTAATTTAATGCAAAATTCGAAATGACTTGTAAAACAATATCGTCTCTAATTCCTCGTAAATGATTGGATTAATGTGGTAGGTTTACGTGACATCACGGAACCATTACAGTACAGCTCAATTTCATTCAATGACCAAAGGAATAGAGAATGCGTTACACATGGTCTCGTCAAAATAGCGAACGAATACCATTTTCCAATAATTGTCGAAGCCATTTAATTCTAAACGGATGTTAAACTGGCAGGCATCGCTTTGACAATCTTTTTCCCTATTTATGGTCCCAGGATATTCGTCTCTGTGTTTTATTTAAAGACATAAATTTCCTTTGATAAAATAATCTGGGGGAACATTGTTTCAAATTATCTTGAATAATGCAATGCTTGCACATTGTAGTTTTTTATGATTTCTCTTACCTAGTCCGATGAGGTCCAAAACACCGAGGCATCTCTTGAGTTTTGTATCCTGCAGCGTTGACGTTATCACTGTCTTCTTTCTCCAAAGGTTCGAACAAAGGCCATTCAAAACCATTTCTGAAAGTGGTGAAATTATAATGCAATAACTTTCAAATAAGAATGAAGTAGAATTCTTGATATAGAGTGATAGAATGATGGCAGGGGCTATTTAACTATTGTATATGTTATATATATTACATATCATCATTATATTATCATATTTGCAAGGATAGTTGTAATAACCGGACTTACAATTGTGTGAATTTGCAGTGTTGAAATACCAGTCCGAGATATGATATTCAATTGTCTGATAATGTCTGAATTAATGACGTACGTATCTACGGCCTATGTTTAGTATAGTTTGCATGTGTTTGTCTGTATAGTATTGATTTAACCCGAATCATTTTTACTGAATCAACAATTGTCTGTTAGAATGATAAATGTAGTGCAAAGCTGTTGATAGTGACGCATTTTATGATGCTGACAAAATTAATTAACCCCATGTGAACACATCCTTATATTTTGTCTGATTTTATATTGCAGATTCATATCATACCTAAGTATACCTCTGTGGGTTACATTAAGTCGAAAACTTGGTACAGGTTATCAAATCATTTAAAACCTTTCCCATTATTGAAATGATGCATTTCTCCTGGGCACAATCGTTTTATCAATAACGCCGCAATGTTTAACTCTAGGAGATACATCAGATCTCATTCGCCTTCGGCAAAAACATAGATCAATTGTTCAAACATTGTTGAACAAACAGGTTTATAAAAGCACATAATTAAACAAATGATTAGTGATTAATTAATAACCAATCGCTTAGTCGGAATACTTTCCATATAATTTCTCAATAACATATTTGCTTTCATTGCCAATAAAGTACGCCCATCTGTTGCGTTATAAAAAAGATTGTCAAGTAAATCAGTATTCCGAACAATCACTGTTGAATATAACGGGTCTGGTCAAACAAACATAAATGAAATAATTTGATTTACAACAAGTACCTGCCCTTCCAATTCTGTAGGACAGGCCGTTTGGTATTGCTCCCGTCATTATGTTAATCCCATTGCTGCACTCAAATGCAAATTTCATGGTAATTCTAACAATATCATCACAACCATTCATCGTTAAATGACAACTTTTATGCACAATTGTTTGATAAATTATTCATGCTCGGCATTGAAATGTTTTCACATTTATCAGGATTTTTTTAATTAATTATAAGCAATGTTTAGTTATTTCCACTTTATGACTACCTTATTACTTATTCGACAATGCCTCTACAGAGCAGTAGTAATTTGAATTCATAAGATTCTTTTAAAACAGGAGATAACAGTGCTGCTTTTTACTTACTGAGAACAGCCTCCGGAATTTTGAGTTAACTTACTTATGAAATGATGAAGGAGCTTGTAAATAGAATACAAATGACCTTTTGTTAAAATGTCATTAATCATTATCCTATGTTGCGTTGTAATCAATCATTTACGTTGTTATCTAGTTCCGTTATATGACATTATTCAATCTAGTCAGATTATACATGTTATATAACGGAAACTCCCGCATTTTTGTGACTAGAAAGGCAAATAAATGCATTTTAATACCTAAAAATGACTCATGCGTATTGGTGAACCATTCGTTGGGCTATTTCTACAACCCCCTAACTCAAGTTTTGTTAATATTGAGATTTTGGCATCATTTTTGCGTCTCAATGATCTCTTTACAAGGATCATACTTGCCTGCTTGTAGATCTATCCTAAATAGGGTTAATCCCAATTCCACAAATCCTAACTCGCTTGAAGTTATTGTTCAAATCTTCAAACAGTTCAAATCTTCAAACGCGATTTTCTCAAAATGGGAAAATTGACATACGTGTTTGTAGAAATAACCTGACGAGCCGTTCTTGGGAATATATCTTGTAAATGTCATGAGATCGAATGAGTATCAAGACCGTACGGAAGCAGCGCCATTAATTTCTAATTAACCATTTCATCAACTGAGCTGTTACAACAATATTTTAATAGAATGTTGCGCGAATAAACCATGATTTTCTGCATTTTTACGATGACCAATTAAATACACGAGCAGACCTTTTTACTGATACTACATCACATTTATTCCTATGTAAACAATGACAAATGTCACGGAAAATTTAACAAAACTGCCCGCAAAACACAACACTACTTTATAGCAGTATCAATGGCTCTATATCGAAGGTTCATAAGCACAAAGAGCTAATTTATTACATTTACCTCCATGACCGAGCCTATATTATCTTGTTCTTTCTCAGTTCGTGTGTTTCCTTTTGCTCAAAACTTATATAAAATATACCAGTGGTTTTCTGGAGATAGAATGTATTGCTAATCAACCATTTCGATAGCAAATTGACAACAGGCCAAAGCCATTGTCTTTTTCTCTAGGGGGAACTAATTGTGCGTCCTGCATGCTGATGTAACATCTCATATCATATATACAAACCGTATCGTATCACCGATGATTGTGTAACGCTTTGTAACCTTTGTTTAACCTAATCTATATTTGTACACGTATCTACCCCGAGAGATTTGGCTCATCTAGCGCTAACATACAATAATACTATAAGGACACCACAGCATTTATTATTTATCACTAATATTGCACTGCTTTCGAATAATTACCGATGAGCACATAAAATATTAAACCAGGGGTTATTTTCAAATCATCTAAACATGATATTCTGAACGGAACTTATCCGGTTGAGGTATATATACTACATTAATACAATACAGTGAGTGCGTGTAATTACAGAATCAGTCGTGATTATGTAACAGAAGCGTTTACTTTAATAAGACCTCGAACAATTGGAAATGTATTTAATGGTTTATCTCAAATGTTCTGCATATTTAAATCTGAGAACACGTGACAGTTTGAATGCAACTTTCTTCCCACCCAGGATTGCAATCAAATCAAACACGAAGACAAGAGAGGCTTTCTTATCATTCTTATTGATTGCGATAACCTTCACTCTTGATCCCCTTCCTGTTAGTTACATGACTTCATCGTGAACCCTTTCATTCGTTTAATTACTTTTAACCCTCACATTTTAACCTGGTGTCTAGGCCGCGGCCGTGGCCCGGTGGTTAGTTTACTGGACTTGTAACCAGGAGATCCTGGGTTCGAATCCCAGTCTTGGCAGGTCATACCTTTCTTTGAAAATTTGACAAAAATGTCGATTTTCCTCCATATGTGGAGAGGTTAACAGCTCCTTGTGGAAGAGTAAGTTAGTACTGGTTGGTATGCAGTCCAGGAAAACTGGTCAGGTGGACCGGTCGCCGTATATAACTGAAAAAATGTTGAAAAAAACGGCGTTCAACCGTAGTGACAATAAGTCACATAAAAACAAACAATCAACCTTGTGTCTGACCCCCAAGGAGCTTGAAACAACTATGAAGATGTCTTGGTTTGTTGATGTGTCATTTCCAGAGTTCTTTTGTTCTATCTACATGTCTTTGGATAAGTTTAGACTTTAGATAAGCAAGACTTTATATAATTTGCAACTCAGTAAAAAACGAACCCCGAGATACTGTGTAATGAAAGCGCGCAGTTATCCCTCATCCATTGCAAATTCATGCTATTGAGAATTCAAGAGGTTGAACTTTCGCACATAAACTGGAGATTCCTGATATTGATTTGAACTATTGAGTTCATCATTCGCTGTAGATAAAGTTTAACACTACTCTTATACTACTCTTCGATCTATGGCGTAGACTGATAAAAATTTTATTGTTCACCACCACACCAACGCATCTGTTGATAATTGCTTCCTGTGTCAAGTAAAGCTTAAAGATTGGTGTTATTCAATTCAGTGCTATTACTTACTTATATTGGACCGACACTATATTTTTGTAAAGTATATAGCTGAATCGATTTATCATTAACACTAGAATACCATGCACAGAAAGTACGATTCTCAATTTATAGTGCTTACAAACTTTTAGATCCACAATCACCCACCCCACCTCTTATACACATAGAACTGAACACTTTCTTCAAAAAGAAAAAAAGAAAACAAACATATCTGATCATTTGACAATCAGTCATACCAATCTATATCAATAGTACCTTTCATGTAGGTCACATTACAAATAAAGACATTAATTGCGTCTTCCAGACTTTTTTTATTAGGTCCTCGTAAAAAATATATTGTTTATCATCCAGTCAATTGTATTTACATATTTATCCCGAATATAATATTACATCTTTCACTGGGGAATAATTCGGGCAAAGAAACATTTTTTTATTATAATCATAAACAAATTATATTGAATACCGTTTAAGAGATCAAAGTCCTACGAAGGTTTTGAGGAACACATACATGGTATCAGCATCTGCGACTGAATACCATTATGCCAAATCATTGAATGCACTAAAAACTCTTAATCTTATTCCATAGGCACATCTGAAGCAGGATCAAGATTTCTTCAATGAAAAATGAGATAAGAAAAGGATTTTAAGAGAAAAAAATCCACCATCCTTAAAATACTACCTTCTCCAAAACCCTTGAACGACGGTGAGCAATATAAGAATAACAGTGAAATAAAAAGCAGTTACAGCAAGACAAAAAAGAATGAACCGAAGCTGAACACGAAAACATAAAATGTTCCATTATAGATAAATACAGTAAAACCTTTGAACAAAAGCCACCCTAGGAAAGACCAAATGTGACTTTTATTGACAGATGGCCTTCATTCGGAGGTCAGTCTTTCTAAATAACCATTGACAGTTTTTCAAAAAATGACCTTTATTTACATGGTTGCCCTTATTTGTTATTTGGAAGTGGCTGCAAACACTAGTTTGACTATAATGAAGATATTTGGGTAATTTCCATAGATGAAAAGGTTCCTGAGCAAAAAGCACACACAAGCATTCCACCTTCCCCAAAATACTTAGTAGATGGTTGTGTAGACGTTGTAGAATGAAGAGGTGAAACCATAGATATGAATAGATATGACATCAAATATGAATGTAATGAATATGTTTATTGGGGGTATAAAACAAAGACAATGGTAATACTGTAGTATACAGCATTTTACAATAAGCTCCAAAACTTGATCTGATCAGGCTTCAAGTGTATGGGAAGGTATTGTCACAAATATAAATATTTCTAATAATTGCAACAATGTCAAAACATCCATAGTATTATAGCAAAAGAGCAATTAACTAACAACATGCAAAAGCGACGCATGTGCACATGTATATTTATCTTTTAATGCAGTTACATTATCTAAATAATTGTTTATTGTAAAACCAATCCATGTAACCGTACAAACATTTTTTCTGTTTTATCATTTCCTGTAAATACGACAAATAACATTATTGCCACTGAGCAATCACAGTTCGTCTATTGACAACATGATCAAACACGGCATCAATAAATCTGTTCAAATAACCAATATCCTTCTGTATCCTACAAAACACTTTTAACCGTACAAGGGAATAAACATCGCCTATCAAACAGGTACTAAGAATTTATTGTTCTGTACTTACGATTGCGTATTAATTATTCAACAGCAAAGAACACAAAGCAGGCATTTGCCCTATGGCAACGTCTCGGCACATATAGCTGAATAAGTAATTACTTGATAGCTGAACGTGTGATAGAGAATAATTTATACGCTGCGGTGAATAACATCCATAACATGCAAGATGACGTAAATGCGACTTAAATGTCCAAAATAGAAACAAAGATGAGATCGGAACTCCCAAAACCAGAATAAAATGTCCGTTTGCGTTTTATTTGTGACTTTATCTGATTCAAGTATGATAGAAACTGATAAAAATGCAGCGTTAGATACCTTTGTAAGCAAAACATTTGCCTAGGTCCGAAATTATTACAAATATCTAGCTATCCAACCTGTGGGTAAAAGAACTCACGAGTCGGAATGTGAAAATAGTACAGACAAGGAATAGCTTACATTATTTTGTGATCAATAATCTGTGTTTATCGACCGTCTCAGGAAAGATTTTGTGCCTGCATGAAAATCTAATCATTTAAATCACTAAAAACGATAGTTCAAAGAATAGAAAATATCAGCATAAAAATTCCATATAATGTATATCCACTTATAACTTATAACACTACGAATTAAGAACAAAAATTGTGAACTACGAATAAATTACAGTCTAAGTCCTCAACCTAACACACTGGATTAGTCTAATACATGGCAAAATAAATATATAAGTATGTGTAAAAATGGTCTCCGAAAACGGAATACAATTGTTCAACGTTACCGAACATTATGGCATACATGCCATAGATCCGCTTGACAACCTGAATTCGTAACTAGAGTGTGTTTTATAATAATAACAAACATACGCGCCATGACACATACATTGAGTCATGAATCATACTATAAATACTGTATTCTATGGCAATATACTAAACGAGCCAATAAATGGTGTTGTACATAGTTGCATTTTGTTGTTTTTACATCAGCATGTACTATTTCCAAATGAGTTTTTAATTTGATTTCTACTAGCGTTTGTTTCAGCATTTTCCAATTATTGATATACTGTTCATTGACATCTTCAAGTTGGCAAGGGCGTTTTTGAATTGGCATCGCCATTCACTGACTCATTTATGAGATACGATGGTGAATCGGATCATCGTGGTATAGGCTTATTACAATTATGCCTATACATATCACATTTTGAACACTACAAGAGTATATTTAGAGCTAAAGTTGAGAAATGTAATTCAACCTCTTTGTTGAAATGGAAATTAAATTCTCAAAACAATATTCTATTGCATGAGAGTAATTCAATTTCCCCGAGCTAAAATGCATAATATTTCCTTATGTGATAGTACCTCCTAAAAGTCGAGCTATGGCGACAGAACAAATTGTTGGAATTTATGATACGGTTAAAGTAGTTTTCATTGTATTTGTATCATTTTATGACAAGCACTTAATCGGCTTTCAATAACATTATAGTGTTTATCTCTGGACACTTTCGTCCAGGAAAATACATTTTATTATAAAAAAAACTTGCTGTAACGTAAATTATTTAACGGTGAAACGGATGTCAATAAACTGAAAGGTTTGGGAAAAGCCTCTTTCACAAGGCAGACCCTCCCAAATGGCATATATATAGAGAGAAAAATGCGAAAAAAAAAACAGCAAGACACATCACTACAAAATAACGTGTCAATAAACAGATGAGCACAATATCACTATTTGTATGTTTATTTCTATATGCATATAAGTTGGATATTAATTCAATTTTATTACGGATCAAATTACAGTCTTACACGCAATTATCTCGCATGAACCGGGAATGAACAAGATGCAAATTACATTTGCACCGACTTCAGCAATTTATAAGCCGTGAAAAGGAGAAAAAATAACATAATTTGAAATAAAATCATTTTTATATCGAAATATGTCTGGTGTATCAGAAGTCTTTGATAATGTTGTTAGTAAGAAAATAAAAGAAAAAACGTATACTTACACGACCTTAACACCTTATACCAGTAGTGATATAAATATCAAACGCATCGGAACACGGAAACAATAGGTTACCACATGGAAACGGTACGCTTCCAATAACATCTTGGGACAGAGCGGCAAATTTAATGGCAATAACTTACACTCGTATTTCGATGAGTGCAACTTTAAAGTAACGTAAATGGATAATTTCATAAATTCAGCGTTTCATCATTTGAGGAAACATTAGTAAAATGATAAATGAAGACAATGTGAACATTTATCAAAGCATCATTCATAACCTGAGGTAGCATAGGCTTAAAACCTAATTGATCATTTATTAAACTTATGAATATTTGTTTCAATGATCTTCATCATTTTTGAAATGTGAATTTATTACTTGAAATGTTGCCAAACAATAAAATCATTAATATTTTTACAATTTGTTTGTTAAATATTTGATGCGCGGTAAAACGAAAATATCTCCATTGTCAAGTTATTGTTTGTAACATTTCATTTAAAATCAAATATTAACTGAATTCACTCAGAATCAGTCCATAAATTTGTGAATTCGTGAAGGAATTTGAAAAACAACAGAGAAGGATATAACGTACTGTATAAATACTGAATTTGAAATACAAATGCGGCCACGCTTTAAATTCACTGAATTTTAGATTGTCATTTATCAGATAAAACTAGTGTCATTTGCCTTTGTGTAAACATGCTAAAAAAGACAAGATGCATTATGGAACCATGCAAATCAAAAAGTTAGAGCAAGACTGTTTTGAACATAAGTTATTCAAGGGAGCATTAAACTCAATGACCTATCTTGATAGGCATTTGATCAGCATGTACAATGGTCCATGAAATATAACTATAATTCACAGACCTGCTTTGTGGCGTAACTTCTAAGTTTCTAGAGTGATTATCTCTTTAGAACAATACCCAATCCTATCGTTGGTTTTATTGCCCCCACCCCTCATTTCGTCAAATTGTTTCTACTTTCTCCTTTTATTCCCTAGCCGTGGGATATAATTGAAGAGGCTCACTTTAGTGGATTTTATTCTCTCTGAGCTATATTTTCTCTTGTTTTAGAAACCTATTTATGTTATAGCACCATTTATAGACTTGACTATGTTTCCTCACGCATTTTGCACTTCCTTTACCACAATAGTTTGCCAACTCTTTGATTTAATCCGGATTGGGTTAACTTTGGAATATTTCCCATTAGACGTGTAAAGACTATCGATTTATATTGACCGAGATGCTTACAGACCAATTTCAGATTGATTACACGCCTTTGATGCATTGTCTACTCTGATACAATAAAGCATAACGTTCATGAGAAAGATTTTCCAAGCAACTTGATAAACATTAAGATAATCTATGTCCATTTTCCTGATAAAGAAAGGCTTATGTCGTTCCTTCTTTATGGTGCATGAAGTTAGTGCATTTTCTCACTTGAATTAACTAAAAACGGAATTATAATGAAAAGGAATGCTATTATATTTTGTTTTTTATCATACAAAGCACGCTACATTTTGTGATTTGGCCTACGAGGAAAAGATTAAAAATGACAATAACAACATAACACTGCATACCTTCAGGCAGAGACATCTAGACGAACCGACAAAGATCCTATTATTGCTTTGGGTTCATTTCGTGTACTAATGTAATAATTTGCGAATGTCTTACAACAAAATTGGTGTATCACCTTATCGCGCTTCTCTTAAAAGAGTAATAAAGTCAACATGGAATTGATAATTTATCATAAGGCTATAGTATGACAAAGTCATGTCTAGGCACAAATGCGAGTAATATGTCATCAAACAAGAGCGGCATATTGCCATTGTCTAGAATCCTACACGCCGAAGAGAAACTGTCTAATGATTTATTTAGTAGAAGGTAAAATTAGAGCTTATTCATTATCTAAATGTGTCACTTCATCGCACACTGAATGGTCGTTACTAATAACCATACAACAACTAGTATCACGCAAAAATGAAAGTCATGGGGTACCCATATGGAACTGTTAAGTTATTATGCTAGGATCGTAGTAATTAAACGGACGAGTCCAATGCCTGGGATTTGTTACGTTCGTGCAAATAGTCTGTAAATAATTGTTTCAGTGATGCATGAAACGGTTTGTCATTTTGTAATGCTATAGTTTGTAGGTAAGTCTGTGTACGGATCCGGTGACAAGACATGTGAACACCAAATAAACTCAAAATTGCTATAAAGTAACAACGCCTCACGAGCATGAATAAAACATTCAATCTACATCTCATTGTTTAGTCCACTACAATGATTACATGATACTTTTTTATTAATGAAATAAGTGCGAATGTCTACACGGTAGGCGTGGTTATTGCTTGAAAAATGATATCACGATATATTGCGGTATTTAGTACGATATTGTAATATACTGTATACATTTTGCCATGAAATACACTATCAACGATTGCCACCATTATTTTGTTTTCTTTAAATAATTGTGTGTGTTTACTTCCTCCTAAGTTATGTTGCTTGGTCATTATGCGTAACAATTTCCAAACATGGACGTCATTATGCGTAACAATTTCCAAACATGGACGTCATTATGCGTAACAATTCCCAAACATGGACGTCAATATGCGTAACAATTTCCAAACATGAACGTCATTATGCGTAACAATTTCCAAACATGAACGTCATTATGCGTAACAATTTCCAAACATGGACATGGCGTATGCAGTAAGTAGCTTGTTATTTATGAAATATTATTTTAAATTTACATGACTCGCCTGGATTTTTAGGACGCGATTTCTGGCAATGATTAATTGCGTGCCTGCGTTTTATGGTGATTCGAAAGACCTCTCATATATCACTAGGCTATGCATAAATTTGAATATAGAATAAAAAAATCAAATTGATAAAGATTTGGTATAATTTTTACATAGATTTACGTTATTTTATAGAAGTCTTACTTTATTACAATGTCCCAAAAAATCAAACATAATTTTAATATTCTACATACTTAATGCCACTTTTCGAAATTATTTGTGTAACTTGGTCGTTTTTACGCTGTTGCAAACAAAACTATGTACCATTATAAAGTTAAACTAACCAGATTCCTGAATATAGTACTAGCGCTAAACCTGTTCCCAGCAAGTGTTTGGCCCCTCCACATGAATAATCAGCGGCGTTCAACTGGCCTAAGACGCAATGGCTTTAACCAAACCGTAGTAGAATAAATGTGACAAGCCCATTGTTGGAACAAACATCTTTGTTTTAAGAAATTTGAAAATCAACCACAGGACTGATTCGTGATACTTAGATCCACATCAAAAACAAATCAGCCTAAAAGATAAATCTAACCGAGCATAATCAATGCGCATTGGAACCAAAAAAAAAATAGACAATATGATATGCATGTAATCTCCGACTGAATGGACTAGGGACATGTTATAAGATCTTTTTTAAAGGAGCGACATTTGCAATCAATCTGATGATAATAGAGCTGTGTCAATGATATCATACAATTTATCAGCAGTTGTCATTTGTATTGAATTGATCAATTAAACCCAACCCAATGGTCTGGCACACGTTGGCATGATGCTATTCGTGGATTCCGTTAACTTTATTTATCAAATATGCACTTGGCATCTTTGTATTGTATGCATTTTAAAAGTTAATTTAATTTCCGTTTCGAAGAGTTGCTACCCTTTTTTAGTTTATTGTGTTCTCCTGATAAATACCAATATTTGAATGACTGAACGACAAACCCATTAATTATTCAATGCCTTCTGGCACAGTCGTACAAACATTAACACATCATCCTGTTTATCTCCAATGAAGCATTCCAGTTTGATTAAAATCTAATCGAAAAATTTAACTAAATACAATTTTAATTATCAATTTTAGATCCTATTAATGATAATTTTCTTACTAAGCTTTGACTAAGTGATCGGTAAGATACTCAGACACCCAGAAAACAATGTAAATAAAAGTACAGGACTTTGACACAAACACAAGACACAAACAAGGCTCACACACGTCCATCCTATATCACCAATACAGTAAAACCGCACATAGCAGCCACCTCTTTAACTTGATAATAAGACATTAGTACGACCGTTTTTTTGGGTCCCGAAAGTGGTCTTATTATGGAGGTTTTACAGTACATAAAAACACAGACCAACGAATATGGTTAGGAAGAACCACTCCAAAATCACATCAGTGTCAACAAAGCGTGGCCCACTTAATAGTGAACAGTATACAGTAAACGAAACATCACGATAAAACAAAATAACATGGGTTTTATAGCGTCATGGGTTAATCTCACAAATCAAGGACATCAATTACGAACAGTGATCTTGCCGTATAACTATTTGACTCTAGGTCCAAGGAGAATTTCCAGCAACAATTTTTTTTAATGCCATTCTGACCTACACATTTCTTTCTATGTTCTTGGCCGAAGACAATAGCTTGCTTTATCATATAATGGAACGCTACTAAGCGACGATTCCCGAAGAATTCTCCTCCTAAATAAAAGATCTTAGTTTAAGCATAAAACACCAATAAACGTCGTATTACGACCACTTGCGTGCGACGGAACGTGATAGAGTGATAGTAACGATTCACTTTGTCACCGTTTGACATTAATACATTATTATTGTTCTACGCTATACGGCAATACATAAGGGGATTGCGAAGCAGATTGACAAAGGGCAGGCCGCACTATTTAAACATCGAAAACGGCTAATGTTGCTAAATATTTACTTATCAATTTAATATCTAAGCTAAAATGAAAATTGCCTTAATTATTTTATTTACAGTAAAACCTTGCTATCTAGAGCGGTCATCGGAACAGACTAAATGCTCGAGATAAACGTGGTGCTCGTAATAACGAGGTATTTGTCTGTTTGTTGAAAATTATACACAACTAATAACCAAAAAATTGAGGAGACTTAAAAAACTCCTCGAGATAGAACGGATGGTCGTGATATCGATGTTCGTAATAACGAAGGTTTACTGTATATTGTTTTGTAGTTCAATTCGAAGATCAAAATAGACAAATATTAATTATTAAGAAGATTCTGTTTATTTATGTGACATGGCATTTTATGAACTCAAAAGCAGTATGCCATTTTTTATTACTATTGGTTGTGGTTAAACATACAGCGTGTTTACAATGCATGTTTATAACGGTAGCATATGCGTCAGCATGAGTTTTACACCCTAAGGATGCACACATGGTGTAATAAAATCGTAGGCCTAAATTTTAATTTAGATTTATTCAAATCATCATCGAGTCGGCACGTAAAACATCATGAACCATTATAGTAAAGATTATAAATCAACACTTCCTAACGTTCAAATGTTCTGAAAGATAATTATTAGCGAACACTTTAAAGAGAAACATGATAAGCTCGGCTTGTTTGTATCGTGTTTTGTTTAAAGTGATTTCAGACATAAAGCAAAAAAAAATAATAATTAGAACTTTCTCCTAACCAGGAGTTAGAATCTAACTTTAATTTCTAATATTATTATCAATTTTATAAAATATTCTGCCATTCGCGGATATGAATTAAACCAACCTTACCTTTATTTTGTGGAGTGAACAAAAACTTTGTCCACGATAAATCCGGCAATTGTTTTGGTCCTAAAAATCTTTCACACTCAACTTTATCTTCTCAATAAAAGTGCTTATTGTTTTGGTATAAGATAAAGTCATTTGAAAACCAATAACAAGCTTTATCGTTATTGAATCCATTTGCATTAAGTCTCTCCGCATTTCTGAGAAATTACTTCAGCGCTGTTCATTCGGCGGCATCACTGCACGGACTGTAATGATTTCTTTTTTTCCAATATAAAGGGATCGCGTAACTGCTTTCTGGTCATCGTATCATACAGTAGATGAATTATTGGGTAAAATCCACGTGAAGAACGAAAAACCGGAATATTCAACGTTGAAAAACTTTATATATATATATAGTGTGTGTGTTTTTTTTTTTACTAAATATTCTTTAGTCAAATTGTACACTGTGTTGTCTTAATAGAGACATATTTTACAAATATCTGATACTCTAAAACAATCTTGCAATGCATCAATAGAAATGTGCATTTTTACTTAGTCATGAAAAATTAATATAATCTCCGTCTAAATTCAGTTTTGTCCTCCAAATATCTTTTGTATGGCCCATGCGTTGGATAGATTTAGGCTTTGGGGTATTTGTGTGTTTTCTGTGAATCATTTTCTTCTTTATCGATACATACAAGACAAGAACTCACAGGAGGAAGACAATTGTCCCAAAATTTTTGTACTGAGCTTGGTAAAAGTAGTAAACTACGGAAGATGGGATTTTTATGGCTGTGTTTTTTTCTCGAAATCTTTTTTCCTCTATATTTCTTCGGCTGAAATAACATAAATACTTTACTTCGTCTCATTATTTCAAAGGACATGCTCGAGATAAACATGGTGCTCGTGATTTATGATGTATTGTATTCGTTTTATTCAATAATTTCATATGTGATATAAATATTTATACATGTCTAGAATGTATATACAATTGACAAGTAAACTGATGGGGTGTATGCCTTATGTTTGAAATAAATATATATCCTGTATATCTATTTGTTTGTTGGTTGAAAATTACACACAACTAAGGACAAATATTGACAGGACTTTAAAAATTCCTCGAGATAAGATGAGTGTTCGTGATATCGATGCTCGTAATAACGGAGTTGTACTGTACTTGTACTTTAGTAGTATTTGGGGGAGGTGTGGCATTTTGTGTAATTTTATCTAAGAATCCTTTTCATAGATACATTTAATGACAAAGAAATAACTTTTTATAAGATTATAAAATATGAATTCAAGTTTAAACTATGAAATAGAATTTCCAATATCCAAATATTTATAGCTATTAGACATCGATATAGTCTACTAGTGGCTTTCGAATTCCAATGTTTCTTAAGTTTGAATATCGTAGAGAAGATTAAAATAAAATAATAAAACAAAACACTACACGACGTATATTAGTTTTCATTCAGATGGAAATATTTAATTGTTATCCATCCCTTTCAGATAGAAATAACAAAACTAAAGTTATTTTTGAAACACATAAAAGTTAAAACTAATCTAAACGCGATATGATTAATCTGACATTGACCTATCTATATACAAATACAGTGCAACCTGTCCAAAGCAACACCCTTTGTGAGAAGCAAAATTATGTTGTTGTTGAGAGGTCGTTGATTTAGAGATGTTGAATTAATAGTTAAATCGTACAGTGGGACAAGTCATACCGTTGAGATTGTTGCTCAAGAATGGACCGCTCTGGAGAGGTTGCACTGTTCACGTTCATTAAAACCTTATGAAAAATATTCAATTTATCCAAGCATTAGCAACCAGAAAACTGTTGCCTGGAAAATCAAGGCTAGATATACAGGATACAGAATGTTCGAATTTATTTATGATTATAAAATCTAATCATATTTCAGAGATCGCATCAAAACTTGTATGAAGTTAGATTCTAGAGATTCAATCTATATGCATTATTAATCATGTGAGCAAGGACACTATGCCTTCTATGGCTTCGGTAAACAAGTATATTTCATAAAGAGACATAAAAAGTAAAATATTCCGCATTGCCCGACCATCAGCGTATTAACACCCAACTTAGCTCAGACAAGAAAATATACAACAGCTTATACAGAACAGAACGCCAATTAAACCAAAACAAATGAAAGTGCACGGCCATCATAAAAAAGTGCTGGTGTGCAGTTAAGCGACTTACTCATTCAAACAACCCCGCCCCCAAAAATGTTTCAGTGATTCCTTTTTTTTTAATTCTATATTCCAACAAATTTTTCATTTTTCGGGGCAAGCATTCAATATTAACAAGAATACCTATCTACCCACCTGCTGTTAAAAGTTTGTGTCGCTTAAGTGCAGACCAGCATTTTTAAGGGTGGCCTGATATACAAAATCCACAAATCAAATAACGCGACTCATACCTTTTACCCTAACCAACAGAATTCGTACAACTTACTCATTGCAAAGCAGTCCATAAACCAATAACCACCGCTATCACTAACTGCCACACAGGAAGACTCTAAGAAACATCACGAACTAATACAACACACAATAAACGTGTGCTTAAAACATAGATTACAGGGCAACCTCTCCAGATCAGCCCTCTCTTGAGCAACAACCTCCTTTCAACAACAGCATGATTTTCCAATTGTATGATTTAACTATTAATTTAACCTTTCTAAAGCAACAACCTATTAAAACAACATATTTTTGCTTTCTCCCAAACGGTGTTGCTTCAGAGAGGTCGCACTGTATGTGTGAATTGTACCTTTGTTGTCCCTCATTGTAATCCGATTGTGATCCTGATTAACGAAAAATATTGATGTTTGTATTACATTAATCAAAAATAGGTATGTACTAATTAAAAGTAATGCTTGTATTATGATTTGTTTTTAGGATAACTAACGGGTATTTCGTCTATAAGGAATTTGGTCCCAGATTGAGATCAGTCATATTTTTGATATTTTCCAAAATACTTTGAGGTATATATCATTTATGAAAGCTGTTATGATTAAAATCGTATGAACGGAAATATGGTATATTTTTGTACAAGTAAATTCACACTTTATCATAACATTTTTTCGTTGGTGCAATTACCTAATTATTTTATTACAAATTTGATGACCACAGGACTAAAGTACATAAGCATAACCTTTAAGTTCGTGTTGCCGTTTATAATATAGCTTTTGTTGTTTTGTTGTAATTGGTATTAAATGGAAGGAGTTTCAAGATATAGAAAGAGCAATCACCAATACGAAATATACAGTGTATGAGGATTCTAGAGACAAACACGTTAAGGTCCATGTCAGGTGACGAACATTCATTTTATGTAGAAGACAAAGATTCAAAGTCCTGGATCAGAGCTTCTAGTCACAGCTATCTGAATTGAACGAGCATATTTTACTCTTACTTAGATAGATTAATTTTGGCATAAGTGACACATAATGGTTAGCAAAATACATTAATAAAACATTACATAAAAACAATGTGCATTTAGCACAAGAATTATAAAGACAAAAAAAAAACAGTAAACCACATAAAGACCAGGCTCTTATTTTCACTGCGATCCTTGATATCAGTAGCATAATGCACTGATTATTACGCTTATCTGTAAACGTAAGTAAGACCATGCTTAGAAAAAAGGATTTGCGGTTACGCAACCCAAACTTTTAATAGAGGGTAGGTAGGTGAGCACTATTTTTGTTCACATTATATACTTATCCTAAACCAGTCTGCAAAAAATGCCAAGTTGCTAAAATAATTTTTGGTCAGGGGATTTTTGAATGGGTGGTCGCGTAACTGTAAACCAACGTTATTTTTCCGAAGGGCCTAATGGAAAACGTTATTTACAGATAAAATCATATCTTAAGTCAATAATGTTAATGGTTTGGTGTTTGTGAAATCTTTAAGTCGCAAAGAGCTTAACGGGTTGATAAACAAATGAACAAAGACAAAATTAATGTTATTTGCGTTTAAAAGCCTAAGCCAAAACGTCAATGTTAATGAATTGCTTGCTAAAACGGTCTGTAGCTTTGCAAGTCTTAGAAAAGAGAAGTAGGTGACTAGATGATCACAACCATACGAATATTGGGAAGGTAGACTAATTTCAACAGTATTTCTTCATCTTAAATAATCATAGCAACATCTGGTTTCTAAGGATGTGAATATTTTTCTTTTACGTTTTATCGTGCGAACTAACCTTATCCATTTTGGATGATCAAGCATTTTCGAATTTAATCTGAAACCTGACGTCTAGAAGGCTGCAACGGTATAACTACATGAAAATCAAAAGGCGCCAACTCGTCTATTATGCATAAAACCATGAAAAAATCTTCATAAATGATACAGCATCACAAGAATTTGATTCACATACAAACGACCTTCCAAATGTATTGATAAGTCGAACTACGTAATTATCTAATTCGTAATTTAGTTCATAAGGTCATGTAGAGATGAAATTAGCAACTCAATTCCGCGGTTCGTAATTTGTTTCTTGTATCATAACAATGCAATCAAACAAACCGATGGATTATACGTATAAGCACATGTTCTCTTTACTTTACAAGTTTAGAATTTCGGTTAAGACTAGTAATATTTATTTTACAAAACATTTCTCAACTCAATACATATACAGTCAACTCTCGTTATGTCGATTTTTTCGGGCCCGAAAAAATACTTCGTCTTAACGAAAATTCGACATAAACGTCGGACGATTACCTGTATTGTATTAGCTATTTTGGCCGTAGTTAGAATCACTAGTTCATGATAATTGTTGCGTGTGTTGTATATCAGAAATTTTGCTGGTCATGAAAAATATTTGCTCTTTTCTGAAAAAGAAGTTTTTTTCTATGAATTCTTTTCTTGTCTATTTCCACAAATTGTCGTCGCGTAATATATTTGATACACACTTTTGGTAATCAGTTTAGTAGACATTGTCAATGCTACTTAATAACACAATACTTACACAGATGCCTATTAAATAAAAATGCATTGATTCAAGCTAGTATGAACAGAATGGTTCATTGTGGAGCCGTTTAATTATTTGATATGAGTGCAATTTGACTCACCCAGTCGATTTACTCAGGCCCTCAAGCGCTTGGATAAACAGGCAATTCCAAAGCGGTACTCGTAGTATTTTTGTCGTTTATATATTTGTCTGTGTTTACTTGGTTTTGCGTTATGTTCTGTCGTGTGTATGTTGCTGCGTGACATTGGTATGAACCACGTAACGTAAGTAGGTGTTTGGATATTAGTACTGTGTGTTTTATGTGTATTTTGATGGTTGGTGTTGTATACTGTTGTGTGCCGCACTGGTTGGTTTTTTTACCACGAGGTAATCTCTATGGACAAGGACTATTCAATAAGTTTCATTTACTGGGAATTTGGTTTTGATTTCTATCACATAATGTATCTAAAAGAATTAAATGAAGTAGAGTAAATATGAAAGAAACCAAAGGTTGTAATATTGTTATCAATACAAATCAAGATCTGTATAAATGATAAATGTGACTCTCTGTTTCAGAATTAAACGCTCAATGGATGTATAAAATAAGAGTGTAAGATCGTGAATTTTAAGTTTCAATATGTTATGAAATAAACGAAGACAGGGCTAATTTCGACACACCCTGCTTTTACGAATTGTTGTATACGGAAATGGCGAACGGCAATACACGTGATTTTCACATTTATCATATGGATACAAATCTGCATTAAGGCGCCCGAGTGGCAGCACATTCATACAACTAACAAAAGAGATATTGAGGTGAAGAGAGAAATGGTAATATAATACAAAAAATACAGAGGAAATAAAAATACCCGTGGCTGTCACTCATCTAAGTTATTTTTATAAATGATCAGTCAATGCCGTAACACGAATGTCATTTTACAGTTCGTAAATGCGACCATGGTATTTATTCGAGAGGGAAACATATTCATTATTAACTAAGGCATTATTTATGATATATTCGTACCATGAAATAATTTACAACAAAGTATATCAATTGTTTAATCATTCATCTTCAGCGTTTACAATTACTTTATACGACCCTAGCGAGACATACTTACACGTGTCATTCGTTATGCAAAACTACGTACTTAGGTAGGTATAAACCTAATTAAATGGGCATAGGTTACTCTTGGGAATGGGTTTAATATCAGAAATGCCTGTTATGATTAATAATTGACGCCGAATTTTAAGCAAGAACATAACTCATATATAGATATATACTGATAAGCATTTATATTTTCGATATTTCATTCCGCTTTGTTTAAACCTATTAACAGAAATACCAGCAACAGGCTATTGAACAAATATCGGCGAAAGGAATTTTCCAGGAAAGTCTACGGAAAATGCAAAATATGATATGTTTATATTCATAAAGTTAAATCATATTTCATAAGCCATTGTCTGTGCCGGTTGAACATATCTTTGATTAATTAAGATATGAGTAAAGTTGACATTCCACTTAAAGGGACAACCATGTTGTCAGTCAGAATAATAAAAAATCAATTGATGTCGGAATTACTGTATTTACAATACAGGATGGCATGCAGACAAAATTGCCAGTATAGACATACATATATGTAATTCCCTTTTTGAATAAATTGTACGGTGCGCGGGTAACATTGTGATAACATCAGCAAAAAGCAAGTTCCTCATTTGTTGATTTTTGTAATAACTTAGCTTTGATCATCAATTGTGTTTTTAAAACAATGTTGACTTCTAATTTATTGTACAACCCCGAATGTTAAAAACGGCTTTCAACAAGACACAATATGTCAAATAACGGACCAATATCGCCAGAAGCTTTTCATAGGGCATTAACGGGTGTTCTGTCCCAATTTCCGTAACCTTACTTACTGCAGAGCTCTGACGTGTACATCCACTGCGATTAAGACACGAAACAATATTCGTACGATGACATATCTTTAAACATTGCCACCTACAAATGTTACGAATTGAGAACAATTAACATTGTAAAGCATTGTTAAAGGCATATCTTCATCGTTGTCCATCTACGTGTATATTGGGTCACGTGGTAAGGCCAACGCATCAGTTATATCGATAAGAGGATACGCATATCTCGAGACAACGATAAATATCGATATGCCTATCGTGTAAACAAAGGCTTTGTATTGGGCAGACAATGTTTATCAATCATCCAAGCATGTTTCATTATTTACTAGACCAGCGAGAACCTTTTCGATTATTAGATGATATATAAAAATACAAATTGGATGCTTTGTATTATCCCAATGGACACTGAGCTATCTATATCAGATAAATAATATCTGTATTTGTATTATTCATAATGTTTGGTAACGGAACAATAGTTGCTTAAGAATAAGATCCTAAAACGTTAAGCGCGAAGCTGGGTGTTTGCCCGTGTATATGTACATCGCATTGCATGATTGAAACGATTCGTGTTTCTCTTTTTTTTTCATGTTCTAAAAGTCGAGACAACACGATGCCTTATTCACTGCGATCTTAGATGAGTTTATAAAAAAAGACTTCCCCCATTGTATTCACAGCTTATTGTATTGCAGCAGCCCAATCTGTTTTCCCATTGGGAATGGGTATTATATCTTGCAAAACAACATTTTGGCCTAAATAGTGTCGATTTAATCTATTCTATTCAAATGAGTATGTAGAATAATGAGTGTTTGTTACGTCTGTAAATACATGCAATTTCTTTTGCATAATAACACCTTTGGATTATACATGAAATCGCAAGTTTTAACAAAATATGTATTTATATGTAGAGGTAGCAACTAAGTAATGTTTTTAAGTGGTAAGAAGCCGCTTTAATCTTTATTGTAATAAAAAAAGTCGATAAACCGATCGATTGTTTAATTTTCGAATATTGGCCAATACTTAATTATCAATTCACTAAGCTTTCAATTTATAATTCATAAACACGAGAGGCAAAAATTATATTTATCTAGTTTCTGCAGGGTCGATAGGTCGGCAGATCTTTTTCCATATCTTTTTCCATTTTTTAGTCAGACGAAAAAAATGTCTGAGGCCAAACAGCAGAAAAAAACAGGTTCGGCGGAGTTACCGAAAACTAAGAACTTATTGATGCCCAAGTCAAAATGACATGTAAAGCAAGTGGTTTTCAAGATTAAGAATGAAATGTATTTATAAATAAAATATGTCCTAGTGAAAAGAATAAATTACAGTCAGAATATACTTTGAAAGGCTATGTCGGTACTCTTTTGTCTCAGCATTGACATCGTGAAAGTGTATCGGACGTGGTCAAACAAAGAAATAGGAAATGTATCGTTAAATGCACTTTTTGTATAATCAAAGCACGGTACGTTGTTAAAAATGTTACTGGATACCACGTTTAACACACAGAACATTGATACTTAAAAAACAACATTTTTTTATTTAGATACACGTTTGTAAAGCTACATTTATTGTAGTACGAAATACAAATGATGGAACAGTTTGTTATGGCACTCAAAAGAGTTCCCTCTTAAATATCCTGACTTTAATAAGATATCCAATTATACACAAGAGACCAATACCGAAGTAAGCAATTACACGTTAGTGGATCACACAAGTTACGCTAGCGGACAGAAATGAGTAATTCGGTTTTATATTGGAGAGTTTATTTATAGGCCCGACACTGTTCATCGGCTGTAACTATACAAATAAGGCCTAAAAAATACCTTGTTTGGCTACCCGACCGACCATATTTTTTGCCGCCGACAATTTTTTTTATCAAATTATAGTTTTGCAAAATAAAAATAAAGTCAGTCATATTCTGGAATAAAATAATATAATAAAATAAACTACCGACTCTATTTTTCAGAGCCAGTAGCAGAAACAAGTCTGTTTTGTGTGGGGGGGGGGCAAGGAGTGAAGTTCGGATGCAAAGGGTCATACATGTGTTTGGTACACACACACACCAATCGAAGGCACTAACGTCAGAATGTATAGTAAGCAATGTACAAGGATATCTTCCTTATAAAGTATGCCATACATCGTTAATACAGTGTTTTATAAATGAAATTGCCGGTAATTGATTTAGGAGGCATTGTTTTAGAAGTCGGCTTAATCTGCCCGACATTTGTGATTGTTATCAGATAATAAAAGAGACATATAAGGAAATTACTATGACCTCTTACGACCATGTAAGTTTTGACTGACTTCCTGTTTTTGCAAAGTGAATATAGATAAAAAACCGGATTCTTCGAAGAAAAAAAATTCCCAATTCTCAGAAACACTACCTTCCTGTGGTGTTTTTTATGTTATACGATTTAACTCAGTACACAACACTTCCCCTAAATCCCCCAACCCGAAACCCACCTAATACATAGGACCATACATAGTTACTACAGATAAATATAGGACAAAATACAGTCTCACTGGGGGTACTGGCTTCAAACGGCCTGGTAGAAAAGTCACAAAGGGGTTTTACTAGATTTGAGGGCTCCAACCTCAGACTTTCCTCCGGGGAAACAAACAACAAAATTACACAAATGAATAAAAGACGGATGAAAAAAAACAAGCCACTACATTCAAGTATATGAAAGCTTAATTATTTTGTATGTGTATTATTGCTTATGTACTTTTGTTGATGTTGCTTTCAAAGATAAATAAAGGCATATTAAACTTCATCGCGCCCTGTTTTAATATAATACGATTTGGTTGTGATGTCAGAACATCATTACATATCAAATAAAATCATTTCTCTAAGATATATCCTTCCCTTAAATGTCAACGTACGGCAACAAATTCATTTTGTAAATTTGGTCGGCTCCAGTTCAGTAATGTACTAAACGATTGAGATTAATGAAGTACATTTAGTAATTACGTGGGTGTTAAGAGTTCCTGCCCTATAATTCCAGGCATCATACACAGAATTATAGAGTCTCCAAGATGTAAAATTTGGTATCGACAGATAATTATATGTTAATAGAATTGTTGCGTCAGTTAACTCATATACGTGTAAGTGCAACCTCTTGAAAGCAATACCCTTTGAGAAGCAACATCATGCTGCTGTTGAGAGGTTGTTACTCTTGAGAGGTTAACTTAGTGGTTAAATTGCACAATGGGAAAAATCATGTTGTTGAAGGGAAGTTGTTGCTCAAAAGAGGTTCGCCTCTCTGGAGAGGCTGCACTGTATTTATAAAAGAGTATTTATAAAAGCATTCAAAGGTATAAGAGGTTATGTATTTTTTTCAGTAGTGTAAAAGTTTCCTTGTTAAGTGACCGTTTATTTGAATTCCTTGTAATACTTAACTGTCCCTAAAACCCCTTTCTTAACTTTGAACGACAAAGCATGGTATATGTTTGTTTCCTTTTCAATCTCATCTCTGAATGTGTTTTAATCGCTTCTATTATTGATTTACCTTTTCCAACAAAAGGATCTGTAGTGAAGCATCAGAAAATTCAGCGTCATTGATTCATCTTGTGTTTGCTTTCGAATGTCTAATGCACTGCTGTCTAATTTTCTTTACCCGTCACCCATTTGAGAAATAAATATCTATCTGTCCAATCGAACAAGTAATTGGCAATCAGTACTTTGAATATTATCCATTGTTCGTTGACTCTTTAACGGATGGCAACAATTGGGTTTCTTCAATTTTGCAGAATCCAATCCAAATAAATGGCACACGAATGAGATTAATCAAGCACGTTTAGTCAACTAATCTTCTGATATTAGAATCGTACGGTTAAGACGAATTCCGGTTTCTTGGGGTTAATCAGTGAAATTGTAAAATCGTTAGCGTCTGGAATTCTCAGCATGAAGACCATTAGATGGAATACCTATTAATATGTAATGACATTGTACTTCACTGCCTACTTTTCGATGTTCGTCTTTATTAATTGTTTACAGCATGAATCTCAATAGGTCAGCTTCAAATATTTTCTTCTGTGCGTTCGAAACGCATCACTGATGTTTTGGTTGCTATCAAAGAACGGACGGGAATAGATTCAACGTAACTAGATGATCCAGCACAGCACAAGCTTGCTGATACAAACTAATAAGGAGGCGTCCCGTACAAGGCAGGGCAGTATCATCAAACACGTATCCTTAAGGTTTTCTATCCATAATATCCAAATGCCTTATCTCAAAATGTAGCGGACATACTTCATACCTTTATGATAGAAAATGATTTATCATGAGATTTTTTGACGATCCTTTGAATTATTGTCCCTCCAAATTTTCATCGGAATATATGAGATTTTTACAGACTAAAGAAAAGAAAAGATATATTTTCGTGGAAAGTCATGGTAAAATGACACAAAAACACAATATCAGTCGAAAGAAAACCAATATAGGTCAGAGTGTAATATCTCCAGAAATTAATAAATACTTTCAACAAGAGCAACAACTCTTACAAACTTTCCAAATGTGTCGTAAAATAAATTCAAGTACCTCAGGTAACTATCACAGAAATGATAAATAATACATCTGAGTAGCAATTAGCAGATACATGAAAAGTACAGTGTAATGGATACAATACCTTTAATATTTTATCTACAATGATTTCAAGAACCAAGTTGAACTTTTTAACACAATATTCATTGAGGTTCAATGCGGTACAATATCAATGCTTCTTCGCTTAAAAATATCGTTGCGTTTCCTCTCGTTAATAAATGCACTAACGTCTTGCTGATCTTTTGTAATATTCATGAAACAGTATTTCATTGGACAATTATGACTGTCACTTAGATTTTATTTTAGATAGTTTTTCCAAGGACAAATTGGGAAATCCTGTGGATAACGATAAAACGTAATTATTCTTTATTTTTAAAACCCGCTACGTTTTCCTCCGCGGAATACATCAAATTTTTTACTATATTCAGACCTTAGAATTACAGATACTACCATCAATTCTTATCCATTCGTTACTGAAAAAAAATGCAGATCTTTGACAAAATTACATCATTTTATTCAGTTTTTTTTGTCTGAACTATTCCTATGGAAGCGTATTTGGAACCAGGGGATTTTAATTGTTATTTTCAACTGTCGGAATAAGACCTTTAAAGGGCCGCGACTGTGATCCAGTGGTTAGTGCGCTGGACTTGTAACCCAGCGATACGGGTTCAAATACCGGTCGCGGCAAGTTATACCCTTCCATGAAAATTTGACAAAAATGTCCATTTTCCTCCATATGTATTGCCGGCTCGTTGTGACGGGATAAGTTAATAATGGTTAGTATACAGTTCAGGAAAACTAGTTTGTGCATGACTGAGACATTGTTAAAAAACGGCGTTAAACCCAATGAAAAAACTTGGAATTAATTGAAATTAATAACTTTATTCTATGAATTTCAAACATATTAAGGTTGAAACTATGACAATTGTATACTTTTTAATGTTGATATTACTAACTTGAATCGTGAATTCCGTTTTCTTACTTGTGATATCATACTGTTTTAGGATTTCTTCCATTAGTTAACGGAGTCTCGTAACACGGTATCCCTTCCACTCAGAGAATGGATCATTCAACATCCTAGATCCTGAAGTGAAATCATCATTATACAATACCTAAACTTCTGTAGCGTGATCAAGTATTCAAACTAATATTTCAATGTTGGTTGGGCAATGTAAAAAAACTCGCCACAAATTGAAATGTAACGGAACATTTAGTGTCAAATTAGACCATCCGGACAGATCTTGAACATTTATTTACATAAGTAGTTTCTATGTAGACGAAATGTTTGTGTATTTTTTGTGTACAACATGACAAGACAAGAATAAGTTTTCAGAATAAATAGCAAGAAAATACATGGGTTTGTTTTTATTATTCATGTAAATATTCAATAACATATTTCATTGTCTCGGAGTTACAAATCAATATCGAAACTATTTGCATTTTTACTAGATACGTAAATATACTACGCAATGCTTACGATGTCTATATGCAATACTAGTAATTTCGGTCAATATTGAAGAAATATTTCTTTTCTGTTTTGTCCGGATATAATATGAAACTTTGCACAGTTGTCTTTAAGGGCAAGAATTTTGCATGCGACATTTCCAAAAAAAAATGTTTTATAATGTCAGTTCTGTTAACTTAAGGACTGGATTAATCTGGATATTCAGGCATATAGATTTTTGTGATGGAGTCCAGATTTGAAATAAAACGCAATGTCAATTTTAGCAAAACTTTCTTCAATCGCAATAATTAATAATCCCGTAACGACCCTGACTGTCACGGGAAAGCACATGCGATGCAACTTCTCCAGAGCGGCCCGTGAGCAACAAACTCCCTTCAAGAACAATGTATTTTTTTCCACCGTACGACTTAACGATTAATTTAATCTTTCTAGAGCAACAAGCTCTCAACAACTATTAATTACACAACAATGTCTCTACGCTTCACATCTTAATTATTGCGATTGAAGAAAGTTTTGCTAAAAAATGACATTAAGTTCGTAAATAAAAACTGTGAATGAAACAGTGAATGAGTGTAGAATGTTTGTCATTAAGAGACATCATTACAAGATAAATGCATCTAATGCGTTTTGTATTTCAGGAAATTCTCACTGAATGTACTGATTGATTTGACTCTATCTTTACACAAAGCAAGTGCATCTCAGCTATAAAATGAAACATGTTTACAATGAGACTGTCACTCTTGTCACAATATTATAGATTACAAATTTTTATGTATAATGAAGGACTGCTTTGTCACGCACTTCTTGACTCGTCGAATTAAATTATTTCTGACTATATGCGCTCCAAATCTAGATGCAAACCGTACCAGGTTGTATGGGTAGCTACGGACCCTGCAATGAAGCCTATGATAGGATGTTTTCTGCCAATTGAGACATCAAATCGTTACATGAATCTATTTGAATCAAGATGGAAATGGTAAAGGGAACTTGGATGACTTTTTCTGTTTATTTTTTGTTTGATATCCTCTTGGAAGATTTTTACATTTTTTTATCTTTTCAATTCTTTTCTGTTACTTAAGATTTCATATGAACATCTAAAATAGAAGGGAAACAGAGATATTGTAAGATAACATTGACTGACAAATTTACTTGTAGGCATCATTTTTAGCACCAATGAAAGCAATGGTGATTCAGACATCTATTTATCGTGTGAATATATTTAACAATAAGAATATTATGTTGACGAAGGTTAGGTGTTGTGAATTCCACGCGCGTGTGTGTGTGTGATAAGAATACAATCCTGTGAGGACTGTTGTTCGGAAGTGGAGACAAACAATGAACTGTACTTCTAAAATTTATTCTTCACTTACCAGTATAGACATTAACCAATCGATTTACTGAGGCACAAGCTATTCCAAAAGTTCAAAGCATAGATCTTTCCACAGTTATGTACGGCGACCCGTTCACCTAATCAGTTTTATTGAACTGTATTCTAACCAGTACTAACTTACCCGGCAAATTTTCAAATTTCCAAATAAGGGAATCGCTTTCTGCGACCAGGATTTGGACCCGTATCGACGGGGTACAAGTCCAAAGCAATAACCAAAGGGCCATGGTCACGGCCGCAGTATTAATAGATAAATAGATTTATATGTATATGTATTTACATCGAGAATGAGGAAATCTTACTCCCACTGAGTTTGTACTTACTTTCTGAACCTTTAAACTAATATCAATGTTTTATAGCCGCCATAAGTCTAGACATTAGGCAGTAAAATCACCGAAATAAATAGGTATTTATGATTTGAACACAATTTACTATTCACGAAATGCAACTAAAATATGCAACAAACATGCAAGGCAATCAAAAGACTTGGACTGTGACTGGTGATTATAACTGGTGATTGCCTTCATTGTATAAATTAAGCAAATTTGACGAATTACAATGTGAACAGTATACCATATACAGTTACTATTTCATGTCGTTATTTTTCCGTCTTCATCAATAGTCCTTTTTTTTCTTTTCGATTAATTTTGTGAACACGCCTGGTTTATATTCATCAAAGAATCTGGTATTTCAATTCATGTGATGCTACAGAAATGTTGCCTTTGTCCGATTTCGGACAACAGTTAATGACGAATATCCCGGAAGATTTGAATACAATAAAGCAACTTGGAGGAATTACGAATGATAAGTGACTTGCGAGTTTCTCAGCATTGTCTGAGATTTGATAGCTTGAGCTCACTCTCCGGGACTGGATGTAGTTTCATTTTCCTCCCCAATCTATGTTAACATGCTAATATGTTTGTTCATCGTAGTATTACTGGTATCTATAAGTAAATATGGAGAGATTACACTGGCTGTCGGATACATCGTTTGTTTGGAAAGCCTGATTACGCAACTTTTTAAATTTAGTCGGCATTACAAAAAATTCATTTGAATTAATGTAATGTCTGAGCTTGAACAAGCGTGATTAGTTATGCAATATATATTCTAAAACCTTTAGAATATATTTGATTTCGCCGAGACGAAAATATTCCCCAGGACTTATTAGTTGGGAAAATTGTAATTATTGGTGCGGTCCAGTAATAGCCGTCTGTTCATGGTGTTAATCTAACGGCATGTTCTGAGTTTTTTCTTTTGTAATATTAGACGCTCGGTCAAAGCTGAACATTGGGCGAATTATTTCCGATTTAATTAAGAACAAAATTAGCTTAGAACGTTCTTCATTTTTATACAAATTCTGGAGTAATATTTGGTCAGAGACAAAACAGACGATACTAACAACCACCAGGGGAATCACAATACGTTTACGTATGCAAGAGAGGCGTCGGGGTTTTTTTTGGGGGGGGGGCGTTTTGATGACCGATATTCGGTCGCGTTCCCGATGACAATAAGTATTTTCCCCAATTGCGAAAATTCCTAATTCAAAGGAAAAAAAATCACCATTTTTACGACGTGTGTGTGTGTGTGGGGGGGGGGTCAGAACAAATGTTTATTGAATTTCTAAATCATTCAGATAGTCAAAATCTAAAAACAAAATATACAAAAAAAATTTTTTTTTAGTTTTATTTGATTCTTTTAAGTCATTTTTATACATTGTGACTTTTTCCCAATTTGTCTAAATGTCGCGGAAATTCCCTAATCTGGGGCTTGGGTCAAGTTCCCAATATGGCGAAAAAAAACCCTGGTAGTATATTGACTAAATTGTACACTTTTGGTGATTCCACTGTGGTATAAAAACACGTATTTTGCGATTGAAATTTGGAGTTCAAGTGTTGCTTGTGTATAGTATCTTCTACTTTTGTCATGGATGATCTGAAGTGGGTTTCTAATTATAAGGGTCAAACTGAAGACACGGTTTGGTTTGGTAGGAAAAATAAATAATTTCGAATGGTATCTAGCTTTGACAAATTGTGAAATGCATGTATATTATCTTTACTTTGTATGAACCCACTCAATTTGAACGTTGTATAAATTATATCAACCATGTCTGACACTGATAAACGTATACATGTATTTGTAAAGAAATGTATTTGATAGAGCCAAGTAACTAGAAATGTAAATTTTAATGTTGTTTCTGTAATTTGTTATAAGTTGGACATGTTGTCTGATTTTCAAAATAAAATCTGCTTAAATCTATCATGATTATTACAAGCAAAAATCGTAATTTGTCATATATTTGACGAGATATGTCCCATTGTCCGTCACAATTGGGTGGATGATACTATTATGAAGAACAATCGTTGTTATTGTAATAACATTTACCATGTCACATTCAATGGTCCTAAACGTTTCTATCGAACACTTTAAGAAAGTAATGAAATTTAAAGTGGTGTGTTTAATATCTGAGGTAGACAGTTCAGTGCTATTCCCGAGACCCGAGAGATGTTGTTATTGGAAGGCTATTTATCGTATTCCTATGTTGCCGTTTCCATCTGCATGAACCTAAGAACAACAAATGCATACATATATTAATATAGTTCGATGACAAATATATACATCAGACAAATATATCCTAAAAGTTTATATACCAAAGTAAATCAAAACCAAACAGTCGGCAAAAATTTGATCAAAATAATCAATATTTCGAAAACACAAATTTGTCTTTGGACGCTAAATATTTTTTTCAATGCGGACTAATCTATGTTCTAATCAAAATGGTTCCCGGTCCGATCGAGAACATTTTTAGACTGAAGTCATCAGACCGACTTTTTTCCCCAAAGAAATTGTTCTTCGTGTTATAAGCTCGCCTTGACCTGATGCTTCGGCAGAGAAACTTTAAAATTGATGGCTCACCGGCTTCGACAATCGGCATCAAGTTGAACGACGATCAAAGCCTCTCAAATATAAATACCGTTGACATGAGTAATTGTTGAATGTTCAGAGAGCTACTTCTTCCGATGTCTATCATACCATGTTGACATAAAATGATCGTCTTAATCTTCTTTCTCGGGGTTATTTGTTTTTATGTTCGCTGTGCTTCAAGGTTCATGATCACAAATGAACATATACGTTTATTGGATGTGAAATCTGTCTTTGGGAATAGATAATATGGTGAATACATAGTCCAGACGCGATTTAATCTCAGTCAGTTCTATGGAATAGGAATTATTTTATGTACTAAAACATGAACTATTGTAAAGCACTATTGGCAGCGTTTGTGGCTGCTCGTTCAAATTTTGTGGCGTTTTTTTTAATTCTTTATTTTGTTTTCTAATTACTATCATACAAACTATTTTTAGTTTGCTTGCGCTTAATTAGCGAATTTCTTCTGGTGAAATGCATCTGAATAGTTACTTGATATTGCGTAGCCATGGCAACTAAATATTTATAACGTAAGCCAAGAAATAGTTGTTTTTTGTGGATGAATCAGATAATTACAAAACAAGTTTCGATGTTGGCGTCTGAATACGATATTCTTTTTTTCAGTCTAGCTTATGAATAACCATTAATTAGACATTACTGAAAGCATTCGGATGTAAATTAAATTCATAAAGTAGTTTGGAAGTAATCGACTGTCATAGTTTATACTCATATAGACATTTCCGCTTTAATATTTCCAAATGAATTCAAATAGTTAATCAAGCATCCATAAAAGGGCTATATTAATCTATATATCTGTTGTTACCTCGGCCTGATTGACTGTGGAAAAATACAGGGTACCATTGTACGATTAAGATCTACCGGAAGTTAATATTTATTTTCAAAATGGCGACGAATCATTTGGTTCTGTACATAATCCTATAATTGACTTTGAAAAATGGGGCTATATTTTTCGAATGTAGAAACAAAATCAATGAGAATTAAAAATTATTAAGAGAGCAAACAGACATTGGAGTCATAAATGAATAAGCAATTATTATACGGTAAAAAATGTCATAAATGTTGGATATGCCATTTTTACGGTGCATTTGTGTATTAAAAATAATATTTTGCTATATTATCAAACGAATAAAGTGTATTAAAATTCACCAATAATTTGTACAGCATTGTTTTTGTTTAATTTTTATAATTGATGTTTTAATAGTGCGTGACAAATACGTTATTTACTTTATCGTTGAAATGATTGTTATCACGTTATCAATGCATGTCACCGAGCATTGCAAAATATGTCAATACGCGGGGAAATATTTGTCTTACAAATACGCAACAGGAAATATTGATGAAAACCCGATTATTGTTCTCGTTGTAATAAATACGCAATTTCTGATATTGATACGTCTTATCAATGGCAATAAATCAGGTCTTGTGTAAATAGTGTTCGCTTCAATTAATCTCGCATCCGTTAATCAAAAACGCGCCTGGCATTTTATATCATTATCTTAAATGATAACATCATTGGGGGAAACTCTAAAGTAAGGGTTAGTGAAGTTCAGTCCGTGTCCTGTCTTTTACGTACTGTGTAGTCCCGCCCTTGCTTTGGCCGTAGATATTTTATTTCTGTTCACCAAGCATGCCTGTATACATCAAAATAGTGATTTGTTCCACATTTTTTGTATATTTCTGTGAGTCGGGTGAATTTTGAGTTGGGAATCGTTTTCTTGTGCTTGGAATAAGAGTGTCTCAGTTCAGATGTTGGTAAAATATTACAAGAGCAACATCCTCATGAAGCAATATATAAAACATGTCTTTGGATGTAAAATTATGCACTAACCCTGATATTACCTTCTTGGTCATTCTACTGCAAACCTTTGATCATCCATGTTTGTTACGAAAACTTGTGATTCCATTATGTTTGTTTCGTCTCCGACTTTATTGTCTCACTTCAAGGACCAGCATGTTTTAACATAATAGTCATCTTTTCGTCTCCAAGTCTGCTTTAAACGCCTAAGTCACTTGGTTCAAAGAGATTGGGATCCAACCAAAGACCTTAACCAGTTGACCGTACAAACGAACTCAAGTCTGTAACGTGTTTTTATATAACAATGATTAATTGCATTTTTCCCATATTGATCTCAACTAATCTTTGCAAGTAGAATTTGATTATGATTAATCAAGAAGCATTGTCAACAAATCCGTCTGGGAATATTAGATTCTGGTGGAAAAGTAAATACTTTAGAACGAAATAGTCAGAACAATTGCAATCACTGACGCGGACAGAAAGCGGTATGACGTTCTTTGTGCTCACTAGATGGTGTTTAAATTCCTACGTCGACATTCCATTTTTAATATCCGGTATTCGATTATAGTAAAGCCAAAGGCAAATAATCAAAGACTTGATTAAATACTGGTTTCCGGTCAGTAAATTCCGTACCATTCAATATATTAAGACCGGGTTTAATTAAACGGTCGACAATATGTATTAGCATATGAAATATACGTAGGACTATTGGTACTGTCAGCGGTTTTGTCCGTTAGAGCTGTCGAGTACTTTATGAAAGTTGGATTATATTTGTTTAAATGTGTGTACGTCTGTGTACTGGTACAAACCATTACTGAATCAAATTCATCTCCTTTTTTCATCGGGTTTTCATTTAAGTTTATATGGCGGCCGGTTCACCTAACTAGTTTTCCTGGACTGTATGTTAACCAGTAACCACAAGGAGCCGGAAACTTCTCCACATATGGAGGAAAATCGACATTTTTGTATTTTTTTTGGTCAAAAAGGGTATGACCTGCCACGACCGGGGTTTGAACCCGGATCACCGGTTTACAAATCCAGCGCTCTAATCACTGGATCACGGTCGCTTCTTGAATCCATCTAGGTCATACATATTTCAATTTTACTTGTAATTGCGGATAATAATATTATGTGATAATAAGATACTTTATAACAATAAGATAATTATCTTGTTTGTACCAAATTTTGTGATAGGCTCATTGTTACATGGCAAGTTGCCCATCAAAGTAAGCGGTGGTTGAAAATATCTCATTCTGCTAATAGCAAACTAATTGCTATTTTGGATGTTCGTAATGCGTGTGTAATTATAAACAAGCCAATGTTGTAATATTCCATACATCTGGTCCAATAAATGCGATATGACGCCTTGGATCTGATTGTAATATATGTTGCTAATTATGTGTAAACCTCGTGAGAGCGGATATAATAAAAACGGAGCCTTAGGTTTGGAATGACAAAGAAATGATGTTATATCTTATCCTTGTGACAGTATGAAAAGCGCTGAAAGCGAGGTTTTATTCATGTCGCGTGTTAAATACATACACATCTTATGAAATGGTTAATCACGCGGGATTTATCTTACAGCATGTTCATATCTGACTGTTCGTATCCCGTGCGATTTAAATCGATCGAACTAGATTAGTCTAACACGGTGAATATTTGCTAAATGCAATGCACCAGTCGGCTGCAAATTGTGTGAATATAAAATGTCAGCTGTTCTTTTACTGTATATCAGTTATGGTTACATAATTGAAAGAATTATGCTAAGGAACGGACTAGCAAATAAATACACGTGGTATATGAGAATGAATATCGATGAGTCAATACCGCCGCTAGTCTAGCATGTTGTTTCTTCAAGGAAGTAGATTCCAGTTTAGTATCACTTACGAAGTCTGGAAACTCCTTGAATTTATTAAAAATTGAAATTAAAATCACGTGTTAATGTTTTACTTTTTACCATTTACAACAATGTCTATAACGTTAGTCAATTTAAAAATAATTTTAATTTGTTATTCACAAATGTTATTGCAGATTTTATCTCTGGGGGTATAAGAGAACGAATTTCAATCGTACCACTTGTCTGGTGTTTAATCGAGATTTGGTTTATGACTTTATGACTGCAAAGCGATCAAAGACATTTAAGAGATAGTGGCAATTTCTTCACAAATCCATTCTGGAGTTGGGATTCTTTCTCCTTTAGTTCTATTTTGTTAAGCTGTCAAAGTTAAAATTGTTTAAATTTCAAATATGACGTCATAACTTGATACATGACGTCATTGAGTTCACTTTTTTAAATTTTGTTTGTTTAGAATATGCTAGGGAGAACTGGAACAATCAACTTGTCATAGATGTTGGCTGTTATGTCCTCTTCTTGTATCTGTGTATTATTAATTTACTTTTTTTACTTTTTTTCCCTCGTTGGTAAGTGTGAAGCCCTCAAAAATATTTTAACTAGACCACGCGTAGCTTTGCTTTGCTGCTGACGGATACAAAGCGGTATCCTCCGGGAGACATTGGTTTGTCCTTTATTTTAGTTAAATTTTAGGAATCCTAAATTTACTGCAATTTAACATTTGCCACCCTTTAATATTTACAATTGGATTGTTTCCCTTTAGTCAAATCAAGTCAGGTATAAGGCCTAATTCAAAGTTATTAGTTACTTTTAGAACCATACATATCATTTATTAACCACTAGTACAGCTGGGGGCAAAATTGCACTGATAAGCTTATAGTCTTCATAAAAATGTGTTGAATTGATGTAAACAGTGCCCACAATCACTGATAAATGGCAGAAACGAAGGATTTTGAGTTGTTTTAAAGTGGATTTGACTGATTATGCTAGAAAATTTCTAGTGATTTGACTGTACATCTGGATAAATTAAAAGCAGGATTTTGGGTTTACCTGATCTTTAAAATGTGTTAGAACATGTTGGTCTGAACTTACTTATCCAGGTATATAACACATACTTGAGAGGCATCGTGGTGTAGAGGTAGAGCGTACGACCTCTGATCTTAAGGGTCGGGTTCGAATCCCGGCTTCGACAGGTTTCGTTCATGAACGTCACAAATCCATTTTTCGGACGCAGTACTGGTGTAGTGTCCAGGAAGTGGACTCGAGCGAGATTAATATCAGCAAAATTACTTGTTTCACAATTGAGCAAAAATAAATTAGCATAAACTCACACATACTGTCGATTTTTCTAGAATGTAGGTTATGAAATTGAAAAGCAGAAATACATCGCACGTAGATACATAATCTGTCCACCACTGTTAGCATTGGGGGATTCGAGGAAAATGCATAAAAATGAATATCAGAAAGAACGCGTAGTTCTACGAAGCTTGTCCGATTTGCTGAATAAGGCCTACTGATCAAGAGTTGACAGTCATTTCACTACATCAGGGTGAAATGTACGTTCAACAACTGACACTGGATATTTTACAGGGTCATTTGGCGACTTTCTAGTTTTAACGGTGGAGGAAGACCCTTGGCATACGTTTAGGCAGAACCTTCCGTAAACTTGCTGGATAGCTTTCTCACATCTGAAAGTAAGTCCCTGGTGGGATTCAAACACATTGCGGTGAGGGGCAAGTGATTACTAGTCAGATACCATATCTGCCGAAACAAGACGGATGTGTGAACATCTTACGTCTGACACTAGTGATCCGTTTGGTTACCATCGGGTCATTTTTAATCTACATTAACAGACATAGGAAAGAATTCTTCTTCAAATCAACAATGAAAACTCGTTTAGGACGCAATAAATTTGTCTGGTCTGGAAGCAATTTTGTCTTAAGTGCCATTAAAACCGAGTGAATACTCAATTTGGATTTTTGTGAGGATATCATATTGTATATATTACAAATACGGT
Organism: Lutraria rhynchaena; assembly: GCA_008271625.1. Lineage (NCBI taxonomy): Eukaryota > Metazoa > Mollusca > Bivalvia > Venerida > Mactridae > Lutraria > Lutraria rhynchaena. The sequence continues at coordinate 191,830 of VIBL01000357.1, forward strand.
CTGACAGTTCGAAGTGGTGTAGTCAATGTAGTCAAAAAGAACTTTGTTAGCGGATCTTCTATTTGGTATATCATACCTTTACATATTCTGTCATTTGTTATGTTTTTATCGTATATTTAAAATTAGGTCAACAGCACCTAATTGTATAAACATTGGTTATTTTTATTACAAAGTGGATTTTGAGGTAAGGTCTAATTTGGGCTAAACGTTTAGTATAGCGATTGTATAACACTTTGGTTAAATTTGACCAGAAATTATTTCTATTTAGATTTAATCCAAGTATATAATCGTTGGCTAAGAAGTCATCAAGACCCTCAGTTTGTCTGCTTACTGGTCTGTACAGTAGAGTTCGACTAGCATTTGGTTCAACATAGGCATCAATCTTATTTCTGATTGACTCCTTAACCTAATCTCAAATACCCAGTGGTGAATTTTACGCAATGTTCATACAGTTGGGTTTCTGGTGACCTGAATGCACTAAATGAATTTGAAACCATCGTCATGTGTTGCTTTAAACTGATGATGAGTACTAGTACATAGTTCCAGCTCAAGTTTATCCAATAACTGACATCATTCTACAAACATACGTAAGCATACACAAAATGGAGCCAGCTGACGTATTCAAAATGGCTTCCACTTTCGAAAATGAAACACGTATTTTGTAGACAAAATAATTGGCCAAACATTTGATAATGTTTCGAAAGCTCCATTCGTAAAGCGGTTGACTTTTAAATTACTTGTGACTGTCTGGTAGCGATCCAAATTCGTCCTTTAAAATTAAGATGATGTCCAAAGCTTTGGGTCCTAATTGAAAAAAACATCAACATTGTAATTGTAGGATCTAGTAATATTTATATATATATGTCGTGGTGCAGTTATGAAAGAGAATTATTCGTTTCATTCCCACCCCTCCCTTATGTTCTATGCTACATTTTGATGATTGGCATGTTGGAATATGCTATAATCATACATCAGTTATTTCAATCATTGAACTTGGGTAAGTCAATTTGTATATTGAGTGAAAGTTTGGTTTTACAATTGTGCGAGTAGCGTGGTCTTTTTCCCTTTGATTCCAATAAACGATTACAAATGAGGATTTCGGAGAAGATCGAGTACAAATTCATAATGGCGAAGACGAATACATCAGTAATTCTAGCAATACCAGAATAGCATCAGAAAAGAAAAACAGTTTAAGATTATTAATTGTTAGATTTTCAAGTTTGCTGATCGCGATAATGTATGCTCGTCTCCAGTTTGATGGATATTTCCAAATCTTGAAACGGCTTTACTTTGATAGCATTTGTTTTAAATGATTCGACAATACTCATCAAAGTGGAATAAGTGTTTAGGTGCTGAATCTATTTTCTACAACGTTTTGTTTTGTCTTAAGATTTGTTGTAGAACATTGATTGATTGATTGATTGATTGATTGATTGATTGATTGGTGTTTTACAGCAGTATTAACATAATTAATTATTTAATTAATTAGGTTAATTATATTTTACGGCACAGATTAATTGCCTTTAAAAACTGAATAATAAGTATAGATGGAGTGTTTGTGAACAGGTCTTTGGGTGAACTTAAGTTGAAATGCTGGTTCCGGTTAGGGTATATTCGTGGCAGTCTAGAAGAAAATGTTTTACAGTGGAAGGTTCGTTGCATGATATGCAAAATGGTTGATCTTCTCGGTTAAGTTTGTATGAATGTGTAATTCGAGTATGTCCGATACGGCACCTTGTAATAACGACTTGGTCGCGAAAAGAGGGAACATACATTGCGTTATAGAAGAAAACATCTTATCCATATCAATAAAAATTTTCTTGTTGGATGTTACTAAACCATTAATTCGAGTTTTCAGTATTTTTTTCTTTAAATTACAAGGCCTATCTAATATGTAGCCACTTCTAATTAACCAAATATATAACTTTTAAGGTTATATATTGCCGCTGCATTGAGATGCATCATTTAAATGAAGTACAGCATTTAATCGTTCGCTCTGGTGAATGCGTTTTTTCCCCTTGCAGTTAGAATAGCAGTGCGAAAAACATCCCCGTTGTCAATATTCCTCGTGGACAATGAGAACACAAGTTCTACCATCATTAGAAATTGAGTAGATATTGACAATGCATCGTCAGATGATGTTTGTATAATAGACTCTTTGTTTTTGTCTGCTACGAATAACATTGGAAGGCGCCTTTATGAGTAATTATACAATATGATAGATAACATCATACATAGATGGCTTATTAATCATCCTTTAGGGGACAAGATACCATCTTCATTAAATTACATACCTCCGTTGTTATGATTTCTGATATTATATAATGGATTTTGTGCGTGTTTGTTCGCATTTACAAGGAACTGAATTTAACTGCGCAGAGCGTTCCCGAACATTTCAGATATCAATCCGTTAATCTACAGGCAAGCAGCCCGCCCAACCATGTTTCATTGTTATTTAAAGATTTCAATGTTTTATATACTGCATAGCGTTGTTTTTAGCGTTGTTTGTTTTTGTTGTTGAGGCTTTTGATACACGTCCTAGTTATGGTCTGGAACATATATATAACAAAAAAGATTTTTAGGGGAAAACTATTTTGCTACCCCGGTACCAAACAACCCCAATCCCACCCGACACATTAAAAAATGCACAAATGAGGGAGAAAAACTATCTCCTTGGGAATATTGTCTTGAAATGGTATATAGGAAAGCTAAATTGGGGGGGGGGGTAAAGCACGTTTGATGGATCTAACTCCACCACTACCCTCGGAAATTGGTATGGTTCGCGAAAAGGTCAATATGTTATGGCTCCTTTTTTCCTTTGGTTTCAAACACATTTTATGACTTTTTCGTAATATAATATTGTTGTAATCATATGGTGAAACACTCAATGCATGCATCATTGTTCATTCCAGTCAATGAAAAAGTTCATTGCGTAAATGTTGTTCTTGGTAATTTCTGGTCAATTGGGAAATGAAATTTGCGCCGGGAAATAACATCCATACTTTTGTTTCGATAATCAATTATTCATGAATTGTTTGACATTAAACAAACACTACTTAATCATACGATCCGGGACAATGATTTTTAAACAAACATCTCCGCAAGCAGCTAATGTGATGTCACTGTGATACAATACATGTCAGAGTCTGATTATCTTGCGCACCATTGCAAATTGTTGGCTTTAATTCCTAATAATCACTAATTAATCAGTCAATATTTTCCACAAATCCTCTCGAAAGTGGTTCATTCTACGATTCTTATCACAAAGTAATAATAAACAATATTATGATTATTTACCGTGCTAATCAACAACGCATTGTCGTTTAGGTAGATGAAAATCACGAACAATACGACATTAATCTTTGTACTAATATCCGATGTCTCCATTCGTTCGACAAATATTGCATGCTACAATTCAAAGATAATCGAATGGCTGTTTTGTACATAGTGCTGTTCCAAAGCACAATAAATAAATGCTGACAATGCATTTATGAGCATACTCTTAGAGTGAAGCATGATAAATAGGAAAGTCTGAAGAGAAAAGAAATGAATGGGAAAATTAAGCCTGATTGTATCAGATATTACAGTAAAATAATGCAGTTTATAAAGTTTGAGTAACACAATATTGGTCCGTATCCGTCCGGTCGTACAAATAATTGATACTGAATGATAGCGAATATTGGAACGTACAATGAGGGTTATATTTATGCCGCGAATGGCTGCGGTTATAAACGCAATACAAGTATTGATATTTCGTCTGAGCTTTCATAAATCAAGAATTATGTAAATAATTTCACCGATCAGTAAATATGATTATTGAACACTATCCAAACATCCGAGAAAAAAGCTTGGCTTCAAACGCTATTTATACGGACGACATACACTAAGCAAAGCCTAAATCATTATTAGGATTGTCAGTTGTTTAAAAAGATCTGTTGCTAGGCATGTTTGTATGATAACAAGCTTTGGAAGTTTTGATGGAGCCAATAATATTTCTTTTTTTGGATGTTCGTTTGTGCATAGTAATTATGATGGATATAATTCATAGTTCGTTCCAAGCAAATGTTATTCAAATGTTAAAATATCGTATGGCTGTTTTGTGGATGATAAAAAGCGTGGCACGAAAAATTTATACGATAACTGAAGATAAATGATTCATGATGAATTTATGACCATTTGATCAGCTGTTACAATGAATGAAACATAGTTTTAGTTTAAATTTGCGTATAACTTGTTTGCAACACGTTTATGTATAAGGCGCAAATAGAGTGTCCAGTTTCTGTCAACTCGACCGATCTTCTTTCTCCCCACCCTAGATTTTTATTTCTGGTCGATATGTTTCATTTTCATTTGGACTATACCGCTGAACTAAATAAACTACTACTAGCCCAATGTACAAGGTGAGGGATGGGGTATCGGATATCATTTTTTCCGGGGGGGGGGCTAACAACATCACAACAAATACCACTTAATACAAATTAAAGGCTCATTTAAATGTAGAACATTTCTGAACAATCTAGTTCAACACGACGAACGTTCCAAGTTTTGTTTTATTTTCACGAAACCTACGTTCATTGTGACAACACCTTTTGTGTATTTGCTTGCATTGAAAATAATAATTATGTACCACAGGGTGTTAGTTTTAGATATTTTAGCTAATTCATTTTCTGAGCTTTAATTCATTATCAAAATCCTTGTATTAGCTGAATTTTATTTACAATTTTGAATCACTTGCGAAAATACAACTTGCGGGAATCTGTGTTAATCAGAAAGGTTCACCAAATTGTTACAAACTAAATTACAACATTTATGATATAAAGTGTTATTTAGTTGAAGTCACTATGTTATTGGGCTATACTGATTTACTTGGCATCAAGGGAAACCATCAAATAACCGGAAGTACGTTTGTCCAATTAAATTTTGTCTTCTTCAACCGAAAACCGTAATTCTCTGACAATCGGGCGATTTTTCAAGTCATATTTTTTTTCTTCTATAATCAATAGTTCTCCGAATACCGGATTTTTCAGAAAACTGGCATTTTAGCCCAGCCTGGAAGGGGTGCGGTTTTCAGGGGATATACTGTACTATAAAATGTTTAAGCTTAACTCATTGTCCATCTACGGCATGTTTCGATATTATGAATATTTTAGTGACCCAGATTTCGAGGTGGTTACATTAATAAGTTGGAATACAGAGAAAATCTTAAAAACCAGTCCGGAAATAAATGGGCGTTATAATGAGATACGTGAGGTCTTGCTATAATTCTGTAAATATGAATGAATGAATATATAACACTACATTCAACGTAACCTTTATAATAACATGTCTGGCTTATTTGAACCGTCTTGTCCATCAAATATATGATGCGATGCATGATATATTTCCAAGGGTGTATTATAGTACAGAAAATATTTACACATTAGGCTCATAGATGGATACATAATATACATGGATATGAGCAAGTAATATGCAGAACGTATATTTCAAATTGAAAAAGAAATCAAACATTTCGTTAAAAAATGCCTCCAGTTAAATGTAACCAATTGCAAAGTGTGGTTATGTTGACGATGACTTTATCTAATCCAGCGCTTATTTATAGATTTGGATACGTAGACTTGAAGGTCAAAATATCAAAATCCTAGGAAGCATTCGACATTGCAACGCACGCAACCACATTCACACCCATACACAAGCATGGCATGAACATGAGTAACCACGATATAAACTTGTCTGCTTCAGCGAATGAATTAATGATGGCTTAATAAGTTTTTGAAATGATTAAGAACTGATTTACTACGTACTATATCATGAAAACCACATTTGCATGATTTGCGATATTTACAGAAATGACTACTGATGAGTTTCATCATGTTGAAGTACAAGCAACAGTATTTGTGAATGAAATCAATTAACAATTCTCAATTCTTCAAACAAATGTCAATTATGTAAAGCATTGCAGTCAATAAACAGATTAAACAAATTCGAGTGCATATGTTCAAATAGCTCATTTAGTACATATTATAATGATGAAACCACATTTCCATTACGTGGTGCGCTAGTAAAAGGATTGGCTAATGATGAGTTTGATCATGTTGTAGTACAAGTTACAATTGTGAATGAAAGTAATTAACATTACATTCTTCAGGCAAATGCATATAATCTATTCCGTAAAGCTGCAGTCAATAAACAGATCCAGCAAATTCGAGTACATATTTTCACCTTGGATATATGCATGAGGGACCCGTTTCATAGACCTATCTTAGCTATGATTGAAGTTCATAACACGTTTGCCCCCTTTTTTCAACTATTGTTTGCTCATAAAAAGAGTTCAACCCAATTGATTGTTTCGGGGATCTATCTTAAACAGTTAAAGGTTAGTGTCTCAAAATGCATACAATATGTTACTCGTACGTGTCAAAATTGGCACCTTAGCTGAGATATGTCCGTGAAATGGATCCCGTATACACTGAATATACGATGTATCTGAATCCAGTTAATAGTCGCTTAGCGGAGCTTTGGTTCCAAATGCATTATTTGGTTGTGATGTTACGGTGTGGTGTTATTTTTTGGTGAAAACGAGCACACTGCACAAGTTACTTCATGACCATCTTTATATGGTGGGCAGTTCAAAGAACCACATGAGGTTTCAACAAAATAGAACAACGCTCCATCTTTGCTCGTATGCCCTCCGCCAACAACTTCTGGTTCGTTATCCACGCAAACATATTCTAAAGACGAAGCGTGACCATAGTAGCCTGACATAAGATAACCAGAATACTCCAAAGTAAAATTGTCATAGCATTCGTAACGTCCGGGTATCATTAACACGGTACTACGTGGTATTCTACAAACCGCACATGGTACGTCGTGATCGTGAAGATGTTTCCAAAAGGGATGTTCTGACACTTCATATTCACTTCCAAACAATCGACCAGTAGATTGATATCCTTCTACATACTCACCCCACATTGGATCATTTGGTAAACATAACCGGTTTGATCCACTTCCAGAGTGGGTGTGATGACTACCGGCGGCGTAACCATGGTACACAAGTGCTGCTCCTTCTGGACATACGGTACGTCCCCATCGCACGTAAGTATTCCCATCTGCGGTCTCTTCGGCATTGCGTACGATGTCTCGTAAGTGATTCAATTCAGTTTTTGTGCCTACAATAATGTACAAGATAAATCGTCATTTTCACGACAGCTATTTACATATGACTCGATTAAAGTCAAGAATTCATCATTGTAGACGAAACACAATGTTGATAAATTGTGATATCAAGTATTTTTGTCATTCAACATGTTGTGAATTGTTTATTACTTTGTTTTGCAACGACGCAGAGTGTAAATATAATAATTAATGGCATGGGGTTGTTTATACTGTTAAACTGTCTAAAATTAAGGTTTAACACAATAAGCATCTCAGCAATTTAAAAGGAAATAAGACGTAGCAACTATTAATTGTCCAGTAATTTATATTTTCTGTCTAAACATAAACTAATCGTTCACATGATATAAAATGGATAAGAATTTGTGAATAACCCAAAATCTGTAATTAATGATTCTGTAAAATCATTAAAAAAATAAAAGTTTATTGACATATAGCAAAGAACATTGCCTACAGCCACTTATAGAACATACACAAAATGGCATAGACAGAAAAAATGTAAACAAAGTAACACCAAGAGTATACATACACAAAGTGTACTGCAAAAATGTAAAAACTTAAAACAATAGTTACATTTATTTAAGAAAAAGGTACAAGTTTAGGGCATTAAATCTGTGTAACATAGCATTTTTGATGAATTTTGCAACATTAGTCATTCTTTTCGAATTAGAACAGGGCTTGAGTGATATAAATTTGTTTATATTTGGCTATGTTTCTTATAAGCACCCGCGTGTTCAAATCACATTGACGTACGTCACTCAGAATTGTATAAAATTCATACCTTTGAGAGTATGTTTCAGAGTAGCAATTGTGTCTTCTTGTTTGGATAGAGCCTCCTCAAATTGAACAATCTTTTGTAATATTTTGTATTCATACTCAAAACGGTTGATGCAACCTGCGTTCGGTTCCTGGGCAATAAGGCATACGAGATAACTCCAAAACACGTAACTAAGTATCAAAACTTTCATCTTGTTCATAACCAAAGTTCCAATTCTTAAGATCCACCACGAACCTAATGTCTGTACTTCTATACTGAAATAAACAAAGTCGTTAAACGTCGGGCGTATTTAATGAATATATACCTAACAACTGCGCACAAATGTCATATTTAATGACAAGCTGACATTATAAAAGTAATCTTCGTACTTAGAAATAAGAAATACGATTTAACAGTAATTTGTTTCGCTTTACTTAGAAATTAACGTGACATTGTTTCTAGGAACTGTGATATTTGATTAATTTTTTTCACATATTGCAATGTTTAAAGTTGACTATCAAGTCCTCAATAATTTTGGTAGACGTGAAACAAAAGGAAACTCAGAAATTGGCAAGCAATAATAATACCAAAATATCCTAGAATAAAAACTGTGGTTAGCGTAGTTTTCTACCAGAGGTATTATTTTATTTTAATTAATTGGGAATGTACTAATATTCACGATTATTATTTGTTTTAGCACACCATTTTCATGCGATATAACTGAAAGTATTCAAGAATAAAATCTACTGCATGTACAGGCCTTTTCAGATAGTAGGTTATCTCCCTTGAAAAAATCTTTCTCGTTCGGATTCCTTCAGACACTGGGTAGTATTTTTGATGATGGTCTCTCGAGACTTACCAACCCGATATCGATATACTATGTGTTGAGATACCAAGGAGGGCATTAATTGAAAATAATTGATAAACACATTAATCAACTATTTATAAAGATGTTAGATACTGGTAAAGATGGTTGTTTAAAGTCAAATTAATAATGCTACCTTGTTCAATGTGTTTTTGAAGAACATTTAACAATGACAAAAAGTCAATCATCATATCAGAGTGGTGTAAAACAGTTGTGTCAAAATTTCCGTTAAGTTCCTAGTAGTACTTCATGAATGCATAAATGTTGAACCCACATTTAGAATTGATTAAATAGTTTTAAATGATAAATACTATCTTACTATACACATTATATTTGTGACACTAAAACAGATATGAGCAAATACAAGATCAAACAAATATAATGGCGTACATATCTACAAGAATGCATTTAATAAACGATATTTATTACATAATACATATTTTAAAAAGTGACAATATCATGTATTCAATCTTAAAAATCGATGAGGGATCGAATGGTCTTATATAAAATAATCGAAGTTTAAAATGACCAATTCTTTCTTTAAAAAAACTTTTAAGCATATAGAACTTGCCATTTTATTTTATTTTTATACGTGTTTCTCAACACGTTTAAAAAATTAATAAAACATTGTGAGAATGATAATTATTGTTTGTCACATGCCATGACTGATTAAATATAGAACATGTTTGACCCCCAGACAGCTGTAAAAACAATGTAGATCCATAAAACAACGGATGGTATAAATATATATGACCACATACTGATTTTCCGGTTTTATTAATTGCTATCAGTAAAGATCGTGTCACCTAGACTATGATTTAACAACTTGCTGATATTAAAGCAGCAGATTTTACTAAGATAAAATAAAAACACAAGTGCGCCGAATTTGTGACAACAGCCATCAAGATAACTCACGAAGATTAACATTCTTGTAAACATTACATAAAATGTAAATCAATGTTTTTTATACAAGGAAAATTTAGCATAATCTCTTGCACGCAAATAAAAACGAAAGATAACATATAGCTGGATGTGTGTGTGTTTTTATCCAAATGAATAGAAATGAGTGTACATCCGTGTAATGTATTGTTGTATATTTCATAGAAAAAATGTTCTTTTCAAGTGTTGGAAGGAGGTAAAAGAATGCACAGATCAACAATGTATGCAATTTTATTCCAAATTGTAGCTGATTAATTTCACAGTCACACTTGAAAGAAAGAAAAAAAAGAAACAGTTCTATGAAAGACAACATCGGTTTGCCTGATCGCTAGTTACGAGAAAACTTAAATTACTTTAATTTCATTAAATATTTAGAATCTTAAATGTTTGATGCACCCAAAGACACAATCGAAAAACGACTGTGCAAAAATCATGTTTTATCGGTACTCTGCATCTTTATCAGGTAATGCCTGAAAAGTTGAACGTACATGTAAAAAATCCAAATAATTTGCCATGAGTTTGTTGATTTTCACTCACATCTGCAAAAGGGAACGTACAGCCTGGAAGGACAAGGTTTCCCTTTTTGGGTCCGAAGTGTCAGACCAAATGTTCTCCACACAACATGGTATGGTCACTGTTCCCAAACACAAAGTTGGACCTTACTTGCTCGTAAATCAGTTCGAAATCGAGGCATCAGCTGGTCTTTGTCAACTAGTTTCCCTACAAAGATCTTTCATACCCAACAATATCATTGGCGAGATAGCATAATTACTTTTGTCTATTAAATCAGAATGTTCTATCTTTTTGAATATCCTGTTCCCTCCGGGATATTCCCATATGGCGAAATTCACTATTTTTGACAGTATAACTTATTACACAAAAAATTGCTCACCTCAGTAATAAGCTATCTTAGTGAAGGTTTGTATGTGTGTCCATGATTTTACTCGTTGTATATTAGAAAACTAATACACAACCTTTTGAGTATTTCTGTTCTAAATAGCTTTATAATAAAACTTTCTTTGTATTATAGCTTTTTAAATCTGTTTTAATTTGTTTTTTCTATTATGACATATCAAGAAATAGAAACTACCATGTAAATACATATGCAGTAATTTAGACATTAGCAACCAGTTTGACATACATTTAATTAGGATACGATACTTATACAGTGTTAAAAATCATACATCTAAGAAACGCTGTACTACCCGGAAGTAGCAGGTGCGCGTTTTTATCTCCTAATGAAGAGCTATCAAGGGCAGATAAATCATGGTTTTGAAAAGGTCTATTACGGAATTTGTGTGTTGATTCCCACACGATGTAGCAACTCGGAAAATACAAGACTAGAAATTGATCTCTTATTTATGACTAATTTATCATGTCAATTACATTTTTTCGCGTAAATATACGGATCTCTTGCAAATACAAGTGCCAAATTCTGATAATTAAGTTCTCAACCAGAAAGCAATAAAGGAACTCTAAACAAAGGCGCTCGTGGAGGGAAATGTGTTAATTGGTTAATCCATAAAAGTAATATAGACTGACTGCTCTGAGAATACTAATTTCAGTCAACTCAATTAATATATACGTATATATTGCTCAAATATGTGTCTACCGTGATTATTGTTGCCCTCCATGATACTTCTGTTGTCACTGATCTATAATTAGTACAATTACAAGGCTCAGATGATTACGTCCTGAAAACAAGTTTTTCCTTAAGAATTGCTTTACCCAAAACTGTCCTTAGATTTATCAGAGACTCATCGGTCGAATATTCTTCCATGTATAAATAACATGCTACAAAACCAGTTGTATTAGAATGATTGTATTTTTGTCACAATTACATCAACGGTTCTTCATTATAAGATAAATGATGGGAAACATATTTAGTTCTAGCAAATTTAAGAAAAGGAATTCATGCATAACAATTAAATTCACCATCAAATCCTGATATCCATAAATCATGCACGAGGTCAACATTTGAAGGACATATAATGTACCCACCTCGGCGGCCGTTTACAATACCGTTGTTTTCTAATAAATCCAATTTTGAAGATGTAGAAATTATGTGGTTGTACGCGGTGTACACTTGTGGATTATAACAATTTCATTATGCGTGTAATTTGCCTACTATACTTTTTAAGGCCAGTGGATCAAACCGGTTATATAACAAATTTAGAAGTTATATTTCCAGTAACTTGACCAAAAATAGGACTGCTAGGTCGCAAACATGTTTTTGTCTAAACATCTATTTCGTTCTTTGCAGGCACGATTCATCCCAAAATATTTTCGTACACCAGGATTAGTTGCAATTCTTTGGATTTTGCTGTCAAAAACTTAAGGATCCTTGATACAGTGTCCTTGGTATAGTATCATTTTGATTATTCATGCTCAATATGGTACCATGGGTTAACACAGGTTTTGAAAAATAAGCTGCAAACTACACAGAATAAGCTTATGAGATTTGTGCTGGATTTAAACTGTAGATCACATATAGGTGCTGAACAATTCAAGCTGCTCAATTGGATAGCTGTGAAACAACGTGTGGAACATATTATGTTATGTTATGTTTTTAAAGTCAAACTTGGTTTAGTCCCAGCCTATATGGGAGATCACTTTATTTCTCAGGATACCATTCATGGTAATAGCACCCGGCTTTGTGACAAGGGCGCCTTTTCAATTCCAAAAGTTGAATGTTTTGGGTCAAAATCAATTTGGTTTTTAGGTTGTTCATTGTGGAACAGGTTACCAGCAAGTATTACCCGAATTAAAACTTTGACTCATTGTGGCATTTAATATTTACTAAGTCAATATGTGATAAAACTTACTCAGTGATAATTATTATTTATATCTAGTTTATATATGATTGTAATATTAATGTGATAATTGGAAATGTACTAACATTGCCTTTCTTAGTCATGATATCATTGCTAAGGGACTAGTATGGAAATAAGGGATTTCCCTTTCTTGTGTTATCCCTGGTATTGGTGTGCATTGTCATGGTGTTTATACTCCTGCTGTGTTATGTTATGTATCACTACATGTTGTTTTTTTACCATGTATGTACTATATGCCAAAATAACTTAAGGATCCGCACCAAACACATGCGGTTGGGGTTGGACGGGTAACAGGAAACTCAACTTGTTTTTCGCATGGAGGCGAAACGCATCTTAAACCTACTGGACGTATTCTACAGCACGGATATGCACGTCGCGAGTATCTATTTCGAACACACCTAATTATTAATTAGTATTATTGTTATGTGTTCAGACTATGGCATACCATCAACTTTGGCATCCATTAACTTGCCAAACGAAATGTACAAAGTCATAAGGACTATTGGGAATGTCCACTAATTCCTATCTTTAAAGCCAATTACCACACTAACAGCAAAGTTTTTGAAAACTAAGTACTAATGCGTTGTGAACGGTCGTTTTCTATAATATAATACAATTGTTAAACGCAAGAAATATACTTGGAATTCCACCATTCATTTCATTCCATAAATCCAGATTGATATTTATTTATTATAGCATAGAATAACTAGCCACGGTTAATACATGTAGCAAGTGTGAAATTATTGCAATAATGTATTATTGATAAAAAAAATAATGCAAAATTAATCAATAAGTCATATTGGTTATATTACTTTATGTAGGTGGAAATGATGAAATGCTTATATATTACGATGCCATTTGCATTTAGCGTATTGTATCCTGTGCACTTTCATAGCCACTTAAGTATAAGCATTTGTTTGCACGCCATTTCATTGCTTTGTGTGCATACGTTTGTTTATGTACATAATCCTGGTCCTGTTAGATACGATTCGTTAATATATATTGTGCCTTGTCTTGCCGTACCATATCATGCATTGCCCTGCCGTGTCGCGTTACAATGATAATGACCCCACATTGCATAACATAACCAGATGCGTTTTGCCGAGTATAAGCAAGTTCTATCAAGACAAAGGACTGAATTTCCTCACGTAAAAAACTGTAGAACGAAATTGGTGTTTGTTGTTTTAAGTTATATTTACAGAGGAATAGGCTTCAAATACAATTCGTTAAAATACTCGTATGTACATATGCATAGCGCCAGGCCACTAATTTATCATCGACCTTTATATAGTAATAAAGATGGTCTGTCTAATGATGTAAACGGATTCAACACAAAATAATAATCATTCAGGATGTCTGGAACAATATCTGAAAAAAAACACATACAACACATACAATGAAAAGCTTATTCCCATTAGTGATTGTTTTACGTCTATTCTGCGGGAAGAACTTCCTTGATGGTGCTTTCAAAAACATCAATATTATCCATTACAGACAAAGATCACTAGAGTCCTTGTTTAATTGTATAACTCGTACGATGGACCTTAGATTATTATAAATGTATGCATACATCAGTTTAGCTTCATTAAACTCAATCTTATATTCAATATCTGCAGAGAAGTTAGATCCGACTATTAATCAAAATAAAACTGTTTTAAAATTATAAGACTGCTAAACTGTGCTTTGGGTACCGTTTGTAAAGCTGAACCTTTATTCCCATGCCTGACAGTTAAAGTTTAATATCTTAACAGCTGATTTATAATTTCAAAATAAATACATTGACACTATTTATTTTTCGTTTTCCTTCAGCGTTCAGAACCATTTTCGTTGTGTACAATGTTTTTTTTTTATTTTTTGTACCATTTTTAAATTGCATGCACCGTATTGCATCCAAATAGGGTAACACTTCCTTATTACGAACATTGATATCAAGTGCACCTGAGGAGTTCCGATGACCCCTCGAGATAACGAGGATTTGCTATAGTTCACACATACACACAAACTATATTGTGTTAGACTACTTGATTTCTATGCTTGTACAGTCTACGATTATCGTACAAACACAATTAGAACAAAATTTGATGTAGAATGGTCGTTCAATTCAATTCGAAGTCTCACGGACAAGCACACATTCTCATGAGCTGGGACTATATTTTGGATAACAATTTCGAATAGGGTATTGTGTAATGAGATATGTTTTCTGTGATATTTTCATGGCATACTAATCGTATATTGATGTATTAATCAGTGTGAAGAGTTTTTGCTCGTGGACTTGATTTATATATAATTACGAGAACAGGATTCAGGAAAAAAATGTTAAAACTAAGAAATAGTAATAATGGAGCGTGAAGTAAGTTGATATAAAATCAACGAAATATATTCTATGAAGAAAATATTTAAACCAACGTGTGTCGAAATATGCGTTTCTAAGTCTTCTTATCCTATTATATTCATGATTATAAATTGTCTGTCCTTCATAAACTAACGTCTTTACTCGAATATCACGAAGATAAAAACCGACAGATTCGAAATGAGTGAGTCTAGCGTTTCCTATATCCGGAACTCCTCTGGGTTTTAATCCGTCTTCCGTACGGAACCATTCCGATTTTAGTCGTCAGTGTGTCATATATTTGCTTTTCTATTACTGTAAAAAATATTTTGCATGAACTCTTGTAAACGCTAAAAAGAGACATTTGTGCATTTTCAATTTTGATAAATTAAAGACTTCTACATTTTGAGGGAATAAGCTGTTACGCATTTTATAGATTCAGATATGTTGTTATCAATGGGGATTCCGATAAAAACATCGTTCGTGGTTTGGATACATCTATATAATTGAAAATAAAGCAAAGTCCCAAACATACGACAAAGTCAATGGTTTTGCTGTCAATTTTTCTTATTATATCGGCAACATTTTATGAGATTTACACTTCTCTGCCAATTCGAATTGCGAAGACGCGCAGTGAAGTTGAAGACTTTCGAAAAGGAAACTTATTAAACCCTAAAAAAGACCACAAATATGTGTATCCATTATAACGGCCATTTTCATATTATCATCATAATACCCAGATTGCTATCAGTTACACTTAGACATGTTCCTGTACAAACTGATCCGTTTTCTTCTTCGAGACTGCTTCAGAGAAATTATCGGCTATCAACTAATGAAAATTTTGTGCATTCTTCCACAAGAATATAAACCTCGTCTTTTGAAATGAAAAAACTCATTTAGTACATATTACATAATGTAACCACATTTTCATAATGTGCGCTAGATAAAGAGATGACTAATGATGAGTTTGATCATGTTGTAGTACAAGTTACAATCATGAATGAAAGTAATTAAGGTAAATATATATAATCTATTCCGTAAAGCTGCAGTCAATAAACAGATCTAGCGAATTCGAGTACATATTTTCACCTTGGATATATGCATGAGGGACCCGTTTCATAGACCTTTCTTAGCTATGATTGAAGTTCCTAACAAAAAAAATTCCCAACAATTGTTTGCTCATAAACGAGTTCGATCCAATTGATTGTTTCGGGGATCTACCGTAAACAGTTAAAGGTTAGCGTCTCAAAAAGTATACAACCGGCAAGTATTTTACGTGTCAAAATTGGTACCTTAGCTGAGATATGTCTATGAATTGTGTCCTGTATACACAGTGTATTCAACGTATCTGAACCAATTGAATAGTCGCTTAGTACGGCTTGGGTTCCAGATGCATTACCTGGTTGTGATGTTACGGTATGGTATTATTTTTTGGTGAAAACGAGCACACTGCACAAGTTACTTCATGACCATCTTTATATGGTGGGCAGTTCAAAGAACCACATGAGGTTTCAACAAAATAGAACAACGCTCCATCTTTGCTCGTATGCCCTCCGCCAACAACTTCTGGTTCGTTATCCACGCAAACATATTCTAAAGACGAAGCGTGACCATAGTAGCCTGACATAAGATAACCAGAATATTCCAAAGTAAAATTGTCATAGCATTCGTAACGTCCGGGTATCATTAACACGGTACTACGTGGTATTCTGCAAACCGCACATGGTACGTCGTGATCGTGAAGATGTTTCCAAAAGGGGTGTTCTGACACTTCATATTCACTTCCAAACAATCGACCAGTTGATTGATATCCTTCTACATACTCACCCCACATTGGATCATTTGGTAAACATAACCGGTTTGATCCACTTCCAGAGTGGGTGTGATGACTACCGGCGGCGTAACCATGGTACACAAGTGCTGCTCCTTCTGGACATACGGTACGTCCCCATCGCACGTAGGTATTCCCATCTGCGGTCTCTTCGGCATTGCGTACGATGTCTCTTAAGTGATTCAATTCAGTTTTTGTGCCTACAATAATGTACAAAATAAATCGTCATTTTCACGACAGCTATTTACATATGACTTGATTAAAGTCAAGAATTCGTCATTGTAGACAAAACACAATGTTGATAAATTGTGATATCAAGTATTTTTGTCATTCAACATGTTGTGAATTGTTTATTACTTTGTTTTGCAACGACGCAGAGAGTAAAGATAATCATTAATGGCATGGGGTTATTTATACTGTTAAACTGTCTAAAATTAAGATTTAACACAATAAGCAGCTCAGCAATTTAAAAGCAAATAAGATTTAATTTAAATCTTCTGTCTAAACATAAACTAATCGTTCACATGAAATAAAATTTGTGAATAATTTGTTTATAAGAATTTGTGAATAACCCAAAATCTGTAATTAATGATTCTGTAAAATCATTAAAAAAATTAAGTTTATTGACATATAGCAAAGAACATTGCCTACAGCCATTTACAGAACATACACAAAATGGCACAGACAGAAAAAAATGTACACAAAGTAAAACCAAGAGTCCAAGAAAAAATAATAGTTAAGTTTATTTAAGAAAAAGGTACAATGTTTAGGACATTAAATCTGTGTAACATAGCATTTTTGATAAATTTTGCAACATTAATCATTATTTTCGAATTACAACAGGGCACGAGTGATATAAATGTATTTATATTTGGTCATAGACAATGTTTCTTATAAGCACCCCTGTGTTCAAATCACATTGACGTACGTCACTCAGAATTGTATAAAATTCATACCTTTTAGAGTATGTTTCAGAGTAGCAATTGTGTCGTCTTGTTTGGATAGAGCCTCCTCAAATTGCACAATCTTTTGTAATACTTTGTATTCATATTCAAATCGGTTGATACAACCTGCGTTCGGTTCCTGAGCAATAAGGCGTACGAGATAACTCCAAAACACGTAACTAAGTATAAAAACTTTCATCTTGTTCATAAACAAAGTTCCAATTCTGAAGATCCACCACGAACCTAATGTCTGTACTTCTATACTGAAATAAACAAAGTCGTTAAACGTTGGGCGTATTTGATGAATATATACCTAACAACTGCGCGCAAATGTCATATTTAATGACAGGCTGACATTATAAAAGTTATCTTCGGACTTAGAGATACGATTTAATTGTAATTTTGCTTCGTTTTACTTAGAAATTAACGTGACATTGTTTCTAGGAACTGTGATCTTTGATTCAATTTTTTACACATATTGCAATGTTTAAAGTTGAATATCAAGTCCTCAGTAATTTTAGTAGACGTAAAAACAAAAGGAAACTCCGAAAACAGCAATCAATCATAATGCCAAAATATTCTAGAATAAAAACAGTGGTTAGCGTAGTTTTCTTCCAGAGGTATTTTCTGTATATTAATTAATTGGGTATGTAGTAATAGTAATATAGAATGACTTGTCTGAGTTCAATACTAATTTCAGTCAACTCAATTAATATATACGTATATATTGCTCAAATATTTGTCTACCATGATTATTGTTGCCCTCCATGATACAACTGTTGTCACTGATCTGTAATTAGTACCATTACAAGGCTCAGGTGATTACGTCCTAATAATAAGTTTTTACTTAAAAATTGCGTTACCCAAAATTTTTCTTAGATTTATCAGAGACTCATTAGTCAAATATTCTTCCACGTATAAATAACATGTTACAAAACCAGTTGTGCTAGAATGATTGTATATTTGTTACAATAACATCAACGCTTCTTCATTATAAAATAGATGATGGGAAAAATTTTTAGTTCTAGCAAATTAAAGAAAAGGCTGGAAAAGAAATTCATGCATATCAATTAAACTCACCATCAAATCCTGATATCCTTCAGTGCTTTTGTTATGTTTTTCTCATAATTCATGCACGAGATCAACATTTGAAGGACATATTGATATGGCCCGGACTTAGCATTTCCTTTTCTTTTTTGCTTTACATAATCCGTTTCTGTACGCTACTTTCGGTTTACATAAATTGACAGTTTCTATGGTCTAGAGACATACTTTAATACCTTATTTTTAACACGTTTAAATTTGTAAACAGCGCACTCTCAAATAAGTAGCTGAATTGTTTTATTTCCACAACGAAATCGTAGTTTATTTTGACATCGACGGCCATATTTGTTGTTGTGACTCCCGATGCATTTTGAGTTTGTTGACTTCCGTTGCCGTGGGTGATTGCATCTTTTGCACTTAAAGCAAATCATAAAACGCAATGTATCTAAACTAATATAGTCAAAATACTCATGTTTGGCCGTAATTACTTTCATTATTGTATATTGTACAGAATTACCGTATTTTTCAGTACAGTTTCACACATTTTAAGATATTATACTTTTTAAGAAAGATCTTATGCTTTCTTCAATACGTCATATTAGTCGTCAGCGTTCTTTTGTACTGTTCGATTCAGAACATTTGGTGGTTGGTGTTCGGACGCCGAACGTCATTTATCAACCAAAATATACAATCGAACATTATTGATCAGAAACTTATTCGTTTATCTGTGTTCGAGTATAAAAAGGCCAAAAAATATTCAATTTCAGTCAGTCTTCATTTAATTTCCGACCGGGACACTCATTTGTGCTCTCAAAAAGAAACTAGATAACTTCGTGTTTTTTTTTTTAGACAGCCACTTTGATATTTTTCCGTCATACAGTACAATTTACATAAACTTTAAAGTAAGCTTAGAACTTTATTACAAAACCCCGTTAGTTTTGGCTTATTGTTTAGACATTTTTGGTTACTGACTAAAGCCTACCATATTAATGTTTATATTTAGCGCGGCTGTCTCGTGTTTTACGCTCTTTTGCGTTAATTTAGTGTGCGCTGTCAATGGACGTTATTCGCCATCCGTGTGTCTAATTTAGCCAAACAGTCCAGTCATGCGCAAGAAATATACTTGGAATTCCACCATTCATTTCATTCTATAAATCCAGACTGATATTTAATTATTCTTAGCATAGAATAACTAGCCACAGTTACTGCATGTAGCACGTGTGAAATTACTGCAATAATGTATTGTTTATTAATTACTTTTGATGAAAAAAGAACAATAATACGAAGTTAATAAATGACTCATATTGGTTATATTACTTTATGTAGGTGGAAATGATGAAATGTTGATATATTATGATGTCATTTGCATTTAGCGTATTGTATCCTGTGCACTTTCATAGTCACTTTAATATAAGTATTTGTTTGCACACCATTTCCTTGCTTTGTGTACATACGTTTGTATATGTATATAATCTTAGAACTGTTGCATACGATTCGTTAATAAATATTGTGCCTTGCCTTGCCGTACCTTGCCATGCATTGCCTTGTCGTGCCGCGTTACAATGATAATGACCCCACATTGCGTAACATAAGCAGGAGCGTTTTGTCGAGTATAAGCAAGTTTTATCAAGACAATGGACTGAATTTTCCTCACGTAAAACACTTTAGAACGAAATTGGTGTTTGTTGTTTTAAGTTCTATCTACTGAAGAATAAGCTTCAAATACAATTCGTTTAAATACTTGTATGTACATATGCATAGCGCCAGGCCACTAATTTATCATCGAACTTTATATAGTAATAAAGATGGTTTTTCTAATGATATAAACAGATTCAACGCAAAATAATAATCATTCAGGATGTCTGGAACAATGTCTGAAAAAAAAACACATACAACACACACAATGAAAAGCTTATTCCCATTAGTGACTGTTTTACGTTTATTCTGCGGGAAGAACTTCCTTGATGGTGCCTTCAGAAATATCAATATTATCCATTACAGACAAAGATCATTAGAGTCCTTGTTTAATTGAACTACTGGTTAGATGGTCCGTTAGATTATTATAAATGTATACATATATCAGTTTAGCTTCATTGAACTCAATCCAGTACTCAATATCTGCAGAGTACTTCGGTCCGTCTATTAATTAATATAAAACTGTTGTTAAAATTATAAGACTGCTAAACTGTGCTTTGGGTACCGTTTGCAAAACTGAACCTTTATTCCCATGCCTGACAGTCAAATTTTAATATCTTAACAGCAGATTTATAGTTTCAGAATAAATACATTGACGCCATTATTTTCGTTTTCCTTCAGCGTTCAGAATCATTTTCGTTTTTTTTTATTTTTTGTACCATTTTAAATTGGGCGCATCGTATTGCATCCAAATATAAGAACACTTCCTTATTACGAACATTGATATCACGAGCACCTGAGGAGTTCCGATGACCCCTCGAGATAACGAGGTGTTACTATTGTTCGCACATATACACAAACTATACTGTGTTAGACTACTTGATTTGTATGATTGAACAGTCAACGATTATCGTACAAACACAATTAGAACAGAATTTGATGTAGAATGGTCGTTCAATTCAATTCGAAGTCTCATGGACAAGCACACATTCTCATGAGCTGGGACTATATTTTGGATAACAACTTCGAATAGGGTATTGTGTAATGAGATATGTTTTCTGTGCATACTAATCGTAAACTATCAACCGATAAAATTTTGCGCATTCTTCGACAAAAATATAAACCTCGTCTTTTGAAATGAAAAAAACTCATTTAGTACATATTATATGATGAAACCACATTTGAATTATTTTCGCTAGTTATAGAGATGACTAATGATGAGTTTATTCATGTTGTAGTACAAGTTACAATTGTGAATGAAAGTAATTAAGGTAAATATATATAATCTATTCCGTAAAGCTGCAGTCAATAAACAGATCTAGCGAATTCGAGTACATATTTTCACCTTGGATATATGCATGAGGGACCCGTTTCATAGACCTTTCCTAGCTATGATTGAAGTTCCTAACATGAAAAAATTCCCAACCATTGTTTGCTCATAAATGAGTTCGATCCAACTGATTGTTACGGGGATCTATCGTAAACAGTTAAAGGTTAGCGTCTCAAAAAGTATACCACCTGCAAGAATTTTACGTATCAAAATTGGTACCTTAGCTGAGATATGTCTATGAATTGTGTCCCGTATACACAGTGTATTCAACGTATCTGAACCAATTGAATAGTCGCTTAGCGGAGCTTTGGTTCCAAATGCATTCTCAAGTTGTGATGTTACGGTGTGGTGGTATTTATTGGTGAAAACGAGCACACTGCACAAGTTACTTCCCGGCCATCTTTATATGGTGGGCAGTTCAAAGAACCACATGAGGTTTCAACAAAATAGAACAACGCTCCATCTTTGTTCGTATGCCCTCCGCCAACAACTTCTGGTTCGTTATCCACGCAAACATATTCTAAAGACGAAGCGTGACCATAGTAGCCTGACATAAGATAACCAGAATATTCCAAAGTAAAATTGTCATAGCATTCGTAACGTCCGGGTATCATTAACACGGTACTACGCGGTATTCTGCAAACCGCACATGGTACATCGTGTTCGTGAAGATGTTTCCAAAAGGGGTGTTCTGACACTTCATATTCACTTCCAAACAATCGACCAGTTGATTGATATCCGTCAACATATTCACCCCACATTGGATCATTTGGTAAACATAACCGGTTTGATCCACTTCCGGAGTGGGTGTGGTAACTACCGGCGGCGTAACCATGGTACACAAGTGCTGCTCCTTCTGGACATACGGTACGTCCCCATCGCACGTAGGTATTCCCATCTGCGGTCTCTTCGGCATTGCGTACGATGTCTCTTAAGTGATTCAATTCAGTTTTTGTGCCTACAATAATGTACAAGATAAATCGTCATTTTCACGATAGCTATTTGCATATGACTCGATTAAAGTCAAGAATTCATCATTGTAGACATAACACAATGTTGATAAATTGTGATATCAATTATGTTTGTCTTTCAGCTTGTTGTGAATTGTTTATTACTTTGTTTTACAATGACGCATAGTTTAAAGATAATAATTAATGGCATGGGGTTGTTTATTCTGTTAAACTGTCTAAAATTAAGATTTAACACAATAAGCATCTCAGCAATTTAAAAGGAAATAAGACGTAACAATTATAAATTGTTCAGAAATTTATATCTTCTGTCTAAACATAAACTAATCGTTCACATAATATAAAATGAATAAGAATTTGTGAATGTCTCAAAGTCTGTAATGAATGATTCTGTAAAATCATAAAAAAGTTAAAAAGTTTATTGACACATAGCAAAGAACATTGCCTACAGCCATTTACAGAACGTACACAAAATGGCATAGACAGAAAAATGTACACAAAGTAAAACCAGGAGTATACATAAACAAAATTGTTTTGCAAAAATATGCAAATTAAGAAAATAGTTAAGTTTATTTAAGAAAAATGTACGATGTTTAGGACATAAAATCTGTGTAACATAGCATTTTTGATAAATTTTGCAACATTAATCATTATTTTCGAATTACAACAGGTCATGAGTGATATAAATATGTTTATATTTGGCCATAGACAATGGCAATGCTTGTTATAAGCACCCCTGTGTTCAAATCACATTGACTTACGTCACTCAGAATTGTATAAAATTCATACCTTTGAGAGTATGTTTTAACGTAGCAACTGTGTTTTCATGTTTGGAAAGAGCCTCCTCAAATTGCACAATCTTTTGTAATACTTTGTATTCATACTCAAAACGGTTGATGCAACCTGCGTTCGGTTCCTGAGCAATCAGGCATACGAGATAACTCCAAAACACGTAACTAAGTATCAAAACTTTCATCTTGTTTATAAACAAAGTTCCCATTCTTAAGATCCACCACGAACCTAATGTCTGTACTTCTATACTGAAATAAACAAAGTCGTTAAACGTCGAGCGTATTTGATGAATGTATACCTAACAACTGCACACAAATGTCATATTTAATGACAAACTGACATTATAAAAGTAATCTTCGTACTTAGAGATACGATTTAACAGTAATTTTGTTTCGTTTTACTTAGAAATTAATGTGACATTGTTTCTAGGAACTGTGACCCTTGATTCAATTTACATAGAAAGTACTGCAAATTTTGAAATGTTGAATATCAAGTCCCCAGTGATTTTGGTAGACGTGAACCAAAGGGAAACTCCGAAAATAACAATCAATCATAATACCAAAATATTCTAGAATAAAAACTTTGGTTAGCGTAGTTTTCTTCCAGAAGTATTTTTTGTATATTAATTAATTGGGTATGTAGTAATATTCACGGTTATTGTTTGTTTTAGCACACCATTGTCATGCTATATAACTAAAAAAATTCAAGAAAAAAAATCTACTGAATGTATTACGGAACTGGTGTGTTGAATTCCGCACAATGTAGCAATTCGAAAAATACAAGACTAGAAATTGATATCTTATTCATGACTAACCTACTATGTCGATTCCATTTTTCTGCGAAAATATACTACCCTACTCCAAATACAAGTTCCTATTTCTGATAATTAAGTTCTCAACCAGAAAGCAATAAAGGAATTCTAAACAAATGCGCTCGTTGAGGGAAATGTGTTATTTGGTTAATCCATATACGTAATATAGACTGACTTGTTCAATACTGAGTTCAATACTAATTTCAGTCAGCTCAATTAATATACACGTATCTATTGCTCAAATATGTGTCTACCATGATTATTGTTGCCCTCCATGATACTTCTATTGTCATTGATCTGTAATTAGTACCATTACAAGGCTCAGATTATTACGTCCTAAAAACAAGTTTTTACTTAAGAATTGCTTTACCCAAAACTGTTCTTAGATTTATCAGAGACTCATCGGTCAAATATTCTGCCATGTGTGAATATGTTACATGTTACAAAACCGGTTGTGCTAGAATGATTGTATTTTTGTTACAATAACGTCAATGGATCTTCGTTATAAGATGGATTATGGGAAAAGGTCTTTAGTTCTAGCAAATTAAAGAAAAGACTGGAAAAGGAATTCATGCATAACAATTAAACTCACTATCAAATCCTGATATCCTTTAGTGCTTTTGTGATTTTTTCTCATAATTCATGCGCGAAGTCAACATTTGAAGGACATATTGATATGACCCGGACTTAGCATTTCTTTTTCTTTTTTGCTTTACAAAATCCGTTTTCGAACGCTTTTTTGGTTTACATAAATTGTCAGTTTCACAAACTATGGTCTAGAGACTTTCTTTAATTCCGTATGTTTAACATGTTTAAATTTGTAAACAGCGCACACTCAGCTAAGTAGCTGATTTGTTTTATTCCCACTACGAAATTGTAATTTATTTTGACATCAACGGCCATGTTTGTTGTTGTCATTGACGATGCATTTTGGGTTTGTTTACTTCCGTTGCCGTGGGTGATTGCATCTTTTACACTTAAAGCAAATCATAAAACGCAAGGTATTTAAACTAATATAATCAGAATTACTTTCATTATTGTATATTGTACAGAATTACCATATTCTGCAGTATAGTTTCACTCATCTTAGGAAAGATATGATACTTTTTAAGAAAGATATGAAACTTTCTTTAATATGTCATATTGGTCGTCAGCGTTCTTTTGTACTGTTCGATTCCGAACGTTTTGTGATCGGACGCCGAACGTCATTTATCAACCAAAATATACAATCGAACATTATTGATCAGAAACTTTGTGTTTTGTGATTCCTATTCTCATGATACATACACGAGGTCAACATTTTATGGACATGTAATGTACCCACCTCGGCGGCCGTACCCTCTCCAAATAAATGACAACTCGTTATACCTATCCCTAAACCTGGGAAAGACCATAATGACCCTACTAATTACCGCCCTATTTCTCTCACTAGTTGTATTTGCAAAACTTTTGAGCGAATGGTTAGCACTCGTCTTGTTTGGTACTTGGAATCTAAAGGAGTAATAATCAAATTTCAATCAGGTTTTCGTAAACAGCGAAGCACTAATGATCATCTTGTCCGACTACAATCTTTCATTAGAGAAGCTTTCATTAATAAACATTTAGTATCAACTTTCTTTGACCTTGAAAAGGCTTATGATACGACGTGGAAGTATGGCATCCTCCAAGATCTTAAAGATGCTGGTTTAAATGGGAGACTACCCTTGTTAGTTTCAAATTTTCTATCAAACCGTAATTTCCATGTTCAGGTTGGTTCCTCTTTATCAGAGAACCACCAACAGGAACAGGGAGTTCAACAGGGCAGCATCCTTTCGGTTACACTGTTTGGTCTTAAAATTTATAATATAACCAAAGTTCTTAACCCCGGTGTTGATTGTTCAATTTACGTCGGCGATTTTTTGATATGTTACCGTTCGAAAAGCAGAACCTTGATAAGATCCAAAAATGGACCTCAGAAAATGGTTTCAAATTTTTCAAAATCCAAAACGCAATGTGTACACTTTTGTCGTCTGCGAACGGCACACAACGATCCAGAACTATACATATCCAGCTCAAAGATCCCTATTGTACCTGAAGTAAAATTTCTTGGTGTCATTTTTGATAAAAAATTGTCTTTCATACCCCGTATTAAAAATCTAAGACAAAAATTTCTTAAAGCTCTAAATCTACTGAAAGTCCTTTCTAATACTGAGTGGGGGTCAGATACCTCAACGTTACTAAAACTGTACAGAAGCCTTATCCGTTCCAAATTAGACTACGGATCAATTGTTTACGGCTCTGCCCGCAAGTCATACTTAGTGATGCTTGACACTATACACCACCAAGGCTTGCGTTTGGCTCTTGGTGCTTTCCGCACATCACCGATAGAAAGTTCATATACGGAGGCCGGTGAACCGCCACTAAAGCTACGTCGAAAGAAGCTATCGCTTCAGTATGCAAAGTCTATTTCATCTAACGACAAAAACCCTACCAGAGACGTTATATTCAACCCTAATAGCAAAGAGCAATTCGAAACAAAGAAAAAGAAATAAAACCAATTGATTTACGACTAGAAGGCGACTTAGAAGCTCTCAAACTTGACCCACACAGCGTTGCAAAAAACCTTACACAAAATATAGCTCCATGGACACAATCATGTCCAGAGGTAAATACTGATCTATCCAAAGCAAAAAAAATCTCCTAACTCATCTGAATTATATAAAGATATATAAATTTTCCAAAATTATAGACACACATCGTGATTTTATCCATATCTATACTGACGGATCAAATAACGGCAACAAGGTTGGTTGTGCTGCCTTCGCACACAACTTCATTTCTCGGATGCGCCTCCCAGATAAGGCATCAATTTTTACAGCAGAAACAAAAGCCATAGACTTGGCATTATCATACATTTCTCAACACAGTGCAGACAATTTCTAATTTTCTCAGATTCTCTTTCTGTTCTTCAAGCAACTAAAAATCGCAAAACCAATAATGTCTTGATTCAACATTTACTCATCCGCCTACATGATATTTTACAATCAAAATGTGTAAAATTTTGCTGGGTACCTAGCCACATAGGTATTCGAGGAAATGAAACAGTTGATACTTTGGCAAAAGAAGCTCTCAATATTCAACCAGTTGCAATCACGTTACCCAACAGCGATTTTCAGCCATCTATTAATTTACGTATCAAATCCAAATGACAATCTCAATGGGATGAAAAGACAAATAGCAAACTCTATACCATCCTTTCTCATGTCCAATTATCAAGATCTTTCCCAATTTTAACTAATTAATTAATTAATTAACAAATTCTGCCGTCGGTGCGATATAGCCTAATTAGTGTTAAAAGCACCGTAAAACACCAATAAAACAAAAAAAATGATTTCAAAAACATCAAATTTATCCATTACAGACAAAGCTCATTAGAGTCCTTGATTCCAATGACTGACAGTTAAAGTTTAATATCTAAACAGCTGATTTATAATTTCAATATAAATTCATTGACGCCATTATTTTCGTTTTCCTTCAGCGTTCAGAACTATTTTCATTGTGTACCAATGGGTTTTTGTATCATTTTAAATTAAATGCATCGTATTGCATCCAAATAGAGTAACACTTCCTTATTACGAACGCTGATATCACGAGCACCTGAGGAGTTTTTAAAGTCCCGTCAATTCTTTTGGTTATTTAGTGTGTATAACTTTAAACAAATATCTCGTTATTACGAGCACAACATTTCTCTCGAGCATTTAGTCTGTTCCGATGACCTCTCGAGATAACGAGGTTTTACTATTGTTCACACATATACACAAACTATACTGTTTTTACACTACTTGGTGTTTATGTACAGTCTACGAATATCGTACAAACACAATTAGAACAGAATTTGATGTAGAATGGTCGTTCAATTCAATTCAAAGTCTCCCATTCCCATGAGCTGGGACTATATTTTTGATAACAACTTCGAATAGGGTATTGTGTAATGAGATATGTTTTCTGTGATATTTTCATTGCATACTAATCATATATACATGTATTAATCAGTGTGAAGAGTTTTTGCTCGTGGACTTGATTTATATATTGTTGCAAGAAAAGGATTCCTGAAAAAAAATTGTTAAAACTAAGAAATAGTAATAATGGAGCGTGAAGTAAGTTGATTTAAAATCAACGAAATGTATTCTTTGAAGAAAATATTTAAACCAACGTGTGTCGAAATATGCGTTTCTAAGTCTTCTTATCCTGTTATATTCATGAGTATAAATTGTCTGTCCTTCATAAACTAACGTCTTCACTCGAATATCACGGAGATAGAATGCGACGGATTCGAAATAAGTAAATCTAGCGTTTCCTATATCCGGAACTACTCTGTGTTTTAATCCGTCTTCCGTACGGAACCATTCCGGTTTTAGTCGTTAGTGTGTCATATATTTGCTCTTCTATCACTGTACAAATCATTTTGCCTGAACTCGTGTAAACAATTTTGATCAAACTATAAACATCTACATTTTGAGAGAATAAGCTGTTACACATTTTTTTGGATACAGATATGTTGTTATCAATGTGGATTCCGATAAAAACATCGTTGTGGTTTGGATCTATATAATCGAAAATAAAGCGAAGTCTCAAACGTATGACAAAATTAATGTTTTTGCTGTAAATTCTTTTTTTATTATGTCTGCAACATTTCATGAAATTTACACTCCTCCGTCGATTCTAATTGCGAAGACGTGCAGTGAAGTTGAAGATTTCGAAAAGGAACTTATCAAGCCCTACAAAAGACAACAAATATGTGTATTCATTATAACGGCCATTTTCATATTATGATCATATTTATTTAAGTACCCAGATCACTATCAGTTCACTTAGACATGTTCCTATACAAACTGATCCCTTTTCTTCTTTGTGACTGCTTCAGAGGAATTACCGGCTATCAACTGATAAAAAATGTGCGCATTCCTCCAAAAGAATAAAATCTTCTTTTATCCAATTTGCCTGCCTGCTTTTTGTAGCCATAGTGTTTATTTTGACAAGTCCGCGTTAGCATGACGCGCCGGAAGTTGCATAATCTGGACTATGTAACTAGTTTTATTGTCGTACGACGAACTTTTGTCGTAACTGCGACAATTGTTTTATGACAGTGTTGATAAAACAGAATTACGACATCTTACTTTCTCGTTCTAACTTCTTGACATAAGATACGACACGTCTTAGTTACACTCATAAAACGGAGCCCTGGTATGTCCCTTTTATTCCAAAAAAGTATTTCCGCGTTGTAAACAGTAAATCAATGTTTTTTAAAATTAAACAGAATTCCCAATTGTTATTGTTCACTGTGGTTCAAAACTCAATAGAGTTTTTATAAATGCGTTAAAATGCGTATAAATGTCTACCATCAGGAATGCACTTTATTCTATCTAATCCCATGTTGCAATGAAAGAAAAACTTCATATTCTGATGTCAGGAGAACAGGAAATAGATATTTAAATGTTAACTACTTTTCTTCGTACGTTATGCTTATGAGAGACTGCCCGGAGAGTCTTAAAGTGCTCTCTGACTTGACGGACGAAGTATTATAGAAAACAAACGGAAACATACTATGAAGTTTTTCACATGGAACATTATTTGGAAATCCCCTTCTTAAGTACTCGCAAGACGTCCAATCTTTGTACCATAGATCCAATACAGCTGTCGTATTGTATGGAATTGGTAAAACGAAATCTTCAAATGGCTGCATTTTGTTTGGAAACAAATATTCCATGCTGATCTTAATTCTATCTGTCCACGGTATTATGGAATTACCGTCTATGTAGTATATAAATACATCCAAGAATGGATGGCGATGCGAGTTTTTCGTCAGTCTAAAATGCATGTCTCCATGTGGAAGCAATGTATACGGTGTATTGGTGAATGATGATGACATGTTTTCCAATTTTGGTATATATTTCTTGTCCACCAGCACATCAATATCATGATCCCACGGTATGATCCCGAAATGTCTTACTGCTCCAATTAACGATCCATACGCTAACATAAACGGTATATCAAGTGAATCACAACGTGACACAAACAATCTCAGAAATTTCATCAAATCACTATGTCTGGAAACCGACATCAGTGGTTTGAATTTTGATTTGTTTTGCGGATCCAATGTGAAATTCCATTTTCTTACTCTTTCTGTCCACGGTGGAAGTCTACCTTTGCAGTCTGTTATTTTTGCGTCCATGCGTTTCCAATGGAAACAAGTTTCATTTTCCCTGAATTGTGCGCCTCTCCGTATTTTTGTATGCGAATAAACATGCATGCAATAAACAAACACGCAAACAATTAAAACGAAAGTATTTATTATTGTGAAACATTTGAAATGTTTACGTGCATATTTCATGAATAAATATCTCAAAGATGTAACTATCAACATTGTTTTCATGTATTGTTACTTTCTAATGTTTGAAGTCACATGTTGTCTATCGTGTGGATATATGTGTTGTTTACAATTTGTTTCGAATTCTAATGTAGTACTTATAATTGCAAATCAGTTAGTGCCATATGTTCAATTATCTTGATGTCGAATGTTGATTATTGTGAATAAGAGAAATAAACTTTCATAAAAAAATTTAACACGCAATATGGGAACACAATTAGTCTTCATTGAGCTAAAAAGGGACACGATTGTATTGCGTCCTCAATTATTGTCGAAGATAACAGTAACTGAAACTGATTAATTAAAAAATAAAAATGATTTGCCTAAACACTAAACGTTTGTTAATAAAAAATATATACACACAAACAACAACCATACTTGTGTGTTATTATAGAAAAAAATCTTTAGAAAAAAACCCACAAAAGTCCGGTCTTCTCAAAACACACCAACCCAATAACCGACCCTACGCATAAAATCAAAACACAGCCTTTCGGAGGGTACCGCATTGAATTGATCTGCAGCATAGCTATAGGGGGGTTAAATTTGTTAAATCAAACACCTGGCATGTAAAGTAATATAGGATTTCAAGAATGATCCAATAAACGTCTATTTACGAAAGAATAAATTGATGCAATCTCTCACTACTTGTGTTCGTATGTTATACTTATGAGAGACTGTCCAGAGAGTCTTAAAGTGCTCTCTGACTTGACGGACGAAGTATTATCGAAAACAAACGGAAATATACTGTGAAGTTTTTCACATGCAACTTTATCTGGATATTTCCCGTGTTTTTTTAGGCACTCGCATGATGTCCAATTTGTGTACCATAGATCCAATACAGCAGGCGTATTGTATGGAATGGGTAAAACAAAATCTTCAAATGGCTGCATTTTGGTTGGAAACAGGTATTCCATGTTTACTTTTAAACCATCTCTATAAGGTATTATGTAATTACCGTCTATGTAGTAGATAAATATATCCAAGAAAAGATTCCGTTGCGTATTTCTTAACAGTCTAAAATGCAGCTCTCGATGCTTATGCATTATATATCCCATATCTGTCAATGTTGATGATAAGTTTGCCAATTTCGGTCTGTATTTCACGTCAACCATCACATCAATATCATGATCCCACGGTATGATCCCGAAATGTCTTACTGCTCCAATTAACGATCCATACGCTAACATAAACGGTATATCAAGTGAATCACAATGTGACAAAAACAATCGCAGCAAATTCATCAAATCATTATGTCTGGAAACCGACATCAGTGGTTTGAATTTTGATTTGTTTTGCAGATTCAATGTTAAATTCCTTTTACTTACTCTTTCTGTCCACGATGGAAGTCTACCTTTGCAGTCTGTTATTTTTGCGTCCATTTGTTTCCAATTAAAACAAGTTTCATTTCCATTGAATGGTGCGTCTCTCCGTATTTTGGTATGCGAATAAACATGCATGCAATAAATAAACACGCATACAACTAAAACATTCATCATTATGAAACACTTGAAATGTTTGCGTGCATATTTCATGAAAAAATATCGTAAAAATGTAACCATCAACATTGTTTTCATGTATTCTTACCACCTAGGGTTTGAATTCGTGGGACGTTTATGGAGTGGATATATATGTATTTTTTACCATCTGTTTCAAATTCTAATGAAATACTTATAATTGCAAATCAGATAGTGTCATATGTTCAACTATCTTCATGTCAAAAGTTGACCATTGCGAAAAAGAGAAAACGAATTTTTTTACACGCCATATGAGGACACAATTATTCTTCAGTCTCGAAAACAATTTTAATGGAATGGTCGCAAAAGAAAACAATGTCGTTATTGCGCGTAAGCTAAAGTTTCTAACAGCAAAATCCGAAAACACACGAAAATATTTTACGACGAATCATACCTTCGAAGGATTGATTAGACCAAAAAATTGAAGATACGTTTTGCGACCAACATATAGTTTTTGGTCAAGTAACTGTTACATGACCATTTTCTTACCTAAATTAATTATCTTGGCTTTCATTCCATTGGTATACACAATGATAATGTAAAATAGACACATGACTGGCAACAGTAGCCCCTGAAGGTCGGTGGTTCGACTCAAGTGTAAGTCTGGGATCTTCCTCAACTGTTTCGGCTGAAAAGTCGCTACATGACCCTGGCTGCTGATGCGACATTAAACTCCAATACCCGTCGTTTACGCGTTTGGTAACGCATATATATATATATATATTACCAAACGCGTATATATATATATATATATATACGTTACCAAAACCTGTCTGCTTCATTTTGAGATAATAATTTTAGACATTAGGAATGTAATACTTCAACCCTGCTGGAGATGTGGTTGTTGTGTCAGTCCGTCCGTAATACATTTGTCTGTGGTATACCTTAAAACTATTCCGACAGATTTTGTTTGTATAATATACGATTTTAACGTAGAATGTGATGAGAGCAAGAACTATAATGATTATTTTCATGTGTATTATCTTCTATTATACTTTCCTATCCATGAATTAGAAACCGTTGTAGTATGAATTGGTTTGAAATACACAAAACTCGAAGTATGTGGACGTGCAGACCGAATAAATTGTAACTCTATGCCACTGCCATTTATTTTTATTTCAGAAACCTTTGTTTATGTACAATATGAAGTTGATATGTTTTGTATGTTGTTTTAGGCATTTAGCCATTGCATCAGTTAAGTAAACTACTGAAAAAATATTTAAAAATACCTTATTTAAATATAGAATGAACAACAAAAAATTCATATTGTCATACTTAAATAACCAAAACAATGGTCACTTTCGTTGACCGAATAATGATTTAATACCGACTTGTTTATTTTTAATGTTTGATTGTTTATGTAATGCATTAATTTGAAATTTTAAGTACACATTAAAAAGTAGCACCCAAGACAGTGGTTAGTGCGATGGACTTGTAACTCGGAGATCCGAGTTCAAATCCAGGTCGAGACAGGTCATACCCTTCTATTAAAATTGTACAAAACTGTTGATTTTCCTCCATATATGGAGAAATAAAACATTATCTCCCGGGACTACCGCCTTTGATCAATCTACAGCAAAGTTACATGGGGTTTAAACCTGTTTTATGGACCTAACCGCATCTCCGGGAAAACAAAAAAAAATACATAAATAAAGGACATACATCAAATCAACCACTTCACAATCAACAGCACTCATATACAGGCAAAACTATATCGCAGTTCAAGACACATCGCAAAATTGTTCGATATAAACGAATTTCGATATATAAATTATCGGAGAAATTCGATGAATGAGTTTACATTTTAGACGACCCTTGGTGTGCTGTAATAATTATTTAATCGTGATTTTGTGTACGAGAGAGGAACGGAGCGCGGCATTTGTACTTTTACATCGTACACTTAAGAAAAAAATAAACAAAAACTACAAACATAGAATACTAAGTGACGTCATTTATCGAGTTATGACGTCATATTGGAAAGTAAAAGAATCTGTTTATAGAGTTTAACGAAACCGGAACAAAAAGATAACCAGACACTCACGACCAAAGGCAAGACAGAAGCAATTTCACGTCTCCATTCCCATAATTAGCCTATAATAAAAATGACTATGAACTCATTAATGCCTTTGACCGCTTTCCAATGAAAACAGTTGCCGATAAATCATTAACCAAATCTAGATTAAATATCTGACAAGAAGGATGTTGAGGTGTTCTGCAGAGAAGTCTTTTCTATTTCAAACTTAATCTATGGTAATTAATATTTTGGCACCACACAATATGTACTAAGTACCTTTAACTAGTGCAATTTTATCACACTTTAGGTTAAGATCATACAAATTTTTTAACGAATTTTCCTATAAATGCCTAGTTTGGATGAATAAATTGATGTGATCTCGCTCCTTATTTTGATTTTATCCCCCTTTACGGTATATTGCAGTCAGCTCTTATTGCTCGCGGACTTAATGGCCATTTTTGCGACAGTGACTTTAACACAATTATATTTTTGCTGAAGTTCCTTTTGAATAAAGAAAAACTGAGAGGATGAATTTGTTACCGGACTCGCTTGTTCCTCGTTTTGCAATTGCAATCACTAGTGATCAAAAATAATTATTAAATTACAGTCAAACATCGTTAATTGAGGAGTCATCGAATAGACTAAATGCCCAAGATAAATGTGGTGATGGTTAAAACGAGGTATTTGTGTGTTGGTTGAAAATTATACACAACTAAGAACACATATTGACGGGACTTTAAGAAATCGGTGAGAAACTTTGGGTGCTCGTAATATCGATGCTCGTAATGACGAAGATTTACTTTATCTCTAAAATGTTATACATAGGCTGTTACCCTTTCATTTGGCAATCACAGTAATCCTATAACTACTCAAATATATCAAACTGCTGGTAACACTTTGACATTCATTATACAATGATAGTATAGATAGATAGATAAGTTTATTTTCAAATCCATTAGACAGATTGGCCCATGAGGACAGCATATTTACAACATGAACTCAACATATGTACAACACGTTAACATACATACATACATATGTAAATATACGTACATAAATATTTATATATATAATAATTTTGTGTTTTGTGCGTTATGTATATATATAAATATATAAATATATTATTATTATTAATGCAATCCGATTAATAATGATAAGATTTGGGAGAAGAATTTGACCAACATATACTTATAAATTACTAATTTAAATAAAGTTATAAGATTCCGTCGTATAAAACATCATTATGCACATATATATCATCAGTTCTTGGGGTTATGTTTAAATAAGATCCATAACTTGCTCGTTAAAGGTAAAAGTATTTCCTCACAGTATACGTTTTATCATTTTTTTCGTAATGATATAGAATTTCCTTCCAATCTTTCATGGCTCTATGTAGGTTTTATTAATGCATTAGGAATGTTTACTGCCATCTTTACAGAAACTAGTTTAAGTTATTAAATCCCACGGTGGAACGAGAACAAACATCGTATATGTAAGCGTTTCAAAAAATTGATATTTAAATGTAAACTACTTGTGTTCGTACGTTATACTTATGAGAGACTGTCCAGAGAGTCTTAAAGTACTCTCTGACTTGACGGACGAAGTATTATGGAATACAAACGGAAATATACTGTGAAGTTTTTCACATGCAGCCTCATCCGGAAGGTGTCTATGTTCAATTAGAAAATGGCATGATGTCCAATTTGTATACCATAGATCCAATACAGCAGGCGTGTTGTATGGAATGGGTAAAACAAAATCTTCAAATGGCTGCATTTTGGTTGGGAACAGGTATTCCATGTTTACTTTTAAACCATCTCTATAAGGTATTACAGAGTTACCGTCTATGTAGTAGATAAATATATCCAAGTAAAGATTTCGATGCGTATTTCTTATCAGTCTAAAATGCAGCTCTCGATGCTTATGCATTATATATCCCATATCTGTCATTGTTGATGATAAGTTTGCCAATTTTGGTCTGTATTTCACGTCAACCATCACATCAATATCATGATCCCACGGTATGATCCCGAAATGTCTTACTGCTCCAATTAACGATCCATACGCTAACATAAACGGTATATCAAGTGAATCACAATGTGACACAAACAATCGTAGCAAATTCACCAACTGATTATGTCTGGGAACCGACATCAGTGGTTTGAATTTTGACTTGCGTTCCGGATCCTGTGTGAAATTCCCTTTTCTTACTCTTTCTGTCCACGATGGAAGTCTACCTTTGCAGTCTGTTATTTTTGCGTCCATACGTTTCCAATTGAGACAAGTTTCACTTTCCTGGCTTTTTGTAGTTGTTGGTTTTCCAGTCTTTGAATAAAAATACAGAAACACGCATAGGATGAAAACAAAAGCATTCAACTTAAAAAACTGATGGAAAATACTGCATGAACGTACTTTGAACATATTTCTTAAAACGATAGGCTTTCCCATGGTTACGTTTGCTATACAAGTATACTTGAAGTGTCGAGACGGATAACTAACAGCTTGTGTATATTTACCGAATGCTTATGTATTTCTGAAAGTTTTGCCTTCATGTATTGTTTTTTCCATGGTATATGGATTTATTATCATCATATATCTCGGTGACATATGCTTATCATTACATATGATCATCAGTTAAATAATAGTCGTCAGATCTACTTTTAAAATATAATGGCTGTTGTTTTGCAACAAATCTTTGTGAAAATACTGTTTATAGAACATTAGTTAAATAACCATCTAACATCCCTGATTAATGGAGACTTTAACTGGAGTTGACTCAATTTGACCTCTCCTGAATGGATACATTAAAATGCCTATTGAGTCATTAAAGATGTGGTTTTAGGTGTTTGGGTACTTGAACATTGTGCGCAAAAGCACGGCCAAAATGGTTATTTTATTTTCCGAAATAGGTCACTTTTGTTCAAAATGGTTTTGCAACTTTTTGAACATTAAATCAAAACAAGAAATGCGACGGGTTTTCAACAGTTAATTGAATGGAAACTGCTTATTTTTAGAATTAGCTTCCTTGATACCAGAACTTCGAAATACAATTGCAAGCATTGTCTCCATAACAACTCGCATTATTTCAAGCAAGTTTATCAGCAATAGGTCAGTGTTAACTCTCAGACGGAAACTAATTACTTGACGTCGCCGCCCGGCAGCCCAGACCCAACTGAGAACTTATCCGAATCTAAACATAATGCTTTTTTACATGTATGAAATGTAGTCACTATTATTAGTGTGTGTGATTTGTCTTTATACCTCGTCTTTTCGAAACTCCATGCTTGTCTTCTTTTTTGACAAAAAAATTATGTAACACCAACGCTCGGATCATATTTGTATTTTTGCGAGGAAAATGTGTATATCATAATTGTACGCCTTTCTATCGTTTATGTATTGGGTCGTAGTTTGTGATATTTAGGGACGTTTTTTATGGGGTTCCTATTTATCAGATTTGCTAAAAAAAATGGTTGGCCCCAATTAGGTGCCGCTAGAGCTAAAAATAGAAATATCTTTAAACGTCTTCTTCACATGAACCAGTGGTTGGATCATCACCAAATTTGGTCTGTGGCATCCTTCAGTCATCATAAATATTCCTTTGTAGTATCATTTGATGGCCTTTTATCGAAGTTATTATTGTTCCCCATTATTTGACCGCAAGTGTACCTTTATTACCTTTTTAGTAACAAGATAATTAACATTTATTAACATTAGTCTGGTGAGCGATGCAGGGCCATCATGGTCCTCTTGTTTTATGTACCATTAATGCAAAGATCGTTTATTTCGACATATCGTCGATGGTTTATTTAAACATTGTATTTGAAAATATTTGGATGGGGGTGTTAGAAGTTTCGATATTTGAATGATGCGAAATACTACAGTATATTATGCTAAATTAATTAATAACAGTGCAACTTCTCCAGAGCGGCCCACTTTTGAGCAACAACCTCCCTTCAAAACAGCATGATTTTTCCCACTGCACGATTTAACTGTTAATTTGGCCTTGCTACAGCAACAACTGAATAATGTTGCTACCTCCAAATGATGTTGCTTTGAAGAGGTTGCACAGTATAATATAGTTAAATATCAATCATTAAACTCGATTTTATATCATAGTTTAATCAAATGAATTATCATAAGTCAGACGTTTGTACAATTTGAATTTGCTTACCGCAATAAAGATTATTTTATTGCTGTTTAATCGCAATGATTATGGGGTATTTCTGTTCTTCAGCGCGTAATACTCCAGTTGACAATCTATGAAGAACGAATTGCGTGTAAAATATTCATCCCAAAACTGCTGTACTCCATATGTTTTTCAATGTAAATTCTTCTACATTAGCAGACAGTTTTGCCAGAGGCATTATCTGTGAATTCCTTGTAAAAAATAAGTTTTTCTTTTTAATGGGATATTATTTTTTGGGGGGGATTATTGTTATTGCCCTTTGAAAATACCGCGCTTAACGTATATGTTGCATAACGTTTTTTACGATATATGTGTTTAAATCTAGAACAATTTTTAAACAATAACCTTTGGTTTATGCCGCCCAGTAAAAATAACAGACACTCCGGGAACGTCTCATAGACATATCTCAGCTAGAATAGCAGTTCTAATGTTAAAACTCTTGCTATTGGTTTATTTTTCAGACATTTACTCTAGTACAGCTAATAATGGCTTCCAAAACAAACAATATGATATACAATAAAACTCCTGAAAACCGTATCCCTTCCGGACTTGGCTAAAAGTCCGTTTTTCTGAGAATTCCGGTTTTCAGAGGACTATTGACTATGGGAGCGAAAAAAAATGGGACTTGAAAAAATCGTCCGAATTTCAGAGAATTCCGGTTATCGGGGAGTCTAGTTTTCAGGAGTTATACTGTGTATTCTTATTTACATATGAATAGGGTAGCAAGGGTTTTATGGTATGATAAGATAACATCTTATCGAAATAGGTTTACCATCTGTTGTCTTGCAATCAACATGAATAGTAAATTTGTGGATTGTTGGTAAATACCTGTTGATGATTGATAAGTGAAAAAAATAACATATTGAAAATTGTTTAATCTTTGTTTTAGATACACTCATAGCTAAGAATGCAGCAAAGTGTTGCAAAGTAGACTTTTGTCTATGTCATGTCCACCTTTTATGTTTCTTTGTGTTTCTTATTGTCACGTGAATATTGTTACGTGATTTTCGCGATTCAATACCCCACCCATCCCTGATCATAAGCCATTTTCATCATTCAGGTATCATGTTTTAATTGTATGTACCGGAACTTACCGTTATGTGGTGCGCATGCGCACTATTATTGACTCTCCAGTAAAAGCTCACGCTTTCTGTCACGCTTGGTTTCTGTCGAGAAAATGTTTTACTAATTCGATGTATTGTGCCCGTGCAGGATATAAAACTTTCATATTTATGACACACTAGAATATGTAGAACATGTGTAGGGCAATGATTTGGGGTTTTACAAATGTACCATGGTAAGCACCGTTCGAATAAGGAGAAATGAAACAAGAAATAAAACTTTTCTCCGTTCACCATTTTAGATAAAGTAGAATCACAATGTCAAGAAATATTTTTGGGGGTTATAATTTATTTCCTTTAACCTAGCACTTCCCTATTACACGAATGTTTCTCGAAGGATTGAAGGATTGTTTCCTGAATACAGATTAATTACCTCTTCAATCGTTCGTAATTCTTGTGGGTTTTTTTGTTAGATCATTCATAAGCAGACATTCTTATATTGTTGTCCTAATAATGTCTGTAACTATTGGAACATGAGCCTGTTTGATGTAAGCAGCTTTGTTGCCATTTAATGAATCATGCTATATAAAGATGATTCAAATTCAAGTGGAGCAAATTTGGCTTATGAAGTACAGTACAGTTCGGAATAAAAAATATTCTGAGCTAAACAAGACACGCCGAAGATTGAATGAGGTCAACATGCTTGTCAAACGAGCACATTCTAATTTATCAAATGTACGAAAGTTTATTGATCGGGATTGTTGGGGCCTGTTCCTATTGTCAAATTTACTGTAGCTATTTAAATCATCCTGTAAAGATGTGGGTTATTTGTGCCATGGCCGTGTACGGTGCATGAAATCTGATTTTAATGTTGTTATCCAAACTGGGACGAAAATGAAGACGTGGTACTCAAAGTAATTTTATAAATATACACATAACTCTGTTGAAGATTAACCGCCTTTCACCACCAGCATGGTTTTCATATATTTGAAATCATTTGGAATTGGTTTAGACAGTGGAAATGAAGAGGTATGCGATTATTTATTTACAGAAACAAATACATACACCAACCTTCAAATATTACTGCATGCTTTGCAAGTACACAACACAAGAACAAATAAAAAAAATGTGTAATGAATACAGAGTAATTAATTACAATAAATTGATGTATCAGTATATTGAAACAACAATCAGTACGCATGTATTTGATATACTGGGATGAAAGTTAAGCACAATCTACCTCTTGGCGTTTCTAAGTCTTGTTGGCATAAAGTTAAGATACAGGTAGTTGGAAAAGTGTTTGTTCTCCCCGCTCCTTATATAGTTTATGTCATTTTACGCATCATCCAGATGGCTTTTCTGTCCTTTTATTGAAATAATTTGATTCTGTGAAATCCATTATTTTTAAACAGTTATCTCCAAGTCGGGTCATATCATCCGGCTCAGTAAGAACTCCATGCACTTATTAAATCAGTGATCATGTCTATCAAGTGTAAAAAAGTAACAAATTTATCTGACAGCTATATAACCAGGGACAATAACATGATCTTAATTGGGGCAACTCTGTGGATATTATATAAAGAAACTTATAAAACAATTATGATAATGTAATAATGTTGGAATTAAAAAGACAGCAATTAATAATTGTATTACTTCGATAAGTAATTTGGTTCAAATATTAACCGATCTAGTTATTGCTAAATTTCGCGTTATTCGTATGTTCATGTTTTTTAATAATACTGATGTAATTCAAATGAATTTATTTGGAAGCTTTCGTGGTCGAGTGGTTATGATCTTTAACATATAATCACTAACCCCTCACCGC
This sequence comes from Lutraria rhynchaena, assembly GCA_008271625.1. NCBI lineage: Eukaryota > Metazoa > Mollusca > Bivalvia > Venerida > Mactridae > Lutraria > Lutraria rhynchaena. The sequence goes on from VIBL01000357.1 coordinate 233,085, forward strand.
TGTGAGTTAGAATCCCACCAGGGACCAAATTTCACATGTGGCGAAGCTGTTCAGCTAGCTTACGGAAGGCGGTTGGTTCTATCCAGATGTAACCCTGGGATCTTCCCCCACTTTTAAAGCTGGAAAGTCTCCAAATGACCATAGGGTCATCGTTAAATTCCACTGAAAATATCGTAATACTAGTACTTCAGTAAAGCGTGGTGTATGCGCTGCGGTCGTAAATTATAATTCGCAGGGGGGTTATGACCACGGACTAAAGTATTCACTAGACCCTCACCGCTGTGAGCATCAGTCCCACCAAGGACCATGTGAGGAAGTTGTGCAGCTAGCTTGCGAAATATCGATGTTTCTACCAAGGTTTAAGCCCCTGGTATTCCTCCACCGTTAAAGCTGGAAAGGCGCCGAATGAACCTGGTTGTTGGTGCGACGTTAAACTCATACGAAAAACACTAAAAATTAATATTTTCACACATTTTCATACCTTCCTGATGAAGTTACTATATTGTACAGTGTAAATGTACTCAAACCATGCGGTATTTGTCATTTAAATTAATTCATATATTTGCGTAGAGTACTCATGACAACGTATTCAAATCGCATATTGATTATTTTGAACTTTTGCAGCAAAATGTTAATGCAGCTGTTGTTTTAATTTACATGTATTTTCCATGCTGCTCGACTAAAATCCATAACAATTAGTTAGTTAGGTCAGGGGTCTTTCTTTCTTTGTTTCTCTAGAAATTCCTGAGTAGACATATGGTTGTGATAGAAATGAAAATAAAAAGTCTAAATAAGTTTGCTCTTTGCAATTAATAAAACACCTGTTTCATAAAGTGATAAAGTCTGAAATCAATAGTGACAGTTTATTTCATTCAACGCGATGAAATGAAAAAATAGTTAATATTGTTAGGACTAAGAACAACTGTAGCGTAATTGGGTCTCTGATAACTTAGTTATAATTAATTAATGTTTTCATCCCATACGCATACAGACAAACCTGTGAACAAAAGCCTCCCTTGGGAAAGACAAAATGTGGCCTTTATTGACAGATGGCCTTTATTTAGAGGTCAGTTTGTCCTAAATTAGTAGCGACGGTTTTCCATAGAATGGCCTTTTTTCACAGGGTGGCCAAACACAGGCTTGACTGTATTTCAGTAGGTAACACTTCAAATGTAGTCATCAAACTTAAATATTACACGTTTGTCTTGTAATGATGTTTAATGTTTGTATGTCTTGATCACAGATTCCGAAACGATAATAGATTCAGGATTCAGTGTGTCAGTAACTTTTATGCGATGCAGACGCAACTCATTTTTGTTCCGTTGCCCGTTAACAATTTCAAAATATCAATAATAGAAGTTTTAAAATGAGTTTTAGAAGTTTTAACAATTTTTTTATATGAAAATTTAGTTTTGTTCTTACGCTCACATTTTAAAGGAAGTTGCTAACACAGCTGTGTCAATACCGGACCAACCCTTTGGACGTCAAGTGATGGACTTTAGCCTACCCTTCTACATTCACTTTTATTTTAAAAGAGCAAGAAAATAATGCAGGGTTCCAGAGAGATAAAGTGCTCACTCTCAGTCTGATTCAGTTGATGAATATAAAGTATGCAATAACTAATAGTCAGCTGTCACATAATGGGGCGTCAGGTTAATTAGATATAATTAATTTCCAAAGTTTTTTAAATGCTTGTGCATACTTTTTACTATGATAATTAAATGATTAAATGATCGTTAATGAAATTGAGACCGGCTAGCTGTCTCGTAATGGGGTTCGGGTAAATTAGTTATAATTAATTTCTATTTTTAAAAGAGTTTTGTATAGACTTCTATCATTATGAAGTGAATAATATCTATTTCATTCAATAATAAAATTATAAAATGGTTATTAATGACACTGAGGCCAGCTGTCACGAATTGGGGCCTCGGGTAAATTAGTGATAATTAATTTTCTAAAATTTTAAATACTTTTGCATACACTTCTTCGTGTACTGTGAATATACTTTCGTTCTTTCCAAAAGCAAATGCGAGAAATGGCGCAAATTGATCCAGCCACTGATACGGGAGGTCCAGCTAGCTTATGGAAGGTCGGTGGTACTATCAGTGGTTCTACTCAGATGTAAACCTTGGGTTTTCCTTCATTGTTAAAGCTGGAAAATGGCCCTGGTTGTTTGCGCCACGGTAAAATCCAGTGAAAAATAAATGAGAGTACAGCTCAAAAACTTGCGATAACTATATAATTATCGTGATTGATGAAAAAGCGATTATGTGACTAAATGATTTATTCGACATTATGCCAGGAAATGAAGATTGAACAACAATGGAGAAGCCAGATATCAGAAACTGCCTCATAATTATACCATTGATCGCGTACGGGAAAATGCATTTGCAAGTAAGTGTTAAGTAAAATTGTCTTGTGAATGGTGAGGTAATTTGGTTGAACCTAACCAAAATATGTTGTAATGTGCTTGTCAAGCGGACATATTCTAATTTATCATAACATATATGGTAGCGCATTGGTTGGCACTGTAGGAATTTCGTCCAACTGTCAAAGATTGGACATTTTTTTCACTGGGATTAACACCTTTTTTTCTACATTTTTTCATTTATATATACGGCGGCAGGTTCACCTAATCAGTTTCCCTGGACTATATATTATCCAATACTAACTTACCCTTCCACATGCAGCCGGCAACTTCTCCATATATGTAGGAAAATTAACATTGTTGTCAAATTTTCATAGAAGGGTATGACCTGCCGCGACAGGGATTTGAACCTCGATTTCCGAGTTACAAGTCCAGCGCACTGACCACTGGATTGGAAAAGCAAGACTGTGTGTGAGAGCATGTCATTAACAAATCCGACACGCGATTTGCTTTGACCCGTTACAAAATCATTACAAGTTAACTTGTGGCTTGAAATAAAAGAGTCCAAAACTAGGTCCCTTAAGTTTAAATATAGCCTACACTATTATCAACAAAATGTTGTCATGCAATAATTTGATTATTTTGTTGCATCATTGCTTGTAATGCATTAACGTAAATTGGTGAATATTTGTGATGTTATTATTTGGATGTTAATGCATCAAAACATTAACTACATGTGCATGGCAATGAAATGCATTGAATCTAAGACAATTCAACCGCAACTGAACTACGTGAAAGATGAATGAAAAGGTCTTATATTACTATCTATTCAAGAGTTTTGGAAAAGAAAAATAATGTCCAATTGCATTATGTTGATCAATGATTAACTATGCTAATGTATGGTAAATCAATGAGCCAATATTGTCTTCAAAGCCTGTCACAAATTACATCAATCGGATTTGATGAATTGAATCTAAGAAGCTGAATCCGAAATAGATTATAAGCAATCCGATATTACTTGAAAAATCGACGTTAGCAACGAACAACTAAATTTTAATGTGTTTATGATAATTCCTAAAATACTTAAATGACTCTATTTACAAATATTTCATTGGACATTACATACATATAATAAACAAACGCTTCAAAAATTTAGTATCGAAATTAGAATTGTAGCATTATTGTTAAGGTAAAAGTGAATTCATTTTGAACATTTGTTATTGTTGTTATTTATTCTTCTTTCTTTTGAAAAAAAAAACAAGCATGCAAACATCTATATAGTGTATATGTTTTACCTTTGAATATTTTGCTCTGATATTAGGCATATACTCATATCAATATGTTATATTAAATATGCATAAAATTATGGCGCAAAACGTTTATGGTTATTCTCATTGAAAATGTTGTCCACGATTTTTACTCGTATATTTGGAATAGTTTTTGCCCTAGGAAATTTTGTTTCATCAGTATATAATTTTATATCATACATGTAGATCACTGGCCACTGGCCCATGCACAAATAGAGCGATTCATTTCAATAATATATACACAATAGATAATAGTAGTCTAAGCTTATTATGTCCTTGAAATGTTTCTGAAGCATACAGTTGGCGCTGGATAAAATTCCAGCGTCATTAAGTACCATTATTGAAATTGAGATGATCTTTGTTGCTAAATGTCAAAGTAATGTTTTTCTATAAATGGCACTTACGAGCGCCGGTATTTAGATAAAATTAACTTACCAGGTCATTCATATATATGTACGTATGAACAACGGACCGAACCATTTTTCATTGGGCGCTTATTATTTAATATTAAACATTCTTCGGAATTTGGATTGTTTTTGTGTGGTAAGTAAAGCGTTGGTTCATTTATGCAGCGTATGGTGAGCTTTAATTTGTTTTAATTTAAATGAACGCTATTTTATGCGAACATTTATTGAATCGTCATATTAGTATATCGCCAATAATTAATTGCTTTCATCATGGCCCTGTTATTGGGCTGAAAACTGTCATATTAGCCAATAACAAGGTCATTAAGAAAACAATTAATTATTGACAATTGTATTAATTATGAGAGCCAGTCATAATGACCGAATCTCATAATAGCCGAGTTTGTTTTTTATAAAGGCTATGTTTTTTTTTTCAAATTGGCTGGGTTTGGTGATCATAATGTCGTGGTGAACTTCATATCGGCCCTGATGTTCTGATCCGTATATAATTCATAAATATTAGTGGCTAATGAAGGGAAGTGAAAAATTAATACCATGTTTCTACTAAAATTTTCCAAAAATATATAGGGTAGGAAGGCCCACAAAACATTTTTTCGAATAAGTATTTTTTTTAATTTCGGAGATATTGCTGATGTAAAAATGAAAATATCGGCAAGAAATAAATTGATCGAGACCGAAAAATGTGTAGGGTCGTAGGAAAAGAGTAGGGACGGTAGGGTTAGTGGGAACAGGAACTTTTACGCCTAATAAAGGTACTCTAGATTAATATAGGAATACGACATAGAAGCACTTGTAAGGATATCAAATGCTAACAAGCATTATAATTATAGGAAAAAGAAAATGAATGTACAATACCCGTTTTGTTTTATGGTAGGGATGTTTAGAACGATTTTTCGAGCATAAAATGATGTATTATATTTACAATATTACTATCTAAGAATTCATCTGCAGCACATTTGAAAATGAATGCAATTAGCATTAATTGCGCATGCTCGAGTTCGCTCATGTAAAACCATCAGTTTTCTGTTTTTGTTTTCTGGTTGATTATGAGAGTGGCGAACAGTATCTTATTACTTATTAATACGGTAACTCAGATGCGCTTTTATACATGTACACAGTATACACAGTGACATTGTACATATGGTACAATATAAGTGACAGACAATTTTAATTCAGTTTCATAGTTTCTTTTGCTTAAAAAAATTATATTTCATGTCCATCCAATTACCATCAATTTAAGTCCATTCATCATTCAGGATTTTGTTATATTAAAGGTGAACCATCACTATGAAGACTCTCATAAGCTTTCTGAGTGTCGCAGCAACGTGTTTGCTCACTGTCGACGCTATACAAAATTGTCCATGCCAGGAATACGACGGGTTCTGTGACAAAGACTATCTGATATTCGCTGAAGTCACGTTCCTTACCGAAACGTATGATCGACACATTGATGGCGTTGCTGTGACGAACCGGACGTGTGGATTAAATATTTTGAAAATTTATGGGTAAAAATATGGATTTTTGTCTCTCTGCGTCAAACTATCAGCTGCTAGGACTACAATAAAACGATGATTAATTCTCATTTGTATCCTGCGTGGTGTTCTTGTTCATTTCTTGGATATTGTTCTTATGTTGTTGTATTGTATTTCTTCAATTGTCGCTTATAACATCTACATGTACATAACTTTTAACAGGTCAGCAGTTGTAACAAATGTTTACTTTTGAAAGAGTAAAACATGGGCATAGTATATTCTCACTGGTTGACTGAATAATACTTTGTGGACAATGAAAACACAAATTGCTTTATTTGTTTAGTGGTTTCGATGACAACCAATTAGCCAGAAATGTAATTCAGGCTAAGGGCCCAGATCACTGGTGTAATGTGTATGGAGTGGAAGTCGGACTGAAGTACTTGTTCGGTGGGCCATTTGTAACCGATGCAACAACGGGCGAAGGAACTGTTTTGGGTATTTTTTTTCATTACGTACATTGATTGAAACAGAAATCTGGAGTTTGGTTTTAAGTACACTACAACTTACTTGTGGTACTTTAAGTCCTTTTCGAGTGGTTGAGGTCTATGACTAGAAATTACTAATCTATTACCGCTGTGAGTTCCAATCCCACCCGGGATCAGGCAATATTCACATGTGAGGTAGATGTTGAACTAGCTCACGAATGATTGTTGGTTCTACCCAGGTGTACGCCTGAGGTCTTTCTCCACAGTTAAAGCTGGATATGTTGCAAAATGTCCCTGGAATTTGGTGCTACGTTAAACCCCAATGAAAAATGTCTTTCCATGGGGGTACCCTAGAAAGCAATGAGGTGAATTTCATTATATAACCTAACAAAAGTGTATCATATATTACACAGTGAGACCTCTCCAAGGCAACAACCTTAGGGAGAAGCAAAACAATGTTGTTGTTGAGAGGTTGGTGTTCTAGAGAGGTTAAATCGTAAAGTGGAAAAAAATCGTGCAGTCTTTGAAGATAGGTTGTTGCTCAAGACTGGACCGCTCGGGAGAGGTTGCACTGTAGTATAATTTCAACCCGCATGCTTCAGGTCTTAATTCATGCAACTTCATCTCAAAATGGGACGATGTAAGGCTCACTGACGAACTTGTTAGGTATCGTATGGGGAGAGAAGGTTGTGCAGACAAGTATACTGTCAAGGTATGTAGGCCGAGTAACTAAATATAGTTCTTGTAAAATGTACAATAAGTTGTTAATTGCTCTGAATCATTGAATATATTTGTTTATCTTTATTTTACAGGTACCAGGGGTAGAATTCTTTGATAGTCAGAGTATTTGTTATGCGCAATATAATAATACAGATTTTTGTAAAATGTTCCAGCGTAATTCGGGGATTGCATTCACGTACAACAGTACAGGAATTATGTTCGAATTACATTAAAACCTCGATAATGAGACCACCTTTGTGTGTCCCGTAAAAAAATCGTACAAATGGGATGGTCTCATTATCAAGTTGAATTTTAAGGGGAATTATTGAAAGCCAGTCTGAAAATAAGTGGTCGTTATGACAAGGTGGTGGTAATATTCAGGTGGTCGCTATGTGAGGTTTTACTGTATGTTGTATCATGGTTTCTGTGTTCTGTAGAATGCATTTGGGGCTAAGTCGTGAAGGTAGTAATGCTTAACTTTGTCCATATAATTTCAGTAAAGATGAATGAAACCATTCACTGACGAGATACAGTTGAAGCTAAAAACGCATCTGGACTTCATCAAATAATTACTATCATTGCAGAGAAACCCGGAGCCTAATAAATACGACCATAAAAACAATGGTATATTGTGCATTATATTTTACATGTAATCATTTGAATTAAAAACTGAAAGAGAACATACGTATAGTAATAACATCGTGCAGTCAGATTAACTTTGACTGGTATGAAAACTGCTTATACTAACGCAAATACTGATAGTGATATATATATATATCAGGGAAACACCACATTAAAAACATTCCGCTTACCATACCGACTACAAAGTATAAATTAAGATTTACGGAAAAACAAAATAAAATAGTGTAAAAACATCTACCCGCCACCATGCGTTACATTCTTCCTTCTAAAAGCAACACAATCGACACGGCTAGGACCTAAAACCAGGCAACAACATACGTTAACCAGAGCATTACAAATATAAACTAGAAAACAATAGCTCCTATTATTTAACGTATTGTGCAACATAAGATGCAACATTTTTATATAATTTTGTTCGTCGCTGTTAACAAAATGTGTAATTTATTGATATATGCATTTTTATAATTATTCTAAATCAAAGATTATTCAGGCATGTCTATGGCGTAGAAATATTTTTTTACAAAACTAAAAATTCACTATACATGTCACGTAATTTTGTAAATAAAACATAGACGGCCACTTACAGACAGTCTATTAACACCATATCTACTGGTTTATACTCCTGTGAAGCTATAAGTCTATCAAAACAATGCAACAGAACGGGAGATGAACTGCAAACACCGCACTGCTTACCAAAATCTTTCCTTAACAGATCATATAACATTATTGCTTAAAATTGTTATAAAAACAATAGCATTTGTCACAACAGAATAATGTCTTCTTAAATGAAAAAATAAAATATCAGCTACCACTAATGGAACAAGCAATAGCTTTTGCATAACTTTGATTTTTATGTTCATAATTCATTATTATCGCTTGTAGAATGTAGAATAGACTGTAGAATTTACCAAGCGGAACAACTGGTGTCTCAGAAATGACAAAGAGATTTTGGAGAGAACGGTATAATCCTAATGAGACGCACCGAGATCAAAAAAGGGTCAGCTAGCTTGTCAAACAAGTACATTGTAATTTATCAAACTGAATACAAGAGTCCATTGATCGATGCCATTTGAATTTCGTTGAATTAAGCAACTACTGCTGGAAATATATACGTGGACTTGCGGCTTTGCTCGTATGATAGGCTGTGTAATCAATAAAATAATGTGAATAATATACGTTTGTATGGATAATTTTATGAGGTATGAGAAGTATCCGCTGGTGTGCTCTGTGAAAAGTTCTGTAAAAGAATAGAAAGATATTTGGACATTATGCCAGATGTTTTGCATGGATTAATTTTCATAGTAGCTAACGTCAATGTTTTCCAGTGGAAATTAAGCTCAATATACTCGTATTCAGAATAATTACCCGCGACCGCGGTCCAGTGGTTAATGCACTGGACTTGTAACCCGGCGATCTGGGTTCAAATCCCGGCCGCGGTAGGTTATACCATTCCATGAAACTATGACAAAAATGTCGATTTTCCTTCATATGTGGAGAAGTTGCCGACTCCTTATGTAAGGGTAAGTTAATACCGGTTAGTATACAGTCCAGGAAAACAAATTAGGTGAACCTGCCGCCGTATATAATTGAAAAATTGTTGAAAAACGGCATTAAACCTAGCGAAAGAAATCAGCATAATTATAGAATTTAATCATCTTATATTTACAATTACCCAAAGACCTTCACGTGGCGTTTTTCCTGTTTTTTTATCAATGTCACTTGCGATGTTTGTCAACCATCTGATCACATTCCCACAAATATTTACTTAGCACAAAACGTGATAAGACATGATTAATAAAGTGCTGAGTTATCATTGCTATTCAATGATCCACGCGAACTGAGATGATATACCAACAGCACAAAGGGAGTTAACGTGGAATAATGCGTTTGCTGTAAAATAACATCAAGCCCTTTCGAATAATTTGGCATTCACATATTGATATACGATACACATACCTCACATACTAAATATACACTGTAACCAGGTGTACCTGTAATTGATATAAAGAAGAAATTCGGTAATAAACAACCATATACCTCTACTGCTGCGATACTATCATTAAAGTTTTATAATGCTTACAATCTCAAAAGGTCAAATCAAACATGTCGTTTATATTTGTAACTAAATTTAACCATTTCTACAGATGAAAAAAGTCAAACTTGGAATTAAGGCTTAATATTCTTTTAAATTAGTCAAATTATCCAAAACGACCCATCTTTGTCTTGAAGAAACTATGTTATGTTCAAAGTACACTAAACACATTTAATCTTGTTTGATTCATATATTCTTTATCACGGGAGTTTTACGTCGCACCAATAGCAATGGCCATTTGGCGACTTTCCAGCATTAACGGTGGAGGAAGACTTCAGGCTTACAACTAGGTAGAACCACCGGTCTTCTGTAAGCTAACTGGACAGCTTTCACACATGTAAAATATGGTACTACCGAGTGGGATTCGAACTCACAGTGTGTGCGTGTGCGCGTGTGTACCCTCCTAAAGATTGTGTTTGTTTTTCACCTTGTAACGATGTTCCTATGTTTTGGATAGGGATTTTGGTTGGTGGGTTTGAGGGAGAAGGTGGTATTTTTAGGGAAGGTGAGGTGTTATAAATGTATGTGTTTTTATCTAGGAATGTATTTTATTTATATTTAAAATACAACTGTCGTTTTTGCCTAGCTCAGTTGAGGCTTAATACCTTTCCAGTGGAGGTGCTTCCATATGTTTTATGCACCATTATATTATTTGTTAATGGTGTTGTTATTGGCAAGTACTTGTTGTCTGGCTTGTTTTGTAATAATGGTGTGGAACGGTCGATTTTATTGCATGTTTTACTTCCAACGAATCTGTTTTTATTATAATTTTCTTTTGCAATTGTTTGTCTGATCTATATCATAAGCGTTTCTTATATGCATAAAATACAGCTATGTACGAAATCGATGTATTTGCACTCTTCCTTAGCAACACCTGTGGGTAAGAACAAACGAAACATGAGGAGATATTAAATTAGATAAGCATAAAGTCAATTAATACCTTTTGAACCAAATGTTCATTCAAAGAGAAGTGGCAAGCTGTTATTTACATGCATTGAACACATTGTTGCGCGTGACCGCGCCTGAGCGTAGCCGGAAAGATAGTTTCATTTATGCAGAAAAGAAGAGGTATCTCAAAATAGATCGTTCGATTATTCTACAGTAAATGTTACAGATAGTCTTTTGATTTAATTCACCTTTTCAGAACACCATACTCTGCAGAAATCTGTTGAATTTCAGATTTTCGCCCAGTGACATTTGACATTCAACATATTCTTGCTTTTCCAATTATATTACATTGTATTATATACCTCGTTGAAGATTATATATCCATCATAAACAATGATATACGGGTGTTTAATGATTGCTCACCTCGTGGTTTTATTCTTTCCTAACCTTTTTCATTGTACGGCAGTCTTAAAGAATTCGATGTATTAAAGGAAACCTGTCGTTTGCCACTCCTATATAGTGTTCATTCTTTTATTCATCCCTTCTTACTTGGATATTAATCCAAAGGTAGCACGATTAATTATTTACGTTTGAATGAATGGAATGAAAGAAAACATAAAGGCGTTTAATGATTGCTCACCTCATGATTTTATTCTTTCATAACCTTTTTCATTGTACGGCGGTCCTAAACGGTTTATTATTCCTTATGGGTCATCGGGGCGTGGTGTTGTTTCTTTTTTAGTTTGGTCGTGATTGTACTGATTCTCTCTTTTGGTTCCAGCTTCTATAAAGTTTTTGAATGCTTGTATACTCTATCACATTTATCATCCCTGGTGCTTTCCAATATGATGCCACAACTCGATGTCACTTCGTATAATTGTGTTAGTTAGTTATAAGTTATGGAGGACGAGAGCAATCCATATTGCAGTTGATTATATAGCGTAACCTCTTCAAAGCAACATTTTTTGGGAGAAGTAAAATTTTGTTGTTGAGGGTTGTGGCTCTGGAGAGGTTATATTAATAGTTAAGTTGTACAGTAGGAAAAAATAATGCTGTTGAAGGTTGCTCCAGAGGGCCGCTCTGGAGATGTGCATTGTAGCGTCTCTGCCGTAGCCCTCTCCAAGGTTGTACTGTCCGGAAGACTGTTTTTGGTCCTCTATGTTTCGTATGAACCTATGGTTTGGTGGTGGGATTTTTTGGGAGGTAGGGGTGCTTGACATGTGTTTTTTTTCTTGGAATCTTTTTTCTTATCAAGACTATAAAGTGCGATATGGCAGGGTAAGGTTATGCTTCTCAGTCAATTATTTTAACAGACAATTGATTTGACGTATGATTCAAACAGACTACTCCGAGACGATTTTTTGTATTATTCTTGCTCAAAGATTTTATGCTTTTATAACAAATTCATTTTTGTACCGTGTGTATGAACTGCAAATGAACAGTTGGCCTTTCCGTGCAAAACGAAAAAGTAGCAACTATCATGCAATGTTTAAATTACAATTACGAATGTCTGTCTGTATAGACTGGTGATTACGAATGTCGATATGTACAGACAACAGATTACAAATGTCCAAATTGATCACTTGATAAGCTCAATATATTAATCACTGGATTTGATCATTTGCATAATATATTTACACAAAGAAGTAAGGTTCAACGCGCTACCTACAACTATACTATAGCAGCTCTTTCATTGCTGGGTTCCAGGTTCAAGCCTTCAAACCATGCAGTTTTTCCAGTAGCACAGTCCGCAAAACCCGGTGCTAAGTTATAGCAGGCGTCAGATTAAAAACCTCTTTAAGTTACGAAACAATATTAACATATATAGTATTCCCCCATGCCTATTTGGTTATTAGAATCAATGTATCTCTCTGTTCATTGCAATAATGCAGTATTTATACCGTGAAACCTCGTGACCAATGGACAATTCTATTATTCGGAATATTCCAACAGTATGTAATTTTAGAAATAATAGAGCAAAACAACTTTAAAGCGATGTGTAAATGCACGATATGTAATATAATCAAGACACTGCGCTCTGGCCCAAACATTTTTTTATAATGATTGGGCGAAATTTCATTCAAATTCATAAATTAATAATTATGAATAATCCTTTAGCAGAAACTCGGAAACTGCAGCCACAGTTTTTACCGTGGTAATATCTAATGTAATCTTTGTATATAAATTATTTCACTGGAAGAACATAATCCTATCTGTAAACCATCATTATGTTCCATTACTTTCCATTGCAAGTATTCGGTAATAATGGTCATAAATTCTTCACTCGCATTTTCAACTTCATATCTGTAATAAACAAACTTTCAATTATACCGTTGCATCGAATTTATTAGTTTATACATCACCACGTACTTTAGACAGGCAAGGAATTTCAATTATATGATAGTATGTGTTTATAAAACAATCAGTTTAGACTAGATAAACGGTGTCTTTTAACAAGTTTACCGCACAATGTATCAATGTAGGTAGTAGTTATATCGATTTTGTTCTCAAATACGGGATGTAATTACATCCTGTAAACTGGCTATATCCACGCCCCATATTTGTTTATTTTCGCTCTAATACTTTATAAGAACTGGATGAATTATTCTCAGCATTCTGTATAAGTTTTCATTCAGTTTTCAAAATCTATGACTTAAACAGTCGGAAATTGTGACTGGCACCAGGATGAACGATGATACAATTTTGCCCAACTTGAAGGAAGATAAAATGTGGCTGTTTTTACAAATCAAGCTTAATTGCGTAGCTAAACTGTACCATTCATTCGTGACTACAACGCATCTGTACAGGTACGTTTAATCGACTTCTTTTTGGTACTTTTAAGCTAATACTCTTTATTGGCGGAAAATTTTAGATACAGTACAACCTCTTCAGAGAGGCCCTCTCTGGAGTGACAACCTCCCTTCAACAACAACATGCTTTTTCCCCACTGTACGATTTGACTATTTATTTATTCTCTCTAGAGCGGCAACCTCTCAACAACAACATAATTATGCGTCTCCCAAAGGGTGATGCTTTGGAGAGGTTGCACTGTATTTAGTTTGATGTATGATCATTTTTATTTCAAGATAATCAACTGTTTGTATGGTAACAAGAAAAGATATTTCATGTTAATTTTTGCCCATGTTCATTATTTGACCGGATTCGCTTAACGTTCTTCTATTTTCAACCAGTCTTCCTACTAATACTTAATAATATTTACTTTTTATTCACATCTTTGTGTCATTTTATTGCCTTGAATTTTATCACCATATCGTAATACATGATTTTAAAAAACGGCCTGGTCCAACAAGGGATATCGGTGTGTCTGGCTGACATACCGGGGTGTCTAATGACCATCATGAAGAAAGATCATTTGCCAATCGGAGAAATTAAAAATGTATTAAATTGTTTAGTTCGTGCTTATGCAGGGTTTCATATTTAAACGCTCTAATCATAACGCCATAAAATTGATGCATGAAGACTGGTTGGCAGACCACTGCCGATCGGTCAAATTAGTAGAATATGTTCTGTGTGCGGTTAAAATTAAAATCAAGTATTTTGATTTATGCGGTTAATCTCCTGTTGATATAGCGAGAGAAGAAAATAAAAAAGTGAATTTTCACGTTTATTCGTTTTGTTCCAGTCCAAAGACTTTGCTATGCTCTTCTTGTGTTTCTGAGCGTCAGATAATGTAACTAATTATTCCATTACAAACTCGTTGCATACAAATTACATTAATTTTACTGTTATTATGTAAAAACGAGATCAATATACGAACAAATAAGTATCGGAGCCGTATTAACTGCTAGCTCATCTCCATATTGTATAATATATCAACAAATATGGTATATGTGTGTTAGATAGCTCCATGATGTCTAAAGAATTCAGACTGTAGACTTAATGGATAAATGAAATGTTATACTTTTCAATACAGACAATATCATCAAACGTACGAAAACGCAATTATCAAACATCTCGAAACTGCAATAAAAAGTAAATTACATGTATAAATAAAGTGGCTTATTGTCTAGAAACGGCTTTGTGAAATTATACTGAGAGCGTATTATATAGATTATTTATGGTATGTTTTGTTTTTATGATTGTTTAATGCAATCTAATAAATATTTACTGCTACTCGTTTTTGATTAAATATATCGAGATATACATGAAAAGTCCATTTTGAATTAGCAAGCTCGTGCAGATCAGTAGATAATACTACTGTCTTAGCAATCGCCGGTGATAACTGGGTGAAACAACAAGCTTTTAACATTCTTTTAATCTGCACTGATATCAACTTCCATGTCTCTTCTAAGGATCTTTTATCAACACTTAAAGTCATTCTTTAAGTGTACCACTTTGTATTTACGTAGATCTAGATACTGATTTTCCTTGAGTAGTGGGTCACAAACATTATGTCAATAGTGATGAGTTGAGAAAAATATTTAGTCTCACTAAACTATTAAAAGTCACTTGAATGACTTAATAATAGCGTCTTTAATGCGATTTAACAGGAAACTGATAATATATTTGGCACTTAACAGTGTAAATTAGCTGCAGCGTGGACAAAGAAAATCCCCATGTCTTCTCACACCCCTCACTGCTGAACAAAACCTTAAATGTCGCCAATGCGTGCACTTAGCTCATTCCGCCCACCTAACTGGAACATCTTCTTTGCACTCTTTAAGACCTGAAGGATAGGACAAATTGCAAACGCAGCATTTTTATTCATCTTCGTAGCCAAAATCAGTGTCAAAATAACTGTCATGCGCAAAACCAAGTCGCCCGTAGCGCAACATTGGTTTTTATACAGTAGACTACCAATAGTTTGGCGAGATAATTTTGCTCAAAGTACCATAAACAAACAACCTTTCATTGCGGGTGACAAAATGTAAATAAACTAAAAACAATGACATCATGATGCTAACCACATTTATAAACAAAAGATGTAAAGAAATATCGATCTTTTCAAGTCTATGCTGATAAATTTCAGACATATTTAGCAGTGCATCGTGTGCATGACATTCTCGACAAGTATCCAGATAGAGCGTTTGGGAGTGCGATATTTCCTGTCTTAGAAATTCGCGTTCCACTAACCCACGACACAAGGAAAAGTCACGACTTTAGGAAAACATACAACTGAACTCTTACTTTTTGTGATCGCCATTTACATAATACCAATTTTACAAGTCCAGTCAAAATAGTTCTAAATCATTGTGTCACATGTTTGAGACTTATGTGAATAATAAAAAATATAAGTGTCCTCACTATGTTTCCAGAACCTACTTATTATTTTATGTCGGCTGTACTTGATTACGGATTAAGACCTAACTTCAAATATACGACCAATATCAAAGTTTAAATCAGCCCAATACTTCATCCCACAAGGAAATTCAAGTTCTCACCCCTTTGTAATTCCGAACAATATCAGTGCCTTCAAAGCTTTGATTTATTTCTCTCATTATTTACGGTCAGTTGCGACCGTGGTCCAGTGGTTAGTGCACTGGACTTTAAATTCCGGTCGCGGCAGGTCACACCCTTCCATGAAATTTTTGTCAAAAATGTCGATTTTCCTCTATATGTGGAGAAGTTGCCGGTTCCTTGAGGGAGGTAAGTTAGCACTGGTTAGTATGCAGTCCAGGAGAATTGGCGAACCGGTCGCCGTATGTACCTGCAAAATTGTTAAAAACGGCGATAAATAACGCCGATAGAAAAATCATTTACGGTATTTTGATTTCCTAGCTCACTTTCTTTGAGTCATTCTTTACGATACGATGATGCTATAAGTCCAGTTGTATAGCCATTATATGTATTGTATTATGTAATAATTGCAATAAGTTACGCTGTATATATATATATATTGACAACACGATTATAACTAATGTATAGTAATAGCCAAATAAATTGTTGTGTTAATTGTGTGTTTGCTGTTGCAGTTGAACATACTGGATATTTAGCAAGGTCCAAATCACAAACATTTTGCTATTTAGTACAAACTTAATTCCTGATATACAACGGTTAGTATATTCATGTTAATTATAAACATTTATTATAACGTTAAATAATTGAAGAAAGGAATGTATTTACAGTCAAACCTGTGAACATAGGCCATCCTTGGGAAAAACAAACTGTGGTCTTTATTCGGAGGTCAGTTTGTTCTAAATAATCAGAGACGGATTTTCAAAGAATGGCCTTTATTCTCAGGGTGGCCTTTATTCTGAGCTGGCTGCAAACACAGGTTGCACTGTACATGCGGGGCTAAATAACCTATATTTACATAAGTATTTGATTTGATAATACCAAATACATAGCATTTGTTTATAATTTCTGTATAATATAATAGGGGATTGTATAAAGATAAGTAAATGATTCAGAAAAAAAAACACACGCACAAATTACCACCTTCCCCAAAATACTGCCCTCCCCAAAACACCCACCCAATACATGGAAACATACAAAAAAAATAAAGGACAGAACACAGTATCTCGCAGGGTAGCACTGAAACAAAGCATCATGGTGTTTTTACATTGGATTTGTGGGCCTCAGACCTTGCAGTTGCCCCCCCCCCGGGGAAACAAACACAAAAATAATATTGAATAAATAAGTAATAGACAGATACAAATATAAAAGACAGAACAACCAACAAATATATTAGAAGGCTAGTGTTGGGCAATACATTTTCCATGTGCAAGCGTGCAAATTACCGGAACCTTTAATATTGTTGTGAAACAGCAATGTGTTTGAATAATTCTCTTTGTAGTAAAATACGGTCCTGTGATGTTTCCAAATAATTTGATTCGAGTATCTTATTTTTTTGCTAATTTCTCTTATTTTCCTTGTGATAACATGCGAAACGGCCACGTTAAATGGTTCATTAAAATTGTTTAAATTGTACTGGTAAAATCGTGGGAGATTTATGTTTATTACGCAATATCCTTTTGTGCGTTTTGCTTCTTCGTCTGGAACCCGTTATTACCGATAAAATACTTGTAATGTATGACACAAACTGAGCAATAAATTAATAATGAGCTAGTTTCATACAGGTTATACCGTTGATCTCAAATTCCTACTAGTAGGGACTGTGAAAATTTATTTGAGGTAACCAGAATTTGGGATAAACCATTATTGTATAATTTGAACTTCTTAAAGTATTCGTGTGTATTACTTTAATGCAATGTATGTATGTTTACGTCTTGCTTGCATAAAGCATATGCATTAGTAGGAAAGAAACAAATATGTATATATTCATAATCATAATAATAATTTATAATTATGAAATTCGTTACTATAATAATAATAACAGTCAATGCACAAACTTCAGATACTTTTCAAATAAGATAGAGTTAATTATACTAGTATTTAGGGCTGTAATATAACTAGTTTTTTACGCACAATGATATTTATTATGCATTCTAAGACAGGACGCGTTTAGCTTTTCGTATTTTCGGATAGGTACGCTTACGGATAGGTACATTGTAAGACGAAGTACATTGTACTTCTATTCATCCACCAGAGTCATAATCGTCGTATTCCCGGATCATGACCATGATTGTATTTGTTGTTTATTTAAACATTCAAACATAAGAACTTGCAGCATCCTAATGTCTGATAGCTGTGGCAGTATACACTCATAGTGACAATGGATATACAATATAAAACAAACAAACAATGTGCTGCCTAGGATTACAAGTTTTTTATTAGGATAAGTAACAGTGTATACAGACATTCCATAAGTCTTATTATCGGGCCCTTGCCTCGTTTTAAGAGCATATTCACCGATCATTACTGTTCAATGCAGCTTTGATGAAAGACTTCACTTTCTTTTGTTGCTTGTTGGAGTCTGCATTCATCTTTAATAAAAAAAATATATTCACTAATTGAATAATATGCATTCATATTATTTGTTATGGGTCTTAAAGTATTGATTAGCTGTGTTTTTTTTCAGCTATGTTTGGCGGACAATTGAAATTTCCGATGCTATTTGGAGACCTACTAGCATTATCTTAAACTGCTTATTTTCAAAACCAACATGTGATTCAAACAATCTAATTATCATTAGATATGACATTCGCCATGCAACGGCGCAAAGTAGAAAAGTAATAACTATTCAAGAAGGCATCGTCGTTTGGAGATAGAGCGTCTGACCTCTGATCCCAAGGTCATGGATTCGAAATCCCACTTCGACGGGTTTCGTTCAAGAACTTCACAATCCTATTTTTCGGAGGCAGTACTGGTTTAGTGTCCAGGAAGCGGGCTCGAGCGTGATTAATATAAGCAAAATTGCTTGTTTCACAACCGAGATAAAATAAGTTAGTATACAAATAAATGCGCGCTACATGACCACTGGTTGTCGATGTGTCATAAAACACCATTAAACATTAAACTGTACTATGCATTGTCCTGATCCGAATCCCGCAACCTTTTAATTTATAACCAAGTAATGCCTCGACCGAGTGAAACTTGATAGGTGTAAAGAGTCATGTCAGTATTAATACATTTATATAGTTGGACAATTGCAATGGGTAATAATAGAAAACAATGCTAATACTTGAGAATTTCTTCTTTCATTGTAAAAGTATATACATTTTATTGGATAAAATAATTTATCTATTTTTACACACCTTCGCTCCACATGTTTTTAATTCAGACTCAACATGACCGCCAATATTGTCGATGTTGTCCACTCTTTCAAAATATATATCGCATAGTTGAATGTCTGAAAATCGCAGTATTTTTCTATTTAATGTGTTTAATGAATGAATGTATTCATCTGCGAATGTTTTTTTCAACCGCACTATAGTTTATGTACATCTTAAAACATTCAAAGCATTCTAAACATTCCACTTGATTAAATACACAAATAAACCATTTATGTTATGATATATGTACATGCAACCTAAGTCCACACAATCAGTTAAAGCGAATTTATTTAACAAATATATTCAAAATATGAAGTTAAATAACTAATACAACACACACGGTCTTGATTTACCTTACCTACCCACAAAGACATACTTTTATATATGTTGATATATGTTGTATTGACAAATGCCATTAGTCATAACATAATTTACTTACTACCAATATGTGCATTCTAAAGTTAAACAATTAATACAATACATACCTAAAACAGTCGACTCTGGGTTTGTTTGGACGTCATTTCCCGCAATGATGTACCTAAAACCAGTTCTCAATGGAATACTAGCACATGGGCCATTACCTATCATTACCAAATTGTCCATCGCCGATGAATTTCTATCAAATGAATTTATTACATAGATATGAAACTGATGTATTCAATACTTTGATGTACAGTAAAACCTCAAATAGCGACCACCTCAATATTACGACAACCTTGTTATAACGACCACTTATTTTCGGACCGGCATTCCCTAAATCCCCTATGATTCATTTTGATAACAAGACAACCTCATTATTACGGCCAATATTTTTTTGGACCCAAAGGTGATTTCATTTCTGAGGTTTTACTGTATATATATACACTACCCTGTTCAAAAATATAGCGCGAGACCAAATTAATGAAACAAACGTGACATATATAAAAAAAACGCCTGTATATTCACACGACAGTTATAGATTTTAGTAAGCTAATGTATTTTTTAAATTACTTCACACAGCGGTTAGGCCGCGGCCGTGGTCCAGTGGTTAGTGCGCTTGACTTGTATCCAGGGGATCCGGCTTCGAATCCCGGTAGCGGCATGTCATACCCTGGTATAAAAATTGGACAAATATGTCGATTTTCCTCCACATGTGGAGATGTTGCCGTGTCCTTGTGGAAGGGTAAGTTAGTACTGGTTAGTATCGGTTAGTATACAGTCCAGGAAAATTGGTTAGGTGAACCGGTTGCTGAAAATTGTTGAAAAACGGTGTTAAACCCAAGTGACAATAAGTCACACACAAATACAAACTCACACGGCAGCTACATTTTCAAGATTATCAATAAAACAAAATAAAAGCTTACCTGTATACTGTGACATCATCTAGGCTAACAATCTGGCTATATCCACCAATGAATGATTTTGTGGAACTGGTCACTGTTGCGGATATCACGTAGCTTTTATTACAGATAACCGGCTTAATACAAGAACATGCATCTGTGACATTACGAGTTAGAAGGCATACAGTCACAACTACAATCCCAATCAACGTTTTCATTGTCATTATATGCTGAAATGAGAAAAATATTCCGCCATAACCTTTGTACATAATGTGAACAAAAAGTGTTACAAAAAATGCGATTATCAAAAGCGCTATTTCATACTGAATTTACAAAAAAAACATGTATGTTTTTATTCATACCAATATTTTAACTTTAAGGATTAGGCTTGAGTGATCAATTATGAAGTGCATGAACGAAAAATCATGATATATGACACAATATTGCATAAAAAATAACCATCTACAGTTGGCTCTCGTTGGCTGGACCCCGGTAAATTCGAGAAACACCGGAAAACTGGAACTCAATCCCCGGTCCCGATTGTTTTGCTATATATTCTATATAGTTCAACGCCGCATGGCTAGCAGGAACTCTGGACAATTAGAACTGATTCCGCCAGTGCCGTCGAGTTCGAGCCAATGAGAGTCCACTGTACTTCCATTCTGACACGCCCGCTTTCGTTAATGAATGAAATAAAATCTAATTTGTTTTTATGCATAGTAATAAAAAAAATACTTCAAGCTACGCGCCTGTAGTTACCTATAGCGCCTGTAGTTACCTATAGCGCCTGTAGTTCCATTGGCTGTTCCGATAATTGGAAAATCCGTCGGTAACTATGGCATTTTTGGTTGAATATTGTAACAAAATAGATGCCACAAAACAATTTAAAATTTTCATAAACAATATTTTGTTCATCATACTAACACTTTTGTCCAATATAAACAAGCGCTCAAGTCATCATTATACAAAATTATACACGGGAGTAACGCGGAAGAGCCAAAAACCAAAACATGCCATATTCCGTGCCTTATAACACGATTTTTACCTTCTTTAATTATATAGGAAAATTTTAGTCAATGTTAGAATTAATCTTCACATTTATGGTACTAAAAGCGTGTTGTAATGAGATATTTGTATGGCCTTTACGCTTCTTTTCAAAGTTTTTCAGATTTATTCCGGTTGGGATTTGACCAAAGCAGTGTTCCCGATTCCATACCAGTTCTATTCAAGTTCTTCGCAAGTATTACGAAAATTTTCCGCGTGATTCAGTTAATCATCCACGGAAGATGAATAAATTTATGCGCAATATCATAACCCGGTCGTGACCGTGGTCCAGTTGTTAGTGCGCTGGACTTGCTACCCGGAGATGTGTGTTCGAATCTCGGTCGCGGCAGGTCATGCTCTTCTATTAAAATTTGACAAAAAATGTCGATTTTCCTCCATATGTGGAGAAGTTGCCGGCTCCTTGTAGAAGTGTAAATTAGTACTGGTTAGTATACAGTCAAGGAAAACTGGTTAGGTGAACCGGTCGCCGCATATAACTGAAAAGCTTATTGCGTTATATGTTATCCTTGAATATCTTTAATTTGAACAATATCAAATTCATTTCCTCTGTATAAAGGGAACACGATCATGTTAAAATTCTCGAGAATTATGAAATTACGTATGCACGTAAAACTTTTAATCAATATCAATTTTAAACTAAAAAAAATTTAAGTAAAAACTATTTATAGTACATACCAAAACAATGCGAAACGTTGCTTTCTGTAGAGTATCCGTGCAAGCTGAGCTACCTGAATCAATGTCAGAATTTGGTAGAACCAACTGGTATTTATGCATATAATTGAATGCATTGGTCCTGTTAATTGTAGTTATATAAAATGTATAATTGTATATCATGTAAAATGGTACAAATAAACGCCATCAGTATTACTTGACAGTCGCTTTGACATTTTGCTAACTCATTTAAAAAAGGTACTTGGTGAAGGCATCGAAATTACAGCCTCTCATTAATGTTTTCATTTCTGGTGTAATATGGTATACCATAGATTAGAGATAGGGAGAGTTTTGACAGTGTGGACATTACTAGAGCTCCGCAGATTGACATCAACGCTCATCTGTTTTACATTTCTGAAACGGGGGCCACATTTGATATTTCGAGTTTCAACGCGATAAGGATAAGGTATAATTTTGACCAAAATTCTAAGTTAAGAAGGGACATAACTCTGATATAAAGCTATCAGAACTGTGCGCATTGTCATGACAGTCAAGTATTCCGGGTGTCGGGTTGATATCGTTAAGTTTTTTGAGTAATTGGCTACATTAAAGTTTTTTGCACGACAACAACGATCCAGTGATCATAATGGCTCGAGTATTTAAAAAATCATCCTTCATACAAAAATGGCTTGCATCATGATTTAGAAAAACATCCGGCAACCGGGTAGAGCGGAGTTTTCAGCATCATCAGTGACTTGTTTAAACTCCACAAATATATACAAATATATACAAATATATATGTAAATATATTTACAAATATATATGCAAATATATACAAATATATATGCAAATATATATGCAAATATACATGCAAATATGCACAAATATATACAAATATATACAAATATATTATATAAATATATACACAAATATACACAAATATATACAAATATATATATAAATCTTTACACAAATACATACAATATACACAAATAACATTTAGCTGCTCAGTACACCTTTATAAAACTATTTCAAGTAGCATGATCAGAAGAGAATTTGACCAACTCAAAAAAGGATGTTAAGGTACCAGCATGATGACGAAAAGCTTTCATTTCAAAACTGTAAAAAATTACAGATCCGGATTCAAATCCCGGCCGCAGCAAATCATACCCTTCTATGAAAATTAGACAACAATGTAGATTTTCCTCCATATTGGGAGAAGTTGCCGGCCCCTTGCGGAATAGTAAGTTAGTAATGGTTAGTATACAGTGCATGAAAACAGGTTAGGTGAACAGGTCGCCAAATATAACTGAAAAAATGTTGAAAAACGGCGTTAAATCCAGTGACAATAAGTCACATAAAAACAAACAAAAACAAATAATAAATTACATAAAACCATGGTTTATTGGTCACAGCGTAAAATTGCGTGACACCGTGAAAGGAAAACCACAAAGTAATGAAACACAAATGAAAAAAGCAAGAAAAGGATGCGTGTACAATCCCTATTAATGGAAAGAAAACAATGCGAGTGGCATTTTGTGGTCATAGTGAACGCCTAAGTTAGGTTTAACGTCATGTCATGGCATCAACGATTATTTATGGAATCCTATAGCGTCCGCATTAAAGTTCGCAAGTACCACGCGATTATTATAATTTGTAAGTCCGAATAAGAGTTCAAAGATACATATACCTACGAAATTTAACGATTTAGCCTCAATAATTATCGTCTTAATTTTCGTGTGTAGTGCTCCATGGTCTCCTTAAGTTCTCGAGAGTCAGATAACGCAATTAATTGTACCATTACAAACTCACCGGATACAAATTACGTTAGTTTTTATGTTATTCCGTAAACACGAAGATGAAATTCGAAAAAATAAGTATCGGAGCCGTGTTAACTGCTAGCTCATCTCCATATTGTATAATATATCAACAAATATGGAATATGTGTGTTAGATAGCTCCATGATGTCTAAATAATTCAGACTGTAGAATTAATGGATAAATGAAATGTTAGACTTTTCAATACAGACAATATCATCAAACGTACGAAAACGCAATTATCAAACATCTCGAAACTGCAATAAATAGTAAATTACATGACGTATAAATGTATAAAAAAAGTCACTGTTGAAAAAGATTTTCTAAAACCTGGCTGAAATTCAAAGAAACGGGCCATATTGTGTCTGTCTGCCAACAAACAAAACGGTTAAAGATTGTCTGCCATGCGCTGACTTCCTGAACAGTTCCGAGTCAGACACGGATGACAAATTTTGATTCCAAATACTATTTATGTCAAGGAAACACATTTTTGTGACCTGCATTGTAAGTAAATGCAGTAAATAAAACAAATAAAGACATTGTTTAACATAAACCATTGATTTACTGTAAATGACCATCATAATATATGCTGATAGACCCCTATAAGCAGTTAAGAACGTCGGTAAAATCAGGCTACCAGAAGGGGCTATCAACAAAAAATACCTAATATGGCTTTATCCATGACTTTCAAGTTAAATATTTTTTGTGTGTTTTGACTTTTACATGTACAATGACTATTTGTAAATTCAAGCCAGCTAATAACACTTACTGATTTTTCAGTAAAGTCGGAAGATTTAAACGCGTTTTTCTCAAAACTATAAAAAAACTGCTGATAGCCCCTTCTGGCAGTCAACAGTCGATGTATAAATAAAGTGGCTTATTGTCTCGAAACGGCTTTGTGAAATGATACTGATAACATAGTATAATTCTGTATATATAAAACCTCAAATAGCAGACAGCGCAATATTTCGACCACTTATTTTCGGACCGGTTTCCAAAAACACCCCTATAATTCAACTTGCTATTGAGTCCACCTCCTTATTATTACCAATTTTCAAGCTCTGCAGTCTGGAGGTCATGAAAATGTCCAACGTACCAAAAACAAACTTTTGAGCTCTATGTGTCAAAAGACGAACTTTCCAGGCCGCGGTCGTGCTCCAGAGGATAGTGTGCTTGACTTGTAACCCGGAGATCCGGGTTCGAATCCAGGTCGCGGCAGGTTATATCCTTCAATAAAAACTTGACAAAAATGTCGATTTTTCTCTACATGTGGAGAAGTTGCCGGCTCC
Organism: Lutraria rhynchaena; assembly: GCA_008271625.1. NCBI lineage: Eukaryota > Metazoa > Mollusca > Bivalvia > Venerida > Mactridae > Lutraria > Lutraria rhynchaena. The sequence continues at coordinate 258,261 of VIBL01000357.1, forward strand.
ATGTGGAAGGTTAAGTTAGTACTGGTTAGTATACAGTATAGGACAACTGATCAGGTGAACCGGTCTCCGTATATAACTGAAAAATTGCTGATGAAAGAAGCTGATAAGAATAATGCCATTAACACGAAATGACAAATTTGATGCGAGAGTAATTTTTTCATAATTATGAGAATATGACCGCGTATACACAGTAAGATACAGTGCAACCTCTCCAAAGCAACACCCTTTGGGAGAAGCAAAATTTGTCGTTGTTGAGAGGTTGTTGCTCTGGAGTGGTTATATTAATCGTTAAATCGTACATGGGAAACCATGCTTTTGTTGAAGGGATGTTGTTGTTATCAGAGAGGGCCACATTGGAGAGGTTGCACTGCATTTGATATTCAAAATTTTAATACTCAAATTAACCAGGCATTATGTAGATGGATTGCCAACTGACTGTACTTGATTTTTTTTTGTTTCAAAGAACTCGATCATTAGCTATTAATAATACCCAAAGTTAGCATGCATTTTGATCAGCTAATATGCATATTTACGATGTTTTTACGACTGGTTGATGCTTACGACAACTTGCGACAAAAAATGTCCTTTACAATGCTATTAAATGGATATAACATTGATTGATAATGTGTTTTAAATTGGGCTTACAATTAATACCAATTATCAGAAAACCAAAACGTTGGCTGTTTTGCAATATAATGTTTAGGCCAAAGGATAACACGTCATGAAATCTATTCCGGTGTTATTTTATAATTGTATTGAACAGCTTGTAGCTAATACTGAACACTCGTATTTGACAAAAATGTCGATTTTCCTCCACATGTAGAGAAGTTGCCGGCTCCTTGTGGAAGGGTAAGTTAGTACTGGTTGGTATATAGTTCAGGAAAACTGGTTAGGTGAACCGCTCGCCGTATATAACTGAAAAATTGTTGAAAAACGGCCTTAAACCCCATCGAAACAAACAAACAAACTGAACACTCGAATACTGATATTTTTTTCTTTCCTGGGTTTCGATTAGTATAGCGTGAAAGTTTTGTCTTGGCGTAACAGATTCAAAACAGTGATAGTGTTCGTATATAGCGATTTTTAAATTAGTTGTGCGTATAAGAAATCATGATAGTGTATTGTGTAGTCATTCTAGCCGAACATTTGAAGCAGCCAACATGTTAACCACGTTTACAGTTTTTCATAAAAAAATGAATTGGTCTGTTTTGTTCTAAGGTCATTTAAGTATGAGGCCCAACATTTATGATAGCTTCATTTAACAAACGAGCACAGGTCTCCATGGTTTTCAAATCAATATTTATAAAGGTTTTGTCCATGGTTTTTCCTGAGCGAGAGCTATCGGGTTTTACCTGACCGTATTTTATGTTATCATGAGTAACACCAAATTTCATGTTCATATTATGCATGTATTAGATTTGATGTTAATTATATATAACCAACAAAGTATCAATGACCTTGTTATTACACCATGTAATTCCCTTAAGCTGTTTCTGTAACTCTCAATATATTGTTTCGGCACTGCATAATATTGTTGAGTTGTATAATATACTATATTGTTTGAAACAATGTTTAGCTAAGGCTGTATGTATACATGAACAATAACTTACACATGGATATAAAAATAAACACGGAACATCAAACAAAAGAAGATTAACAGGCTTGATGTACAATCATGAATCATTTAATCTCAATTTTTAATGGATATCATATCGATAGAGCTGAATTTTATGATCAGTTATTCAGTATGTGCAATAAGCCTATTTTGTATTATAATGAATTCTAACGTATGATAACTGCGTTAGTGTTCACTCATTGTGACAATGGATATAAAATATAAGACAAAAACAATGTGCAGTACGTGATTACACGCCCTTTATTAAGATATTAAGTACACGGTTTTTATCAGACATTCCATCATTGTAGTTATCCGGTCACTGCCTTGTATTCCATGAACATTCATCAACCATGGCCAAACAGAGCGGCTTTGATGAAAGACCTCACTTTATTCTGTTGCTTGTTGGTGTCAGCGCTCCTCTTTTATAAAAAAAAATGATCACCGGTTACATAAGAACACAAAACTATTGTTTATGATGGGTTTGAAAGCATGCATTGACCAACTGTTGTTTTTTCTTTTATGTTCGGCGGACCATTGAAATGACCGGTGCTATTGGGATAACCACTAATGTATGTGTTGCCATTCCATTAACTGCCTATATTCGAAGTTTTTGTGAGAATCAAACATGTAAGATAATTTGTCATTGGATGTATTATCTGCTGGGTAACGGTGCAGAGGGGGAACGTATCGTCTGCATCAGAAAACCGTGACTTGTTTAAATGATGTGGCGACAGAGCGAAATACGTTGAGTATTAGTTAGAAAGACCCAAAAGCTCATTATTAGTGACTTGATGTTAGTAGAAATATATTTCTATAGTTCTACAACTGAAAAAAATGTCTTTTGCATGGGTTCTAATATATAATAATGCTTAGGCTTTGAGAATACTTTCTTTCATTGAAAAATAAGCTCAAGTAAGTAAGGTTATATTTTTCTTTCGATAAAATGATTTAAATATGTTTACACACCTTGGCGCCACATGCGTTTAATTCAGATTCAGTATAGCTGCCAATATCATCGACGTTGTCCACTCTTTGGTAGAAAATACTACAAACGTGAATGCCTGAAAACGAACGTATGCATCTTTTTAATGCATTTAATCGTTGAAATTATCTGTCCGCGTTGTACATCTTAGTTAAAATCGTGAACAAACACACTGCGTTCAACATTTACCCTTATTCACATATAAAACGTTTTAAACATTTCAATTGATACGTACATAATGAATCATCAATGCTAGAGTGTTGATATACATATATGTAGTATTGGCTCAGGCCATTTGTCATATTTTTTCACTGGAGTTTAAAGTCGCACCAACGGCCATGGTTATTTGGCGACTTTCCCACTATAACAATGGGGGAAGAGCCCAGGCTTATACCTGGGTAGAACCTGGGTTAGCTCGCTGGACAACTTCCTCACACGTGAGATTTGGTCCCGGGTTGAATTCAAACTCACAGCGGTGAGTGAATTTACCACAGCGGCCATAGACATTAGTCATAACGAATTTTCGTACTACCAATGTGTGAATTATAAAGTTAAATACTTAATACAATACAAACCTAAAACAGTCAACTCTGGGTTTATTTGAACGTCATTTCCCGCAATGATGTACTTAGAACCAGGGGTCACAGGCATATCAGCGCATGGGCCATCACCTATCATTATCAAATTGTCCATCGCCGTTGAATTTCTTTCAATTGAATTATAACATAGATATGTAGTCACTAAACTCAACGTTTCTTCGTATATATACAGCATCATGACTTGTTCAATATTATTGCATCAGTTATCAAAAAGTAATTGTACAATATTTATCAACGTTGAATTGACACAGCAAATATTACAATGCCTACTAAAGCCGCAAGTACATTATAGATTTAAACGAGCTATATATTTATGTTTTACATGGTCACTTGACACATTATCTAGCATTTAAAATCCTCAATCTGGATTTATTGCCGTTTTTTCTAGTCATTCTAGTTTTTCGGTCATTCTTGAAAATTTCGTCATGTTCGTTATTTCGGATTATTTTCAGTCATTTGTTAATTGTTACATAAAACAAAAAATAGATTTTTACAGAAAACGAAAATTGAAACTTCTGTATTGATTCGAACCAGGGTTGAACAAAATTATGTTGCTGTATAGATCTGATCTTGCTATAAAAAAACAATCTTACTTGTGTACTTCAACATCACTCAAAACAATTATCTGCTCAAAATTCCCATTATTGAATGACCGCATGTCCTTTGTGACCGTTGCGGATATCACATAGTTTTTATTGCAAATGACCGGCTGTATACAACTACAAGCATCCGTGACGTCACAAGTTAGAAGACCTACAGCCACAACCACGAACCCAAACCACGTGTTCATTACTGTTATATGCTGTAATAAGAACAATATTTCTTTCTAACCGTGGTAAATAGCATCCAGTACGCGAACGATATGGTATCTAAAAAACTTGTTTTATATCAAGAGGGCTAAATCGTGCTAAAAATACAAAACCAATCAGGCCATACCAAATCGCGTCTATGTTTAGCGTAACATCGATGTTCAAAAACCTATCTAGCTATCCGGAAAAAAACAAACAAGTGCCTCAGGAAAAAACACAAATTTCCTACTTAATTGCTACTTAATAAAATACTAGCTTCCGTCAAAAGTGAGAATAAATATGTTTCATTTCTTCAATCAAAGCATAAGCATAATGTCGATCGATTTTGAAGGTATATTGATACAAAGCAAATATATCAAATCAGATATTTCAAATGATCAAATATTCAATATTACGATTTGTTTTTTTGACTCAGGTGATCAAAACCTTTCCGTCCGCGGACGCTAAACATAGATACGATTTGGTATGACCTTACTGTTTACGATCTATTCTGCTAATGAAACTCTTTCTAAATGAGACTGTTGTTTAATTTTTTAAGACTAGTAAACTAAAGTAACCGGGAAACGATTCTCCAATAAGGAGATTCCGACATCAACGCCACCCTTCATTTAGATCTAAATTTAGATTATTCGTATAGTAATACAATTTGTATGATTTGAAGAAAAAATAATTTAGTGTTTCGTCACGAGACGCCCGCCGGAATTAAACGCGGATCGGAAGATTTAGAATTCACTTTAAGATCCCTTACACGTTGGATATTTCGTATCACCATTGAATTAAATTGCATGTGCTTCGATCATTAACCCCTTTTTAAGGTTGTTTATATCACTCTCAAATTGAATTTCTTGCGCAGTAAGAAAGGCAAATTGTGATGACTTCAAACTATAAATACAAGAACGATCAATGTATGGGTAAACGTCATGTACAGCTCAGTAACAATGAGGTGAAACCATATTAACTGATAATTCATGTTTGACAACCTAACCTAACCTGTGTTCCTGGATTCTTTACCAGTACCAGACTTGTTCTCCGCAAGTATTCTCGATAACTTCGAATAATCGAAGAACCAAAGGCGAAGGAAGAATGGCTTTAGGCACCACCTCTAAACAAATAGACACAATGACTATGAGCCGCGCAATGGGCTCGAACTCTTGTACCCGATCTCATTAGAATTAGATCATCGACCTGCTCCCGTTTGGTAAGTCGCGATCCAGTTTAAATGAGATCATCTCGAACCCAACGTCCGTAGACCTTAAACCTCTACGAAATGAAAAAAAGCGGACTGGCTTAGTTTCCGATAATAACCCAGCTACTAAAAGTAAATGCTATAATATTTCAATTTGAACAATATCAGATTAATTAAAATATCATATACAGAGAAGATTTCAATGAAAACAGTCAAGTATTATAAAATTACATATACACGTATAAATTTATTATCAATGTGAACTTTGTACGTACCGTTTGAATATGTCAAAAGAAAGAGGAACTATGCTGGCTGCAGAGTATCCGTGCAATGTGAGTTACCCGAATCAATGTTAGATTTAGACGAACCAATTTGTCTATTTATACCTTTAGCTGAATGTACTGACGGCAGTAAATGTTAGTTTTATAATGGAAAATGACACAAAAACACACTATTAGCCTGACTTCATAATCGCGTTGACATTTCGCTGGCTCAATTTTTAAAAAATGTATTTAGTTCATATATCGAGATCATAGTCCACGGAGGTCTCTTAGGTTTGTTTAATAAGAATAATGTTTCATTTCAAATACAACTGGACGTTGACATTAAATAGAGAGAATTACAGTTATATAAGTGTTAGTATTTATGTTGTTGTTTTAAGAAATAAATATTAAATCTTATTTTAGAGACACCGTGTAAACAGGGGACTAAGGTGTACATGTAGTAGATTTGTTTGTAATTAATTTACTTTTGATTTCATATGACATATGTATCTAATAATCTTGAGAAAAATGAATGACGTCCTATATGCATTATTTTATTTATTATGTATCATGTTTTAATAACCATGTTGTGTACTTGATGCCAAATAAATCCATCCATCCATCCATCATATTGACTGTAGACATTTTGACAAATAACCGCACAGTACACCTGAATTTTTATTCTTTGTTTTATTTATTTATGTAATCTAGTGTTCGTTAGTGTGAAATGAGGCCCACTTAACTAGTTCAACACTTCTGTAGCTTAGCTACAGACCGTTCCTAGGCGGTACCCGTCGGGAGAATTCGTTCTGTCGCCCTGTCTTTTGCATGTTTATGTGTTAGATACGGATATGGAAGGAGATTTGTGGAGGCTAGTATTTTGGGGAAGGAATGATAATTATACCTCATTTTCTGGGTACCCTTTTCTTATCCATATTAAAAAATATAGCCCAACTACATTTTTCACTTTTTGAGAACACTCTAACACCTTGCTTAGCCTTATTTTTCTTTTTTCCCATTTTAGTCCGCTTGATGTTGATAATCTGTCGAATTTGAAATACTTATGTTAACATACGGCAAGCGATACCAAATTTGATATCGATTAATACAAATTTGCCCTTAAGGAACCCCTTACAACGCCGCATCCTAGATCGTTCTCGCTGATAAAGTGGAGTCGATATGGGGGTGCAGTTTTTATCGTGATAAAACACTATTTTTGCATATTCGGATCGAATTTTTTGTTGCATGGTATGATAGCATGATATTTAATTATTGTTAGTAACTTAAAATGTCATTTTCGCATTTTTTTACGTTTGTAGGCACTTACGCTAACTTAAATATTGTGTTATAACTTATTAAAACTTATAATGAATATGCGGCTTTATTAACGTTTGTGACATATGTTGTGTTAATTGAACGTTTATAAAAATTGTACACTGTCAACATTGAATAACTCACGCTGTAATATTGAGATTTTTTTACAATTCATTATATATTTCCAGAAATATAAGTTTGCGTTCATGTGAAATTGTCGTGAGGCTGTGTTTTGTTCTCATTTTTGTATATTCATATGTGTTTTATATTCATGGGTTTGTTGGTGACACCATAATAGGAGTGACATTTCATGAACAACATTACATGAAACCGCAAAGTATGCCATGAAATCAAAATTAGAAAGGCAGGAACTTCATCAGAACCGGAAATGGATTCGTAAATAAAACATACTACGGGATAGAAAATAACGTGAATTGGTAATAGCTGTCAATGTCAATGACAAAATGCTTAAGTTTAGTCTAACGTCCTGTCGTGGTATTTATGGTCACCAGATCCATCATGTAAATTATAGTATCCAATTACTCCAAATAAGTGTAACAAACTTCATAGACTAGTACAGTCGAATCTCTCTTATCCGAACCTTTTCAATCCGGAATCCTCTCGAAACCGAACACGTCAGCTGGTCACGATGTTTTATTATATATTTAATGTTAAACAAACTGTGTAATCTGGAACCTTTGTATTCCAGAAACCTCTCTGATCCGAATTTTTTGTCCGTTCGAACAAGTTCATGAAAGAAAGGTTCTACTGTATTACACGTAATGAATGAACGATTTTTTGGACTTGTTGAAGTATATAACGCAGTGATAACCTCCAATTTGGAGGAAAAAAGCTGGCTAGAAGCGCCGGCTCCATCTTTTGGATTAGATTCAATAGAGGCTATATAATTTCAATCGTGTAAGGCTGGACCCTCAAGACTCGTTTAAACCCCCTCTAGCAGACCGCTCTAAGGCCGCATTTTGCGTATGGTCTTATGTGTTGGCGGGGTTTTGGGTCGGGTTTTGGGAAAGGTAGTATTTTGGGGTATGTTTTATACGTACTTTTTTCTAGGAACTCGTTTCTTATCTATCTTCACAAAACAAACTAATCAACGAATGAACAAATATATTTACAGATAGTATTGTGGCATGCCAATTTACAATATTGTTGACGTGCCACTTAAAGCAAAAATGTCGACGAATTCAACTGGTGTTATTTCATACACGTCAGTAATCTTCATATACATTATGCACAGTTCAAAAATAGAATAATTACTTTCCGGAATGTTACTCCAATTTTGTCTCTTATTGTAATTTGGAATACTTGTTTTGTAATTCAGAGATGATTTATTTAGAGTGTCCATTATTTCTCATAATTAGATTACTGACAGACATTTTTGATGTTTATAGATATCTGTCACTGATTTTACAACGATATCACTACAATTGGTCATCAGACAAGAGTATTATACCTTATCTCATATATTAAACATGAGGCAGCTTTCATGTTCCGGGACAATTACGTATTTTTACGTTATTATAATACATTCATTCCTATTTTTCATATCAGAAACAATCACATGATTTACATGTGTTGCATTGTTTTACAAGTAACTTAGGTATTTAGTGCACAAACCTATGATAAATACGAAGATATATTTTGCTTGCTTATGCATTATGCATGATATTCTACAGATATTCGACTGTTTGATATTCAAGTAATTTCAATATTATGACATTGTTTCAAATAATCTGTATGAACGTTAGACAGCCCCGACATACCGGTATATAAATTGTAAATTCGTCTGTCGTGAAATCCCTGACGATGTTTATAACGTATATATGTCATTATGATAAGAAAGATCATTACTTAAAATTTACGGTAGTTATTTTCCCATACTCTGTTGGATTCAGTGTGGCTGTAAAATCATCCAAAGTATATTTCATTGTCTGAAATGATATCCGGTACATGGTATTTAGGTGTGGATTTAGAACTAAAATTCATAGGATTGTTTCAACTACTGATCCGTATTTTTCTGAAATGTCGACTTCAGCGAGCGAGATAAAACGTGGTTTTGTCGATAAGAATAGTTTCCTGTACGAAATAGAGAAATTATTTTACGTACATATGAATATAAATATCATAAAATGCTAGGGAAATTATTCTGCAATTTTAAAAGACAGAAAATACAATATGTGGTATATTATAAAATCCCTAAAGGTCACGTAAGATGCCACAAAAGGTCGTACCATGAGTGGTTCCGTCTATACTAGTGTAACGTCGCACATCTTCCAAAAAGATTATATAAAAACATAATTATATAAAACATTTTTACAGCTACAATTACCTTACTGAATAGGTATGTCTGTATATAATGCTTACAGTGTAACCTGTGCTTGCGGCCACTTCCGAATAAAGGACACCCTGTGAATAAAGGCAATCTTTGAAAAACATCATTGATTAAATAGAACAAACAGACCTCCGAATAAAGGTCACTAAAAAACACATTTTGTCTTTCCAAGGAGTGGACTTTGTTCACAGATTTCACAGTATATACGTTACTGTCTTCAATTATATAACATTATTATGAATGTTTACAGGTTTGACCGTACTTTCATGAGTTTTGATAAGATATGCCCTGTACATCAAAGACAATTTATTTTAATGACCAGATTCAAAGGAACTCTGTTGAGACTTGGAGGAGAATCGTGAAAGTTAATATTATAAATGAACCTTCATACAATTATGCGCCAATAAAATCTTCGATATTTTGAATGTAATAACATAGAAAGCACATCACATTCTCTCCACAGATAAACTTATGATATGATACGTTTGTAATGGAAACGTTTGGTTTACATACGATACAAAATCACAAAGAGCTACATTTTGAATAAACTCTACAAACGGAACATTATTTTGACTATAAATAATAACTTCGGTAATGAAGAAGGAACAGAATTACGTGTAAATTATCAATCAACATATTTACAGTTATATTTCAAAATGCTCAAGAAAGTTTAACCATCTAAATGTGATTATTCAGTTTACTTTCTTTTTTTTCTCGTGAAATCATGGGGCGGGAAAACTAGAAGAATCAGCGGTATCTGTGTAAACAAAATAACTTATTTTGCATCGGCTTATACGCAAGAGATCTTCTTTTAAAAGTGTGAAGATGTATAAACTTGTATGTATGGTCGAGAGATTATGGTCTTTGATTTGTAATTACTAGCATCTGCTCACTGTGAGTCTTTCCAGCTAGGTGTACGCCTGGAATCGTCCTCCACCGTTAAGGCTGGAAAGTCTCCGAATGACCCTGGTTGTTGTTGCGACGCTAAACCCCAGTGAGTGAACTTCTTACTTAATTATACACAGTGTGATTTATATTCATGACAAAGAACCTATGCGTTATTTTCTTCCTCCACAGTTAAAGAAAATGCGACTATGAGGATGAAAAGCATAATGATATTCCTGTTTAAAACTCTCTAGATCTGCGTCTAATACAAGAATGGATCATTAATCCGTAAGTCAGCGTCTTTCCTCCAATATCCCCGAGACGGAAAGTCAAACGGAAGTAAATGTCAAAGTACATTTAATTAAAATCGTTCTGGTACTAATTACGAATCAAGTGAAGGAAACTATATTAAGTTAAAGTAACTCGCGTATCAATTGTACTTTTTTTTCTAACGGTAGGTTGTTTAGAACGTGTTTTGTCGTTGTTAGTACAGTACGTTCAAACACAAGCAAATAGTATTTTAATACATTTTCTTCAGTTTTTCATAAATGACATATCGCTAGTTATACTATAGTATGTTACAGTATCCAGCCAACTGGGTGTCTCACTTTCTTGTTTTATATTCAATGTAAAGACCAACTTAAGTACAGTAAAAAGTGGTATATATATATTGGAGACGACCAACATTGGAAGTGGTCAACATGGAAGGTGGTGTCTTTTCAATGTGATCTATATTGGAGACATGGAAGGTGGTGTCTTTTCAATGTGATCTATATTGGAGACATGGAAGGTGGTGTCTTTTCAATGTGATCTATATTGGAGACATGGAAGGTGGTGTCTTTTCAATGTGATCTATATTGTTGGAAGATCTATATTTTAGACATGGAAGGTGGTGTCTTTTCAATGTGATCTATATTTTAGACATGGAAGGTGGTGTCTTTTCAATGTGATCTATATTGGAGACATGGAAGGTGGTGTCTTTTCAATGTGATCTATATTGAAGAGGATCAGTATTTGAAGTGGTCTATATTGAAGGTAGTCGTTTTTAGGTGAACTCTATTGAATAATGTCTTTTTTAAAGGTGGTCTTTATTGATGGTGGTATTTATTTGGGGGGGTCTGTACCGGAAGTGGTTTATACGTCAGAATCGCATGAAAATACACATATTTTACTGCCATGCAATTAAAGCCAATTGCAGTTTTTTTTCTATCCTATCTAAGTAATACTATAATACAAAGGTTCGCAAATCATAGGTTTTATACTAATTACAATAAAACATGAACAAAACGTTTAAAAATATACGCGTACAAATAACAAAATCATTTCATACACGAGCAGATCATAGTCAAGACCGGCCAATCAAATTGGCAATATCTATTAAGCTGATAGTTCTCCTTGTCCGTGGAACAACTTAATTCACAATGACAGTTTTCATTTTTGGCTTTATTCAGATATAGCGATATTCAAAAAAGCCACTTCTAATTAACGTAACAACGCAGTCATTCGAGTTGTTGTATGATTGGATGACACTAATGCTAGGAGACATTGCGGACCACCGAGCGCCTATCATTCTGGTACGGTGAATGCTGTTGTTTTTCTTAAGACGAATGTGCACGTAATCTGTCAGACAGTTTCTAAAATATGTCAGTCACCATTTTACACCTTTTTGATGTCTCAAGAAAATGTGAAGGTCGATATTGATATTTGTTTTTGAAATAAGAATTCAACGAATAAAGCATGCGATACATCAGGGGAACAGAAAGCAAGCACATAAAGACTAACAACAGTAATACGAGACACAACATTTTCAACTGTTTCACCTAAGATTGTATAAGCTTTGAAGCATTTAGGGATATTTATGAAACTAGGGATTGAATAAAACGTGATGAAAAGACACAGTTCAAACGGAATACAAGACATTAAGTATTCCAAAAATAACATTACAGCTGCTTACTTAAATCCCCTAAATCCCCTAAATATAACTTCACACCATAATTGACTAATTGGGTATTAGACCGACCACAGACCCACTAGGCTACGCATTCAGATGTTGCCTATGCATTCGGGTCTCTGGTCGTTAGATCCAGTTTTAGAGAAATGCAATCAATAATATAATAATCATGTTTTACCTTTTAATTAGGTAATTTGATGCTCAAAAAATGTGGTTCCATTGACAGCAAATAAAGAAATTTAAGCAACTCATTGTCATATTTTCATTTGCGTTAACAACACGTCGGAGAAGATCAACTTGTATATTTAGGTTTTTAAATGTAACGTGACGAAATAACATCGCATTTTAGAAATTTTGCTTCAACTTCATTGAATTAAATTCCTTTCTCTATAACATTCACAAAGCGGGTCAGTTGACAAAATAGCGTGATTGTAATCTGCATCATTAACAAAGATGCATCAGACACAAGGTTTCCGCCATATCCGTTCATAGTCACTAATTAGCGGGCGCCTTTCAGAGTAATTATCATTGCAGTCTGGTTGCGTGTTTTGCATCAAGTAATCAATGCATAAGGGCTGAAGTTTCAACATACAATATGCTTCTGTGGTATTTATTTCGTTGCAAATACACGGCATGCGCATATAAGAGCCAAGAATAAAGTAAACAATTAAATAATTTAATCCTATTACGAGGCATAAATTGCTTGGTATGACATCATTCTTAGAATTCAGTTAATCTGAAGTACAGTGTAATAACAATAGTGTATTGTGGTTGAGGTGTAAGTTATATATTTTCACCTCTGCTTCATACGTTCGTACATTATTGCGAAATTGTAATTGTATATAGGCCGGAATTCTTTTTGCGCAGTAAACCATTGAATTGAATTGAATTGAATTGAATTGAATTAAATTGAACTGAATTGAATTTAGAAAGTCTTCCTACCAATAACAGCCACTCGTAAGCCACGACTATTCAATGCTTCAAGTTTCATTTTAAATCATCGTGTTTTCTTCGAATAAAGAATTGCAAACATTAAATAGGAAGAAAAATTAGCGAACGGTTGAAATCCATAAATCATTGAAGCGATAATCATCACAATTTATCAGTAGAATATCTTCGGCAAAATTGTCAAATTCAATTAAACGGGCGAAGTCATTGCGGATCCATTATCATTTGCATCATATCGATACGTCATTATATTGCACATCGACACGCAAAAAGTATTGCGCTTGTTTTTGGGTAAAGCAAAACAACAATAAAAATAATGGAAGCATAGAAGCAACAGCATCAACGGCTAAATCTCTCATAAATCTTCGTAGACCGATTCTAAATGATGTAACAATGTTTCTCTGACTTTACTCCAGAATAAATAATTCGAAACAAGTCAAGTTTGCTGAATCCTATTTAATGCAAAGTCGAAAGTTCAAACGTAACGCAATTAAAGAAATGACATCAATTTTCATAGATGTCTTTTCTTGAAAGATAATCCATCTTATTTCTCTTTGTCTTCGAAAGGAAAAGATTATGTAAAGATATACATCTAGATTCCCGATATCTATGACAAGACAAATACGCCTTCTGAAAATGAGGTTTCGAATGACTGTATGCAAATACACAAACCTTTCAGAAATCTTTCCGATTGTTTCAGAGTACCCACTTTCAACATAAGCGCGTACATTTCAAGTTCTACGGTTCTCGAAGTCGCGGGTTCGAAACTTGCTGTTGCTTTCAGAGTACAAGGTTGGGATTATATAGAATTTAGTAATGTTGATAAGGTTACCTGCTGGTGCGTATCTAAAATACTACTGAAAACAGGCGTAAAATCTCTACAATATTAGAACATATAGGAACGCACTCCGCGCGTTACTCCCTTAGGCTATCATCAAAACACTCTTAAACATTTTGTTTCTATACAATTATATCAAGTGATAAAACCGTACCCATTAAGCATCAGGCTATTGTATTTTTTTCCGAGAGATTCCATAATAAGGTCATTGTCCTTAAGCTTAGCCGTGAAATCAATCACTGGCCAAATATTTCCGTTTGTATCAGATTGACTCAGCTGTATGATACAAAATTAACACCGCCTTATTATTGAAGAGGCGTTGTATTAGTTTTGATCCTCAATTAGCAAAACAAACATTAAAAGCAGTCCTTCACAATAGCTCTCAAAAACGAGTTGATTGTCAGTCCATGATGATGGAGCTTTATCATACTGGTGTCAAACTTATGGGTTGTTTACACCGACACACGGAGAGGAGATAGTAATTTTAGACATTAACAGCATGCCAGTAGGACACACAGCAGGCTTTTACTTCTAGTAGCTTGAAAATTGACCAAAGGCTAGAGCAATAGTCCTGTTTAAAGTTACCTAACAAAAAAATTAAAATAGGCTGTCGGAAAATTTCTTTCCCATTTTTCTAAATATACCTTTGAGTTGCATGATCTTTTAAAGTTGAACTATGATACTGTTATAAAACAACACCTAGCTTCGTTTCGTTTTGTTGTAAACTTTTCATAATTTTATGTATGGATAAGTAAACTTCACAAACGGTGAAGCATGAAATTTTGTTGTATTTTATGCTCTTATACCCGAGGCAATAAAAATGAAAAGGAACAATAGAAAAAGTCGCATGCAAAAAGAATCCTACCTCGAAACACTACCTTCAACAAATTCCATCCAACACATAGGAAACATATAAAAATAGAAAGCAATACACAGTCTCTAGGTGAAGATACAAAGACATTTTTGCGGTGTCAAATATTTACCATTACAGGTTACATAAGTCAGACAGCTTGTTAACATATCTTCAGCCCACTAGTGATCCGTTTACGGTGTATTAAGTAAATAGAAAGCAACAAGATCATGATTATTTGTGACCCGTCATGCGAAGAGGGCCCTTCAGGGCGTGAACGTCATATTAAGAAAATGACGTCAAAAGTATTTTAAAGAATCAAACTCCACGTGTACGTCACATGTGAAAATTTACGATAAATGTCCACCGACTGTATTTTTCTATCTAACCACTACCAGACCAAAAGAATGAATAAAGTTAGTCAAACCAACCCTACCGTGTTAATTAACCATGTTTTCCTATTCCGGTGACATTGTTTAAAATGGGTCGTAAATTATTATACCGACGAATCGGTGAAGGTCACTGTGCTATAAATAAATTTAAATACGTCATCGACGATTTATTTCCATTAATATATAGAAATTAACAGTGATGGAATATGTGACTATTTAAATTATTTTATCTTGAACATGTATTTTCCTTCCAATTTTACTGACTATATTTTATGACGTTCTTATGTGAAAATATCCGCATAAACCACATAGAATAGCTCTTTGTTGGGAAATATATTTGGTAATATGCAAAAATGAGCAAAAGGCAATTTTATTGACACTAAAATAAATTCACCAAATGAATATACATTTCGCATATTCATTTGTATAAGTAAAACTTCAGAAAATCGATCGTCCGAGGACATTTTTTCACTGTGGTCATACGTCGCACCAACAGCCAAGGTCATTTAGCGATTTTTCCAGCTTTAATGGTTGAGGTAGAAGACCCCAGGCGAACCACTGAGCTTCCTTAAGCAGCATGAACAGTTTTGTCACATGTTTTTTTTTCAAACTCAAAGTGGTGAGGGTCTGGTGAGAGCCAACCACTCGACCATGTAAGCTCTCCCGTCTGGGAACTATGCGATACATTTTGCTTAGTTACTGTGAGCAGCCAAAGGGATCCGGATAGGAAGCGGTTCACCGATTTCTGCCAGAGTGTATTTAAGAGTGACGCAAGACCAAGAATTTCGCAGAATACGCTCTGTAAACCGATACACGAAATTGAATTATAAATTGATGAACGTGAAATTCAGTTCAGCTCAAGAAGGAACATGTTTATTTTTTGCGGTCATTAGTCATAGAAGCATGGTATATAATTTGGCTAGGGCAAGCTATCAGAGAAACCAGATTGAATATCAAATTAGCAATTTCTCTTTCTCTCAGCAGAAGTTTGTCTATTGTGTGATTAACATTTCTACAATTTCATTAGCGTATCCCTAACATCTTACAGACATTGCAATTCACTTCTACGTGAAAAATGTTTGTAGAGTTCATCAGCGATTTGTTATGTTTCTCTACAGGATAAAGTGCTCTGCAGGATGAAATTCCATGTTCGGCACACGGAAATTGGCACGCATTCATGCAACTGTGAATATTGACTATGTCTTGGAAAAAAAACTTAAAACAACCCGGTTACATAAATTTGAAATATGAACACAGAATGTTTTAGAATAAGGAGAATACATATTCTTAATTAATTAACTTTAGGCGCGGTTTTAGATTATAAAATATGCAAAGAGTCAAATTTCTAAGCGTCCACCTTATATTTCATAACACCGGAAGAATATCATTGAACACACTTGGTTGATTACCAGGCAGATTAATTATAAATTTAATCCAACAATGACGTTGAATACTGGCTTTCTTTGTGTAGATCCATTGTTATACATAACAATTCCCTTATTTGGTTTCTCCAAAAAATCAAGCATTATCAGATGGACGTTTAGAAATTCGGCAGTGATCAAGAAAGTAGAATACTGAATGGAATTAAAATGTTTGAACGTTTGCACAGAGCATAACTTCAAAAGCAATTAAGATTTTTATTTGGATATTCAAATATAGTAAGTAGGCAATGAGATAAGTTCAGTGTTAAAAACCCGTGACCCCACCACAGATAATTTTTTAGTTATTACCTTTTTTTGACACCGCCTTCGGTGGGGGGGATGTGCGATGCCAACACGGCTTTTGTTCATTACGTTAACTTGTTGTTTTGTAATTGATTACAGCCATTTTTCTATACATTTGTTGGCTTTATTTATTCAAAAGCACCAGTCTCGGTGCCCTTGCTTATTTGAATATTTCAGCTTTTACTTTTTGAACGTGACGTTTCTTCATTTAGCTATTTTGTGGTATTTATAATACACAGTAATGATGTAATCAGAAAGTATCACCACATACTAGGCCGCAGTGATTAGTGCGCTGGAGTTGTAGCCCGGAGATCCGGGTTCGAATCCCGGTCGCGGCAGGTTATACCCTTCTATGAAAATTTGACAAACATGTCGATTTTCCTCCATATGTGTAGACGTTGCCGGCTTCTTGTGGAAGGGTAAGTTAGTACTGGTTAGTATACAGTCCAGGAAAACTGGTTAGGTGAACCGGTCGCCGAATATAACTGAAACATTGTTGAACAGCGTTAAACCCCAGTGACAAAATGTTACATAAAAACAAACAAATCACCACATGCCAAAACAAATTCTATCCACAGTTGTCGTTCGTTATTCATCACTTAAATCTTTGTCAAGGTCTAAGCTTTTACAAGATTCTTTTAAAGCAAGAAATAAAGCCATAAATGATGCACAAGTTTTACAATTGAGTGAAACAATTTCTTTCCTTCAATACATTGGAGACAAAAGATTTTATAATTTACAAGGAAATCAGAGAAAATATTTTATTCATCAAGCACACTATTTGTTTTATTTCCATTAATTAGGTTACAAAGTCCAGTGGTTCAATTAATGGAAACAAAATGCGGAAGTTAAACGTATTAGTGATAAATAATGACAACAAACGCAAATAAAGAGAAAAACACAAGAATGCATTCGATTATCAGATGGAAACTAAAGGAGAAACAGTCAAAAGTTTTTGAACTATTTTCAGACGTTGACAGAGATGTATATGTAGATTAACGAACGAAAACTCTGGATGGAGATTGATGCCAAACCAGAATACGAATTACTGTAAAACATTCATCGAAGTATCCTGTATGGTTATGCGTGTAAGTGTTAAGTTTAACATTTAACATTAGTCTTGCCTTGTGAATAGTGGTAGGCTGATGTGTTTTATTAACTGCGAGCATCTAATGGGACTCAAAGATGATGCCATTAATGGCTTAAGAAAATTATAAAGATAAATCTATAAAATAGTTTTTGTATCACACAGGAACTAGAACCGCTTTAACGACAGAGGCAACATTAGGAAGTAATAATGTACGGGTAAAAGCTTAAAAGATATTTGAATTATTTTGGACGGTTGATGATAAATTCATAAATTCCACTATAAAAACACATGTAGCAAGTTGCAGTTGTTCTCCATTGAATGCTTTATCAAGCTTTAAATTTTATTTTTGTAAAACCTAGATTTTTACAGTTTTAATTAATGATTCAGTATGGATATATGCTGAATACATACGTACACACGTGTTTATCGAATCCAAATTTCGCTAAATCCACCACACGTGAAATAAACAGGGACTTGGTCAGGGAATAATTCTTTCACTGTAGCCGACATTTTCACTTTATACGAGTACACAATATTATTGTGTATTTAGTACACATATGTAATTTTCTACTCCTTTAATGTTTTTTCAGCCGCAGTTCATGGGACTCGTACGTTGACCTCTGAAGGTCGTTCTTGACGATTTTCCATAGTCAGTTTTTTATCAGTATATACTCAATTTAGTATTAAACAATTTAGTACAAAAATGTACAATAATGCAGCACAGTGAATTGCTTTTTTCGTTTAATGTATGGTTAAGAAAGGTTTGTAGCAATACGGTGTAAGATGGGAAAAACAACGTTTGAAATCACTTCGTTTTGATTATTTTCCATTCTCTGGAACTTATTCTTTGAACGAGCGCCAATGATTACAGTTTTTTTTGGTAAGACTGTCACAAATTGTTATTTAATCGAATTACGCACCAGGAAAAAAGAGAAAAAAACATTCTTTATTAGCAAAAACAAAGCATTTCCTGACCATTGTACCAGATGAATGTACATTTTATCGAAGTAATCTGGCATTTAAATCAGAAACACGTTGAACACTCAATGTTGAAAAATGGTTATTTACAAATGTCTAGCATTCTCTTACAATATGAAAAGAATATGGTAGGAAGTCGCGAAGTGAAAAAAACTGAAAACTGAAATTGAGTAATAAACGATGAAGATACAACTGTGTGTTAGTCAAGGTTTTAATCAAAGGGGACTTACACGCATCTATAAAATATTCAGTTCCTTCAAGAGTTATCTGTCCATGGATTATTCTACCGGCATCCCCGATAAAGTTACTGTTTGTTTTTTTTTTGTTTGTTTTTTTTTTGCTTTTATGTGACTTATTGTAACTGGGGTTTTGGCATCTGGCAACTTCTCCACATTTGGAGGAAAATCGACATTTTTGTCAAATTTTCAAAGAACGGTGTGTCCTGCTGCGACCGGGTTTCGAACCCGGATCTCCGGGTTACAACTAACCACTGGACCACGGCCGCGGCTTCCGTGGATAAGAAAATCGTTCTGCTTTACAGAATTTTCATATGTTTAGATAACATTTGTTGAATGTCTAAGGTAACATGATCTTGTATAAAGAATTGTGAGGTAGAAAGATCGCAGGATTAATATTATCACGAAGTGCACGAATTTCGGACTAGTAATTTTGGATAATACCATTTCAATGAGTGACTTTGAAAGGTGTAATTATGTGTTATAAGCGCATTAAGGAAAATCAGCGCAAATTGTTGTGTCTCAAGCTTTAAACACACAATGATATGCGTAGAATATTTATGCACTTCACCGAGCATTCCATTTGCTAGAACTTATTCACAAGTCAGTACCAATAAAACACTATTTGTTGGAAACAAAGACGAAAATGAAATGTACAAAACAATAAATTTTACCCGCAAAGATCGAAGGTTAATGCATATTGATTTTAAATATAAAAGGTAGCAATCAACAAACAAACCTAACAACATCAAAATATAAACAATATATCAAAAATGATATATGCCGACGTTTTTTTATCACTGGGTTTATCGTCGTTCTTCAATTTTTCAGTTTTATACGACGGCTGGTTAACCTAACTAGTTTTCCTGGACTGTATACTAACCGGTACTATCTTACCCTTCCACAAAGAGCTGCCAACTTCACACATGGAGGAAAATCGACATTTTTATCAAATTTTCCTGGAAGGTTATGACCTGCCACGACCGGGATTTGAACCTACACCGCAGGGCTACAAGTCCAGCGCACTGACCACTGGACCACGGTCGCGCTCGCCAACAATTGTGAGAAACAACTAAAATACAAGTACACATGTTGAAATATGTATTAGGTTTATTTGTTTGAAATTACGGTTTGGACTTTTTACAAATTGGATAGAAATCCCAAAGTCAAATATCGGAAAAAAAGCTTTAACATCACATGGCAAGAAGAGTTGAGATGCGGAAGGAATTACTGATCAAAATCAATTTTAATGCGCATTTATCAAACATCATCTGCTCATGTGAGAAACCGGAAGATTAAGCTAAGTGACTGATTTGAATCAAGTTTCGCATTATTAATTATAATTGTGTTTTCATGTGATTTAATCTATGTTTCACTTTCATACATATAAGTAACATTTAACACACTAATAACAAGAAACAATTGTACCTGTTGTTTTAAATTAACAACAATCAAGAAAAAAAGATACAGTTACTATAATTAGTTTCATAACAAGAATGTTAATCCTTGTAACCGGGGCTGAAGCAAGTATCCGAATACTCGGAATATCGCGATTTAAACACAAATAATAGCCACATTCCTCTGGTCAATCAAACCTCCGAATGTGCCGCGGATTATTTAGAACAAACTGACCTCCGAATAAAGGCAATCTGTCAATAAACGCCATATTTTTCTTTCCTAAGGGTGGTCTTTGTTTACTGGTATTACTGTAGTTGTCACCGTTAAATTTTTTTTGGTGTTTCTTGCGTTCCGTTGTCCTTTGTTCGTTTTTTTATATAAATTAAACTCTAGCACATTGTCACTAGTCATATCTGTGTTATTTCATTCAGTTTTATCAGCATTCTAAAGTGACAAAGTGACAAAAACATAAAATGAGAAGTGTGCATTATTTTCTCTTCTATATAAGATTCGTGGTTCGATCAGTGAATCGTTGGTCCCCGCTTGAGGATCGTATCGGATCGCCACATGCCTAACGATCTACAGTCATACTGTTCACAGACATAGAATACAGAAACGTTCAAAAGATTCTCATATTAGTAGTCATATAACATACTAGTAATTGCACGTTTTCTTCGACATGATAGATACATGGTTATAAAACCAAACGCGGACATACAATGACGAGGAAGGACAAACGCTGTGGACGAAAACTCGGAAACGAGATGAAATAGATACTGAAAATCATGTAGTTGCGCACGACAACAGTAAATACTAGCTATATAAATACACAGTTTATAAGTGAATCAAACATACATCGCACGCGAAAAAAAGTCATGACAATATTTGTGTATCGAACAATATTTATTGAATGAATTTTGTCAACGTTCTTTCATTGCAATATCAGCAAAATTGCCAATTTTTTTATGTTCTTGATATTATTCATTCAATGTAGGTCAAGTATTATAATATTTTGGTACATATTTTTCTTAACTCATAGTAAAACGGACACACTAAAAGTAAATGATATTCCGTTTCTATTTGTTTCATATTAACCATTTTACCTTATTCTTTAGTTTCTTGTATATCACTTTAACATATAAACCTAGCTAATGGGATTATTTGTATCATATTATTAACACAATTTGGCCGCGGCCGTTGTCCAGTTGTTAATGCGCTGGACTTGTAACCCGGAGACCCGGATTCGAATCCCGGTTGCGGCAGGTCATACCCTTTTTACATGTGGAGAAGTTGCCGGCTCCTTGTGGAAGGGTAAGGAAGTACTGGTTAGTATGCAGTCCAGGAAAACTGGTTAGGTGAACCGGTCGCCGTATATAACTGAAAAATTGTTGAAAAACGGCGTTAAACCCCAGTGACAATAAGTCACAAGAAAACAAACAAATTAACACAATTTAAATATTTGTCAATTGTAACATACCTCGGACGTCTGGCACTATTTGTACAATTTCTCTACGCATGAATCTATGTAAATTAATACGGTCAAATCTGTGCTCGCAGCCACCTCCGAGTAAAGACCACACTGTGAATAAAGGCCATTATTTGATAAAAACGTCATCGACTATTGAAAACAAATTGACCTCTGAATAAAGGTCATCTGTCCACAAAGGCTACATTTCATCGTTCCAGAGGGCGACCTTTGTTCACAGGTTTGACTGTATTTAGGATAGTGTTGAAAATGTAACTTCCGTGAAGAGCGATATTGCCCGGGAGTAGCAGGAGCGCGTTTCTGATCGCCGAAAGATGGGTTAACAAAGGCAGATAAATCATGTTGTTGAAAAGGCCTAATAGCAATTAAAACTATCAATATCTAGTTCGGATATTGCTCTTTGGCGTGGTATATTGATTAAACGGATGCTATGTATACATGTACATATATATATATAGTTGTGATTTTCCGTGTGGGAATGGGTATCACAATATTATATCAATTATTAAAATTCCTGCTTTAGATTATTGATAAACGTCAATCATACTTAAGTTTTGCCTACATACAGACGACCAAAGTCAGTTCTCCAAAGACTTAGTGAAATGAATACTGTTCAGATAAGTTTTTACCTCGTTCTTATTTTTGGAAGTTTTAGGTATATATTTGAAGCAAGTAAGTATTTAACTACATGGTAATTTAGTGTGTACATATTCCATATTGATGCTTAGAAGTTTATACAAGAAACATATTAATCTTCGTTTGACTTACTGAGTCAAGTTCATAAATTCAAGCCGTTTTTTGTGAATGACATCATCTGATTAGCTCAGTCAGTTACGCACAGAGCTGTTGATCAAAAGACATGGGGCCTGACAAAAGACGTGTTTACAGAACATTCAATTATCCACTGTCCTTTGTCTCTCAACTCTTGATTCACACGATTCTTACGAAATAAAGACGGACTCTGGTCACTGGAATGTGGCTGGCTGCTGGAACTAGTCCGGAACTTTTTGTTCATGATCAACACCATACTTTGCACTACTTTGGGGGTTTAACAGTAATGTAATGATTGTCACTTTCTTCGCCTATGTCTTTATAT
The DNA here is from genome assembly GCA_008271625.1 of Lutraria rhynchaena. Classification (NCBI taxonomy): domain Eukaryota; kingdom Metazoa; phylum Mollusca; class Bivalvia; order Venerida; family Mactridae; genus Lutraria; species Lutraria rhynchaena. The sequence goes on from VIBL01000357.1 coordinate 281,254, forward strand.
GTATTATTGTATGTATGCTTGTTTTTATGTTTAATTGTATTAAGGTATGTTTTTAAAAATGTTCGCATGGGTCTCAGTGCCTACTGATTCTGAAATAAACTTCCATGAATGTAGTGCTCATATTATGAATACTATACTAGACGTTGTTATAAACCTTTCACCATTGTTATACTCATTATGTACTCTTGAATGGAAATAATATAATTTTATCGAATGATTTTCATGCAAAAGCATGAATTAATAAATTAATAGATGCACTATTTCAAATAAAGGCGGCGCAAGCGGGAGATATGGTGCAAGAATATCAAAACTCGGTCAGTGTGGAGAAGATATGGTGCTTACCTGTGCTGCTTATGATGATGATTTTGAATATTGGCGATGGGTGGTTGGAGAACGGCATACTATACGCGGAAAATACGATGAAAAAATAAATGAAGGGAATAAATACACGGCGTACGTTGAAAACGATATACTAAGGCTTGTAATACATAACACAAACGCATCCTCAGGACAAGGATATTATCATTGTGCCACAAGGAGTGTAAGCAGTCGGTGGTTATATCTACCATATGAATGTAAGTAACTTACCTGCATGCAGCTTGATCCAATTAAATATTTAAGCTAACTTCACAAATTAGATGCCATATTTCATATAACATTTGAGATATGGTCTTGTGGGTACGTTTGTCTGTTGAAAACGTGTTTGTATATTTATTTATTATTCTGTTGCATATATATTTATGCAGGTATTGAACTAGTTCATTTTTTAAATGTATCTTGCGTTATTGTATTATGTATATTCTTTATATTCTAATCACCGTAATTGTATATACATGTAAATGTATAAACTATAGTGACAAATCCACGTTGCGGTATTTCAATTAAAGGTGTTAAAAGTGGGACATATACACCAAGTATATCAAAAGGCAGTCAATGTGGAGAGGATACTATACTCACATGTGCTGCTCATGAAGATGATTTTGGATATTGGCGATGGGAAATTGGAGGACGGTTTTCCATAAAAGAAAATTACAATAAAACAGTACAAGAAGATGCTAAATATACAGCGTACGTTGAAAACGATATATTCACACTTGTAATACACAACACAAGCATAATGGACCAACAATATTATGGTTGCGTCACACGTAGTGCTAGTACATATTGGATATATCTACCAATTGAATGTAAGTAAATCACAAATATGCATCACGATTCAATTAATTATTTCGTTGTTTTTCTTATTCGATTCCACATTTTATATGATTTGTGTCTTGTAATTAATCGATTTTTGTGTTTGAATCTGAGGTTTCAGATTTCTGACGTAATATGGATGAAAACATTTTATGCATATTTCGTCTTCGATAAGGACAAACCACAGAAATGCGCATGATTTATTATAAAGGATGACACTAATAAGTTAACAATAGAATAAACAGAGCATTAATATTGAGTGCAAAAGACTGTAATTGTTAAGAATTTTGCATAGTCATATTTATTACATCAATTTACTTATTACACATAAATTATTACAGGTAAATCATCGTCTGCAGATTTCGTCCTAAAAGACGATAAAAAACTTGAAATAACAGTGGACAAACTTTATCCGGAAGAGGCAGAGATGGCTGTAACACTTGATACGGAAGTATGCAACATAATAATGCGTCCTTAATCAGCATTAATATCGTCGGCTTATTTCTACAACCCCGTAACACAATTTTTGGCAATTGAGATTTTGGTATCATTTTTTTCGTCCAGATGAGCTCTTTACAATAATCATACTTACCTGCTTGTAGATCTATCATAAATAGGGTTAATCCCAAGCCCACAAACCCATAACTCGCGTAGAGTTTTTGCAGTTCAAAACTTCAAATTTGATTTTCTCAAAATGGGAAATAAATAAGATGCGGGTTTGTAGAAATCACCCGATGAATTATGTCTACATGTAAGAAAAAGTATCATGTGACACGTGACATAATTGAGTATAACGTTAGGTTTGACCCGTTAATTCGATTTAAATCCCGCTCATTGTAGGAAACATAAGTTTCCAAGATGGTACCTCATAGAATTTCTGTACTCAGAAATTTAGTTGTAGGTCAAGATCTGTTTTGCATTCTTTTGGTGTAAATATTGTTATAAGCAGTTTAATCGTATGGACATTTTTTTTATTTGATTATTGGTAAAGTAGTGTTTGTTAGTTTGTTGATTTTGTGCTGTCCGTGGAAAGATGGAATACAAACAAACCTGTGTTTGCGGCCGCCTCCGAATACAGACCACCTTGTGAATAAAGGTAATTCTTTGAAAAATAGTCAACGATTATTTAGAACAAATTGACCCCCGAATAAAGGCAATCTGTCAAAATAAGGCCACAGTTTATCTCTGTCAAGGGTGACCTTTGTTTATGGGTTTGACTGTATATAGCATAAAGCATTCATTTTATTTTATTTTAAATATTGCCCAAAAGCATAATATTAATTTTTGTTTTAAGGGAATCTTATCAGCAGTACCCGGAGAAACATCATGTGAAAGAAGTCCAGAGCACGAAGGGTATTTCAAGTGTATTTGGTACTCGTCAAATTCAATACAAGATGGGTATCGAAACGTTAGCGTCGTGGTTACAACATTAACGGAAGCCAATCCTTTGTCAGAGACTATTCTAATAGGTTAACTAAATACATTTATGTTTAGTTAATGCTAGTTTACTTTAGCTCGATTGCGAAACAAGCAATTTTGCTCAAATTAATCACGCTCGAATCCGCTTCGTGGACACTTCACCAGTACTGCGTCCGAAAAATGGGATTCGAGTCGGAGTCGGAGCCGGGATTCGAACTCAGGACTTTCGGATTAGACGTCGGATGTTCTAGACTACGATGTTTAAACCACAACTGTGATGCGCCTAACTGGTCAATGGTTAGGAATTTTTCGATTGTCTTTTTTAAATTTTATTTATGTGGATGAAAACAACAGTTGGTTGTTATTAAGTACATATTCTAGGCTAGCAATTCGATTAATCCTAACTCGGTAAATATCCTGGGAGCTTTTATAAGCAAGCTCTAATATCTTTACTATTACTTACACGGAATATACATATCTGGTGTGTATATATTTAATGTGAAAAAAACAGTTATAGTCCTTTGTTTTATAGTATGTTTCTAACCAACGAAATGAATAGGAGACAAACTATGTGAATCATTGAAACTCCAATTTAAAATTACTTTCACTTCAGCTACGCCTGAAACCCCAAAGATTGAAAACGTTTACAAATTACAATACGGTACAGATGTTATTTTTGGAGATATTTCGAACAACCTTACAGTAACATGCACATCAGAGGGCGGAAGTCCTAGACAGACGGTTGCGTTGTACATTGACACCGTCTCGACAGACAATGAACTGACGACCAGCAGTTATGCCGATTTCGTGATGAAAAATGGCGGTACACACAGTGTAACAATTCAGCACACCTTTTATAACGCAGAAATGTCGTTACATGGAAGAACAGTCATCTGCCGATCGTATTATCCGAAAGCCGACAACGGATTTCAAGGCTCAAAACTAAGAACAGTGGAGATTTACCTCATTGGTAAGGTTACAGCTAGCTATTACACTTAAAGAAACTTCTAGCACCCCTGTTTTCCTCATTAAATATTTTGGATTAGAAATATTAGAGTTAAAATTTACATACACGACTTATTACATGAATCCAGCATCAGGGTTCGGGGTTATAAAACTTGAGATTGGTCTCCGAACTCAAGTGTCATAATTCAAAGTTAATTATGATCAGAAAATAATGATATTAATGATACAGTATTCTGACAGCATAATCGACCTGAATATGTATTTAAACATTAGTCTCGTTTTCTTCATCTTTTCAATCATAATACTTTGAGAAGGGAATTGAGATTTGAGATCGGAGACTGTTCTCAAGTTTTATAACCTCGAGACCAGGGTGAGATGATATTGAAAAAAAAATAATGGTTTACCAACCTTTTGAAAGGGAAAACGAAACAGTGAAAATGGCAAATTTCTTTCTAAATATAGCCAATGCTTGAGTTATTTGAAAATATACGTTGGGGGTTTCGTGACTTCTTAACAGTCCAAAGTTAGGTTAATAAATTGATTTCACATCCATTTGAGACGTAAAATTATTTCTACATTGTTTTGGACTGTACAATATTTTACCTTCATTTAAATTTGATAAACATTCATTTCGAAATACATCAAATTCGAGGATACATATATTATGTTTTATTATTTTTTTTATTCAATAGTCATTATGTCCCATGAGAACAGCGCATTAATATACATATATACACAGATGCATAGAAATGTACAGACGTAAACAGTTGACTGAGAATTAGAACAATCTTAACTTAATGTTAATTACCAGATATATGCGCTTAAAATATAAGCAGAGAAGGTGGACAAAAAAATAAAAATGAAAAAAAAATAAAATGAAAAAAAAAATAAAAATGAAAAATTATTTTTAATGAAATACACAAATGCATATATACACAGGGGTGTAACTATATCTAAACATGTAAACGGTAACTCCGGAATTATTTGAAGAACTCTTCATAAATGCGATCAAACGTCTTGGTATTATTTCGAATTTTGCAAGATAGAATAATTAATTGGTGGCACTACCTTACGGTCCAATTACACCGTGAAATACGTGAAATAGTAGATTTTATTTTTTAAGTTGGCTATGATGAGTTGATTATTTTTTAGGGAATATCGCGACTGAGAGTGTCATTCCCATGATTGGCGGATTTGCTGGTGGTATATCAATAATCATCACCACTGCAATAGTGGCCGTAGTTTTTGCCTATAGAAGGATGTGTTGTTTTAGTTCACGACAGGGTATGCAATTTAACAATATTCGTATATTACGACTTTTTTACTTCATACTTAACACAAAATCTTGTTACAAATAATTTGCTACGGTATCAAAAGCCGACAGGAGTGGAAAAATAGAAATACAACACAAATCTTACTTACGACCACCCCTAAACTACGACCGCCTCGCTATTACGACCGATTTTTTAAATGAACGGAATATTTTGTTCTAAAGTTTCAATGGTCATTTGTCCGGAAATACGACCACCTCTCTTTTCTACCAGTACGAACCACTTCATCATTTTACACTATAAATTATAATCCACCTCAACAACCACCAAAATTTTGCTTTGAAATTACACCCTGTGCCCCCCAGTTATTTACATGTTTAATGTCGATTTGCGGTAATAGTCTAATTGTCAAAAACTGTATTGTATTCGCCGTAATTTGCTGGTATTAAATGAAACTAGGACTATTGATCTGAGTAATATTGAATACATGAACACAAAAAATAATATGCATGTAGGTCATAATTATATAACAAAATACTTACGCTAAAGCTCGGATACCTTGTTCCATTAATAAGACCATCCACTATTAAGACAACATTGTTTAAGAACGAAAGCTGGTCGTAAGAGAAGGATTTTATTGCATTTAAAATGAACAAAGAAGTACGTAGGTATTATTTAAGATGACCCTTTGCCGTACTCATTTCCAAGTATTTACCATATCATATTATTTCTCTATTATTTCCCGTAGTTAACTAAGATTAACAATATGACCACTGGCCAGGGTTTGTGAATTGAACCCCGGGCGTGATACACGTTTTCTGTGACTGTTTGGTTGAAGACGTCTATGGTCATCCTTCCTCCATTGCTTATTCTTCATGAGGAAAAGTTAGTAGTTAGTTGTGCAGATCAAAGTTTGTACTGGAACAAAATCCAGGAAATCAGTTAGGTTAACTGCCAGCCAGCACTGATCTGAAAAACTGTTATAAAAAAACATGCGAATTCCCGAAAACTGTACAAAACTACATTTCGCTTTGTGGTGGGTTGTAATCATGACTTACTGATGTTTTTACAGATGGCACAGCAAATCAACAGGAAGAATTTTACTTGACAACGACGTAAGTTGAACTTCTTGTGTTGTATCATTAATTGTCATGTACATTTATACTTCAACCTTATAGGAGACAAGTGTAAAAACAAACGAAGACACTAAATTTCACCTGTTACTCTCTTTTTTCCCTTCAGTAACATTGTAGCCTTACCAGTTTCCCTGGACTTTATACTAACCAGTACTAACTTACCCTTCCACAAGGAACCGGCAACTTCTCCACGTACGGAAGATAAACCTGCCGCAACCGGGATTTGAACCCGGATCTTCGGGTTACAAGTCCAGCGCACTAACCACTGGACCACATAAAACAAACAAACAATAATATTGTAGCTTCATTTATTAGAAATTGTTAAAATACAGTTTGGTATAATTCCGTTTTTGATTGTTCTATAAGTATAAATCAAACCGAACTTTTAGGTCCATCGCTTAAATACAGTTTTCTTGCACCAAACATAGATACGTCAATTTGACCACTTAACTATAAACGTGATGTACCGCCCCAGCTGTATTAATTTGATTAGGATCATAAATCGAGACAATTAATGTTTTGATAATTACACTTATCTGAATTGTGCCTTCAGGGTGTAAATTAAAAAAAATATACACAAGTAGATAGATAGCATTGTTTGTTCAGTGACTTCAAAAGGTTTAGGCCAGTATCAAAAAATATATACGATTGTATTATTACTTCAATTAGAAATTGAAGTATTTACAAATAAAAATACAAAATGAACCCATATCTCATCTCTTTATTCTTTTATTGACGACAATACAAAACGGTTTTGTATTTCGTTTAGAGTGGCTGCTGAAAATCAAAGTGTTCCCAGGAAATCTGTAGTTTATGGTAAGCCCATTTGATTAACCCATTAACCTGTAAATTGCTTCAGTAACCTGTGCTTTGCCCATTCTTTCTTCAAACATATGAGAGGGGAGTATTTCATTTGGCCCCTTATTTAGACTAAGTTATACGAAAATCAGAATTATTGGCTCAAAATATGCAGTACTGATATTCCGACAATATATTTGTATTCGCTTGTTATAGGCCATGATGTTTTCAAACAAAACCCGGAGCATAACCTTGTTGAACATATTGAAGTTAGATCTGATCACTGATACAAATATCCTCTTCTCATTTCCAGCGACATTGCCTGTAAAATAATTTAGCTATGTCCCTATGGATAATGTTTTGGCATATAAGTGAAAAAAACTCTAAATAAAATAAAATACAAATACTTGTAACTGTTTTTCAGAAATCCCAGACTTCAATCCTGAACAAACGTAAGATACAATATATATTTTATACTAAAAACATGACAAAGTCTTTCAGTCGTAGAGCCAAACCTGCGAACAAAGGCCACCCATGGGAAAGACAAAATATGGCTTTTAAGGACAGGCGGTCTTTATTCGGAGGTCAATTTCGCCTAAATAGTCAGTGACGGTGTTTCAAAGAATGGCCTTTATTCACAGGGAGGTCTTTATTCGGAGGTGGCTGCAAACACATGTTTGACTGTAATGTATTGTTGTTATTTATTAAATTTATTTCAATCGTTTGGATATAATCAGTGTGTCAAGAAATAAATGCTCACATATTATTGTTTGATGTCCTTGTTGTACTAGCTATTCAAGCATTTTTTTTTTCATTATTCTTATATGATGTTTAGACCAATCGCCGCAGAATATGAAGATATTGGAGAACGAGATGCACCAACTACTTATGAGATGCTTAATGAAGGAACAAATGTAAGACATTATATATTTTGAATACTTTTTTCCATCGGGTTTAACGCCGATTTGTCAACGTTTTTTTTTCAGTTATATACGGCGGCCGGTTCACCTAACCAGTTTTCCTGGACTGTATACTAACCAGTACTAACTTACCCGTCCACAAGGAGCCGGCAACTTCTCCACAAAGCGACATTCTAGTCAAATTTCCATTGTAGGGTATGACCTGTCGCGATCGTGATTTGAACCCGGATCGTCGGGTTACAAGTCCATCGCACTAACTACTGGACCCCGGTCGAGGTCTTACTTTTAATACTAAAAACTTATGTAAGCGATATAGAATTGTTTGCAACTAGTATAATTACGATGTACGTATTGTACACAATAGACATACATTGATTTATACGTTTTGGGGTTGTATTGTAGGCGGTGCGAACGATGAAAATGGACCAACCAGTGTAACGTGGACTCATTTGACAACAAGATGCAACTGAACACAATTAGAAAATGTGATAAACCAGCACTGGAGACCCCACCCTGCATTATTTTTTTCATGACAGACTTGCGAACAGAACATGATGTACATATGAGGAACTTTAGAAATCACAAAATAACAAAAACAATATAAACGATTATGTCATTGATGTTAATGTGATTTTTTCAGGATATAATATGAGTTTCTAGTTTTCTTATGCGTAATAACAAAAGAAATGTTTCTTTTTGTAAATATTAATACATGTATCTACTGATAATCGTCTTTAAGCAAGGGATGTAATTATGTATTTATTTTCCAAACATTTGTATAAGGGTTCAAATCTATAGGGTTCAAATCAGGACTATCCGCAGGCCAGAATAAATGTACATTGTTTACTAGATAGATTTGTATTGCCATAATGTTAAAGCGACATTAACGATTGAAAAGTGGGTACTTTCTTGTTTGGATGAGTATATACTACTACAATATATATTGTAGTAGTATATACAATTCAATTGTTAATGTCGCTTTAACATTATTTTAGTACAAATCTATCTAGTAAACAATGTACATGTAATCTGGCCTGCGGATAGTCCTGATTTGAACCCTATAGAGCATCTGTGGGAGGAGTAGGGGTGCCGTGTTCAAACAAAGCATGCGATAAACACAGTAAATGACTTTGAAGCAGCCTTACACGTTGAATGGGATCATTTGGATGTGCCTTTAAATATTAAGTCAACAGCATGCAGCGGCGAATCAAGACGTGCATTGAACAAAATGGTGGACACACGAATACTGACTCCTTCCCATGAACTTACAATCCCTTTTGGTTACTGAAACCCTATTCAAAATGAATTTAAACCTTTCCCGTCAGTTAATCGAGTCTTATCGAAGCAAATGTCATTTTTGAAACTGCTCCGTATGTCGTAACGCTCAAATTGTTTCAACGAAAGAAATATCGCAGCAGCCTAAAATTTTCACGGATTGTGAGAAAGGAATGGTTGTTGACTCCAGAAAGAGCAAACAGTCAGAATATATGCCAATTTCAAATTTATAGACAGAAATGCACGATAGGTATTTTCTTTTTTTTTGTCTCAGTATATATTTGTATATATAACTTCCATTTGATAATAATTTTAGGACAATGTTCCAAATATTTTTACTTTTTTTACTCCACACGTTTTACGATATTCTTTTGTTTTCAATTGTGTTATTTCACTTTTCCTATAAGCTTACTGTTTTATTTTTACGTACTCATAACTCCACTATGTGTATTGTATACCTTTTTAATCATTTTACAGTAGTGTATTTGTTCGTTCTATATTACCATTTATATTCATATTTTGTTTAATTTCACCACCCATTTTCATGTTTAGTATTCCATGTGGTAGAAGCTCATTATATCGAACTCGCTTATATCGATTTCCCGCTTATATCGATTTCCCGCTTATATCGATATAATTATAAAGTCCCGAATTTTATCATATAAAAAAGAGTACTTATTTCGAATTCGTTGATCTCGATATTTTTGTACATCGAAGTGGATTTTAGGTGTCAAACATTGATTCATCAGTCGAGTGAATAGGTTTGTGCATTTTATTTTTGTATTTTTTACATAAATGTTGCAAGTCTTAAATACAGCGAAAGTATAAATGCAGTGTTTCGTTCATGTTCCGTACACGTCAAAAAAGCACGATTAAATTATTACTACAACACACCGACGATCGCTCTAAAAAGTAAACTCAGTCATCAATTTCCCTCGATTTAAGTTCGTTTATACCAAACAACTTTACAAAGTCCATTAAACTTCGATATAACGAGTTTCGACTGTATATACAGAGTGTATGCTGCGTTCCTAGTATATAATTTCATCTCTTTCGTCTACCATTTCGTACATCTGCAAATAAACCTATATACTTGCTTCAACCTCTTTTTTCTTAAACACTTTAAATGCTCACAGTAGTTCGATTTCAAGAGACAAATGTATCAAGTATGAAAATATATTCAAATCTTAAGATCAATTTTTTCACTCTGATATCAAAAGCTTAATCATGAAGAGCATTCAAAAACAACTAGTCAATGCGGTTTGTTCCTTTAGAGCAACTATCCCATAGCATACTGGATACTTTAATACAAAGGACCTCCCCTCTATTAAGTCCTCTTTTTCAAAGAACCACAGTCGGTCTTTGCATTAGTGTATTATTCACACACACACACACACACGCACGCACGCACGCACGCACGCACACACCCTCGCACGCACACACACACATGATGCAATTCGGTTTCTAGGTAATTATCAAAGAAAACTGCAGAATTTTTGGTACTTTTATCGTTTTGTTTGTATGTGACTTATTGTCACCGGGGTTTAACGCCTCTTTTCAACAATTTCTCAGTTATATACGGCGACCGGTTCAACTAACCGGTTTTCCGGACTGTATACTAACCAGTACTAACTTACCCTTCCACAAGGAGCCGGTAACTTCTCCACATACGGAGGAAAATCGACATTTTTGTCAAATTTTCGTGGAAGGGTATGACCTGTCGCGACTGGGATTCGAACCCGGATCACCGGCTTATAGGTCCGATTACCTAGAAATATCACCACTTTAAGTTGATTGGAAGAACAATAACAACAACTAAGCTGAAAGTAAATGAAGGAATTTGTCCTTTAACACAAGTCTATCAACACATCTGGTATCACTTTATAAACAGAATTTGCTCCATGTTGGGCCATTGGCTGGGTCCTCATTCAAATTTTGCGTCATCGGAATACAAAATAGAACATAGAATACTTGACGCACGAACATCGATGAAAATTCTAAGTTAGTTGCTATCCATAATCAAAATTTACGACTGTTCAAACACCTTTTGGATTTTCTACACACGGCAAATGCAGGTCAAATTTCAAGTTGCACGTTTTTCACGTTTTTCCTCAGGTACAATTGAGCGGGTAAACTGGTCCCCGTTCCACGCTGCAGAGCACCAAACAGATAAAATTAACGAGAACTAGTTCAATGAAAAACGGTTGTAAACTGGTTCCCGTTGACTCTGGCTGTATATAGCACTGTAGCGTTGCAGTGCACCAAAGGAACAGGTATGGACTAATTTATCTGGCGCTCTGATTGGTCAATGCGTTTGAACCATGTAATTGGCTGTCCATTAGTGAAACATCGGGGATTTCCGTATATCTATTAAATATAACGAAGGTGTTAACGATGCCTAAATTCTTTGGATGCAAATTGCGCCTTTTAATCAAAATATAACAGTGAATGCTAAATTTAGTGACTCTACATAACATAATGTAACCCTGATGTTTTATCTATTTCTAAATTACGCGCGAAATATGCATCCGGTGAAAAATTTCGATGTGTTCCGAATGTGGAAAATCTCGCGAGATCCCGCTGGCAGAATTCTGCCGGGATTTCGACCGCAATTGACCAATCAGCATCCAGGAAATTTTGGGACATACCAGTAGTATGGGAAATGTGCTTGTCTGGGCCACCTCCGGATACTCGCTCGCTACGCTCGCTCGCACCCTCCCAGACAAGCACATTTCCCATACTACTATCATAACATTGTAAAATAAATATATTTGGTAATGTAAAAATATATAAGTATGAATATATGTAATATAAAAATAAATAAATGTAATATTAGTCGCCTTTTGTCCGCTAGGATTAAAATGGTGTGAGAAAATGTAAAATAAATAATATAGAAATTAGTCGCCTTTTGTCCGCTGGGATAGGGAAAAATGATGATTAATATAATTCAATCAACAGTGACGCTACGATGCTTTCCGTTGTTGCATTTCCTTTCAAGCAAACAAAGTTAATAACACTTGAAATATCAACTTCAAAAGGCTTTTAGAAATTGAAGAATTGCAAAAAGCGAATGACGAAAATATTGAAACAAAACGTGAAAGATTATCAGCTATTGTTGCAGATGGGGGAAGTAAACAATATCTTGGTAAAGACTTACAAATGACAGACATTGATGCAATGACACCAGAACAGATAAACAAACTATACCGTAGATATGAAGCTAGATTAGGTTCAAATATGACAGATACATTAGGAAATACTTTTATTAATTTATATATTATGGGTGTATCAAAATATTTTAATATTACTGATCCGTTAAAATTAAAACAAGATTTAGAAGAAGATCCATTTATCCATCATGCGTTGACTAGTACATGTTGTGAATTGTATTATAGATATGGAATGTATCTTGCACCTTTTACAGCTATGCTAACAACAACAAAACATATCGTCTCTGGACCTGAGGCGAAACCTAAAGACGAAGAAAAAAGTGAAAATATTACTATATAAAAAGATGTGTGAAAATATTACGAGCGAAGCCAAATCTCCCTTATCCTCCCATTCGTTCGGGAAAAATCCAAATAGAGTATTAGCGGGTAAAAAAGGTGCTGAAGCAAAAAAAGTAAAAGCTGAATTAAAAATAAAAGAAATTGAATCAATGAAGAAAGAAAACATAAAATTAAAATCAGCGAGCGAAGCGAAGCGGGAGGTTTTATCCTCCCATTCGGTCGGGGACGAGGCGAGCGTTTCACACTCAATAACAAAAGATGAAATTCAACATGTAAATATATTGGAAAGTTTCAAGATAAAAAATTATATATCTTTATATCTAATTGGAGTTGTCGTATTGGGAATATATATATATAAACATCGTCAACCCGCGATTCAACAACAACAAAAGAAAGAAATTGACCAGAGGGAGGACGGTCCATTCGACCCATTTGAATTTTAGTTAAATTTAATATATAAAAAATGACTTCACAAATAGACGGAAAACAAATAGTAAACATGTTATATCATTCAGGAGTGGTAAGTATTTTAACAGTTGGGTATTCGGAACTAGGTAGAAAAATATTTAGAAAACCACCTCCAAAAGTAGATTTTAATATGATGGATATTGGAATGTTAACTACTGATATATTACTCGCAATATCAACAAAATATATGTTAGATAAACAGGGTATTATATCAGCTGATATTATGAAATAAGCTCCGACCGAGCGTGAAACTGCGACGTAAGGAGCTCCCTGCGGTCGCCTCGCTTCGCTCGCTCGAATGGGAGGATATAAAATATTTAAAAATCGATCATTCACGAAGTGTATAATCGAATGTTTAACCTTACGTGTTATAAAATGTTTAATAAAATAAAAAATATTTAAATAAGCTCATTTCATTCGCCTTAAAAAATGGCAAGCGCAGTAGCAATGATGGTTGGTGGGGCAGTTGTGAATGCGTTAGCCTTTTCTGGTAGTAATTATTTATTTTCGCATATGGGTAGAAATAGTGATGAAGAGAGAAAAAGACATGATAAGGCGATGGAACAATTAGAAGAAGCTCAGATTGAATGGAATGAAAAAAGAACACAAAGATTAGATTTTTTTAATGAACAACTGAAAAAGGAACATCACGCTATGGATGAATTTGATAACGCTGATGAAGCAATGAAGAATTATTATTATATTACCGGTAAACAATTACCAACTTTACCTCCGAAACCTATATTAAGTGATTTTTATACTCCATCGGAAGACCAGAAGAATAGAGAGATTGCATTTGTTGTTGGTGGCATGGCATGAACTGGATTTATTACATGGAAGTTGATTTAAATAAAATAAAGAGATCCATAACCGTAAGGTAAAGTATCTATTCCATTTTCACATATATATCTTTTATCATCAAATGGTGTCATGCTTATTTTATTTACTTCATTAATGTATATATTATGCTTTTCAGAATTCATTGTATACATTTAATTTATTTGTTTTTCTTTGTTAAATAAACAATTCTTATAGTCATCAAACTTTATATCTTTTTTAATTGTTGTTTCCCTATTCCTTTTATTTTTTTTTCTTCTTTCACTCCCTCCGAATATGTAAAAGAATATGCTTTACTTCTTAAAAAAACCATCTCATTCATAATGTTACCATTTAACTCATCTTTAAATTTTCCTATTACTTTTTTATTTTCTTGTGAATAAAGTGGGTGATCTGCTGGATAATCCGATGTATATAAATAATCTTGTATTTGTTTCATATCCTCATAAACATCTTTAGTTTTAATTGATAAGAATATACTATCAGTATTATGAACAATCAAAGGAAATCCACAATTAAAATCTTCACTTTCTGTAGATAAATCATAAACTATTCTTTTTTGTTTCCCCAATGGTATTTTCTTTTTTACATTAGCGACTTGTTCTTTTTTAGTTATGTTTAAGTGAAATATATTTGGTCTGTCTTTACTTGTATTAATATTGGTATTATATCCTAGAGATGTTATAAGATAATGCAAACACGAAAATGTAATTTTGGATTTTTGTGTAAAACAAAATTCATGATTCTTTCCCTTCTTATAACCATCTCCTTGGTAAAATTCTCTAAAAAAGAATAATTTGTAATTATAATCTTTATTAAGAATTTTATATGGAATATATTTTTCTTTTTTATCGGTATAGAATCTTTCAAAATTTTTTGCCATTACTTTAATATTTCCTTTCGGAATAATTCTATATATACGAGATGATCTCATACAATCTATTATTTTAAAATCAGTTGGATATATTTCTTTACAATATTCTAAACATTTATCTAAAAGATCTAAATCTTGATTACTTAAATTCCAAGAATAATGTGTTCCATATTTGTAATCATAAATTCTACTTGTTCCATCCGCTAAAAAGAAACCTTCAATAAAAGCTTTTTTCTCTTCTAAAGTTGTTGGTTCTAATTTTAAGAAATCTCTTTTTAAAGGAGGATTTAAATTTTCTTTATAACTATTATTGAATAAAAGATTTGTACCAAATGTTAAATCTTTGGGTTTAATTATTTCACCGGTATCTCTAATCAAAGAATGATCCTCGGTAACATCTACGAATCCTAATGGTGTGACAACTCTAAACATTTTTTTTATTTGTTTCATGTTTAATTACAGTTTTTATTTTAGAAAATCCTTTACTTGTCCAAACTTCAATATTACAATTTGGTTTATAATAAAATTTATCATTTGAATATTCATATTCATCGGTAATATCTTCTATTTTATCAATATATATTTTATTTTTTATACCTTAGTATTAATGGTGTATCGCCTAAAACCGAATCGGAAGCAACAAGTTCATTATTTTTCCATAATTCATTTATAACATTATAGTAAAAGTCATACATTAATTGTTTCGAGTAATCCAATATAGTCTGTCCCAAATAAATAGGTTTATTAAATGTAATAGATGTAACATTATTAATTATAGCAACTAAATTATCATTAAATATAATAGAATCTTTAAAATTTGGTTTATTTATAGCTTTCTTTATTTCATTATAATCTGTTGATAATTTAACTTATAATTTAACTTCGTTTCTCCCTCTGACATTTTCTAAAGTTTTCCCATAGAAACTATTATTCATAAGCTTCCATAAATCTTTTTCGAAAGCAGATTTTGATTTAGTTCTCTGTTCAGTATTGAAATTAATATACTTCGCCAACCAATTAGATTCTTCAAATGATATTGTTCTATACACCTTAGTAACTTTCATACCCAATTTAATATAATCATTTAGAATACTATGATGAATAATATATTTCTTTTTATCATGTAATGTTAAGAATAATTTTTCTTCTTTACCCAATGGTTTATCTCCTAATAAATTTAATTGATATTTGGATAATTCTTCTTTATTTACTTTCATCTTTTCTGGTGACAATGGATAGTGTCTAGTTTTAAATTTACAATTATTTGGATATTCTAAATCACATTCTATTATACAACCTCTACCTTCCGGTATATTTAAATAATAGTTTGGATTCTTTTCCCATTTAAAATTTCTTGTTGGTAATTTTTGTGACATTACCCAACCGTATAAATTATTGGCATCCAAGTATAACAAATATTTTTCATTTCCATCACCATGATAGTTAGGTGTATATTTATTAAAAGCTTTTACATGTCGTGGTCCAGAAAATCCTCCTCTTATTCCATTTTCAAACATTAATAACATATCATAATCTGTTAATAATTCTAATTCTATATTTGTATATTTTAATCCACATTGCCAAGTTAATCCAGGAGCTGACACACAATAACAAGGATCTATTTCATGATTATTTAAAAAGAAGTTTCTGAAATTCTCAAAGGCATCCGCCAGTATGAGAACATCAGTTTTTAAATATAACTCGTGGTAATCTTGAAGACTTTTACATTTGAACGTTTTCCATACATTTTGTGCATGTTCATATTCTTCTTCCGTAATTGTTTTTTGTGTAAGTGTTGAATAAAATTCTTTAATATCTGGTAATTTTGTTTCTTTTAATTTATCTAAACAATCAACATATTCATATGGGTAGAAACCTTTTTGTTTTAATAAACTTATATCTGTTTTAAATTCACTTTCCAAAATAGGAAAGTTTTCTATTGATTTAGAAATATCAGATAATCCTTTTAACATAAATCTATATGAGTCTAAGAATCTTAACTTTTTATAAGTTGAACCATAATCAATTGATATATATTCTTCTGATGTTTTTGATAACACTTCAACACTATTATATTTATCTTCGTATTTCATAAGTTCTTCAATTATAAAATGGAAATCGTAATTAGAACCATTGTGAAAAAATACAGGAATTAATTTTGATGATTTACCTTCTTTAGTATTACATGATTGACATGCTGCTCCTCTATACTTTGCTGTATAACGATTATGTTCCCTTATTTTATAATTATCTTCTGAAAACTCAACTCCGCATATGTAACAATTAGTTGCTTCTTCATATTCTTTTTCTTGTTTAAAAGTTAATTTATGTTTAGCTTTTTCGTAACGATATAAATTATAAATAATATTATTATATATTAAAATAATAGTTTCAACATATTTCTCTTTGGCATCATCACCAACATAAGAAATGTATTCCGATTCATATATATTTGGATAATCGGATTTAACATATATACCATAACTGTTTATTTCTTGTTTAAATATTTTATTAGTGTACAATTCTTCGGGGTTTGGTTTAATCGTCGATATGGGAATATTATTAGATTCGAAATCGGAATAAATTGCAATAGGTAATCTTGATTTAAAATGATATTTTTCAAATTTAAGAATATTTTTCCTTCCTTCGGCATTTTAACTTTACAATGATTATGACCTGAACATATTTCTTTATGAATTTCTAAGGCTTCTTTTCTTGAAAAACCATGTAAACAATTTCTACATATAAACAGTTTATGATTATTCTTATCGTAAAGAAAACTATTTAAATCTTTAATTAAACAATTATGGGTATTTCCGTCTTCTTCTATGTAAAGTAAATCAACTGTTATAGATTCCCCTTGGTCGATATTAGAAGTATACAAAGGGCATAGAGAAGATTTATCCTTAGGATTGTTCAAATAGAAAACATTTATGGATATTCTATTTAGTTTTTCCACTTTTGGTATATCTTTTAATAATACAGGGTATTCAATATTATCAATAATATATTCATTTTCATATGGTTTATACTTTGATACTCGATGTTTGTGATCAGAGGCGGGATGTAATTTAGCTATTAAACTCCACAAGAAACATTTGTTATCATTTGTATTTTTAACGTTAATAATATTATTTGATTTAAATGGTGTTTTAATATAAGAACTCGCTCCAAGATAATTAACTTTATATAGTTTAATTTCCGATTGTATTATTCGTTTAAATACAAAACCACTTCCTCTTTCTTGATACTCATCAACCCATTTATCTAAAGCATTAGTTAATTTTTCAAAATATCTATTAATATCATTATTTGATCTTATTGTTTGTTTGGCTGAGGAATAATAAGATTCAACCACATCAAATGCCATAGGTGTATTAAATTCACATTTAAATATAATCAATATTCCAATAGGGGTGTATGGTATCTCAACTCTATCTTTAAGGGTGTTGATATAGTTCCTATAGTTTTCTTCATCGATATCATCAATTATAGTTTCAGTAATAAGGTCTTTAAATGATTTGGAGATTTGGTGTCTCATTTTTGTTAGAAATGATTTTTAATTAGGTGTTTATTTTCAAAATAATAATCATGTTGATAATCAGGATTTCTTAATATAAATTCTTGATAAGCTTTTTTATATTTTTCTTTGTTATTTTGATAATGGTTTTGTTGCATGGGTTTGTTACATTGTTTACATGGAGATTTAACACCTATCGCTCTACTATTTGCTTTATGATATTCATTTAATAATTTATACTTATTACACTTTGTACAAACTTTTCCTTCCATTATTTTTAAAGAAATCAATTTTAATATATTAAAAATGGAACAACCGAAGCGAAACCCTACGACCCAAGGGGTCGGAAAGATATATTGTTTACGTTGTAAAAAACATACCGAAAATAATTCAGTAGAGAAAGTAACAACATCTAATAATAGACAAATGTTAAAAGCTAAATGTTCTGAGTGTGGATCCAAAAAAATAGATTTACGAATAAATTAGCAGATGAATTACATCACAGAGTTGTAAAATCTTTTCCCAAAAGACGTGTTCATGTTCATTCAATAGATCAAACATGGGCAGTTGATTTGGTAGATATGCAACAATATTCAAAACAAAATAAACACTATAAATATTTATTAGCTGTTATAGATGTTTTTAGTAAATATGGTTGGTTAATTCCTTTAAAAAATAAAACAGGAGCAACAGTAAGTGAAGCATTTGAAACATTATTTAAAGAAAGAAAACCAATATTTATTTGGTCAGATAAAGGATCAGAATTTTATAATCGACAAGTAAAAGAATTATTAAAAGATAATAACATAAAATTATATTCAACGGAGAATGAAGAAAAATCTAGTGTTGTAGAACGTTGGATAGGAACTATGAAACAACGTATGTATGAATATTTTACTGCTTATAAAACTACAAAATATTATAATATATTAGATGATTTGGTTAAAGATTATAACAATACGGTACATTCTTCAATTAAAATGACACCTGTTGAAGCAAGTAAATTGGAAAATGAATTAACAGTGTATGAAAATATATATCCAGAAGAAATCGACCGGAGGGAGCTTCGACTTGAATAACCTAAATTTAAAGTTGGAGATAAAGTAAGAATAACAAAAAAGAAAGATAAATTTGAAAAAGGTTATACCACTCGTTGGACAAGAGAAATATTTGTAATTGAAGAAGTTTTAAATACCGATCCCGTTACTTATAAAATAAAAGATTTAAAAGATGAAGAAATTAAAGGTAGTTTTTATGAACAAGAATTACAGATTACTGAGTTTTGATTTTTACTTATAAAAAATGAGTATCTTTGGAATCAAGACACATAAACGTAAAGAACCTACCACCGACCTTGAGGCAAGAATAACAAAATTTTAACAAGATGTTCACAACAACAGAAGTGGAATGATGAATCAAATAAATATGCAAAATGATCGCTATAATGATCTACAAGAGAGATTTAGAAAGCTAACAATAAATAATAATTCGTTGCTAAACATTATTGAGCAGATGCGGAAAAACCTTATCTCATTGCAATAACGGCAGAATCAAAAGGTGCACTCACAAAGAACGAAGTTTTCTCACAAGGGAATGGATGTAAAACTAATTCTGTTGGCTATGTCATGATGCGTCGGGGTCGAATATTAGGAATCGGTCTTTCAAGTAAATGGCAGAGTGGTGAAGTTAATGTGGGTATATCTATAAATGGAATACCATTAGAAGGTTGCGAAATTACACTTCATTCAACTACGAGAAAGCATGATAATTTCCAAAAGCCTTTTGAAATTGATATTTCAAGTGTTATTAACTTTGTTTGCTTGAAAGGAAATGCAACAACGGAAAGCACCGTAGCGTCACTGTTGATTGAATTATATTAATCATCATTTTTCCCTATCCCAGCGGACAAAAGGCGACTAATTTCTATATTATTTATTTTTCATTTTCTCACACCATTTTAATCCTAGCGGACAAAAGGCGACTAATATTACATTTATTTATTTTTATATTACATATATTCATACTTATATATTTTTACATTACCAAATATATTTATTTTACAATGTTATGATAGTAGTATGGGAAATGTGCTTGTTTGGGAGGGTGCGAGCGAGCGTAGCGAGCGAGTATCCCGAAGCACCGGAGTTGGCCCAGACAAGCACATTTCCCATACTACTCATACCAATTGTCTCTGTACACCAGAGTCAACGGGTACCAGTTTAATAGCAGGGGTGCATTTGATTCACCAGAAACGGGAACATGTTTCGGATAATGTTTCGCCGAATCAGAAGAATGCGGGTCAAAACGGCCATTCCCAAAACGGCCCAATACCGAAACGCCCTAAATCCATATCGGCCCTAACCAAAAACGGGCCGTTTTTAAAATTGCCGTTCGAAGTGTAGCTAAATTGACTTCATCGAAATTCTACATCAGAAAATAAATATATAAATGTTGATTGTGTATAAGTAGGCAAAATAAAGCACAAAAAGTTGATTTTCCTTCAAGATATCAGAATCTTTTACATGCAAAGAATCCCCAAAAGTATGGCAATTTTTTCAAGTAATATATTCACAATAAGAGAGCTCAACGCATTTACAAAGTCAGACACTGCAATGATAAAAACAGAATACATCGCAATTTTCTAACAAGAAAATATCGTCATAACAATTTATTCATTTACATGTATATATTCATTTATGTCGAAGGTGAAAAATACATGGAGGTAATGACTATATATTATAATACATGTAATAATAAATGAAATGTGATGTTTCATCCTGTGCAAGGATTTATTCATCGGAATTAGGCCGACGTCACAACTATTAATTAACCGTGTATTGTCCACATAATGTGGTAAATCACTTTTAACTGCATAATTTTTCCCTCGCGCTTAAAGTCGCACCAACAGCCAGGGTAATTCGGCAATTTTTCCAACTTTAACGAACGACGTCCACATGAGTAGAACCACCGACCATGCGTAAGCTAGCTTGACAACTTGCTCACATGTGAAATTTGTCCGGTATCGTATGGGATTCAAACTCACAGCGGCAATATAAGATGGTTATAACTGCATGTAAAATGTTTTTCTTCTTAACCGGCAACAATAATTTTCATTTGCATAGGTACAATGTTTACATACATTAATAAATTGTTAGTATACTGAGTATTATGGGACCATAATAAAAACACGAAAGAAACGTCCGCTTGCACACGCGCTCTCAGGGATTCACAAAGCTCCTTGGAAACGCGATTTTCAGACGTATTCATTGGTATCTGATACTTTAAATTGTGTGTCAGTTTGTATTTCAGCCATAGGGGTGATGTAAACGTCGGACGCATATTTCCCAGTCTTATGTTCCTCTAATCTTGGACCCCAATCTATAGTTGGATTTGTTTGTTCTTTGAGCTGAAATTATATCAAAATTAGTTGAACTTAACTTCATTGCTTATGCTAAATACAATCTGCGTTGTTTACCTTATTTACACAATTTATGTGAAAGAAATGTGTGCCTCTACTTTTGCGACAGCAAATCGTCCATTAAGGAAAGAAACATAAAAGGTATCTACTGTAAAATATTAAGTTATATAATAGTTAAGTTCTTGCCAATTTTGCAGTTGCTGGCCTAATGGATAGTATATATTTACCGTTTGAAGTAGAGTTTGATCCGTGTTATGTCTGATTACTGTATAAACACACAACACAATTATTACAACAATTGGCGTCAAAGTAACCAGCCAACCTACAGCTTCACCGCCTGCAGAGGTTTCCTGCCCGCCATAAGCCATATCCGACATTTTTATGATCATAATTCAGTATTATCGCTTGTAGAATGTAGAATAGACTGTAGAATTTACCGAGCGGAACAACTAGTGTCTCAGAAATGACAAAGATATTTTAGAGAGAACGGTAAAATCCTAATGAGACGGCACCTAGATCGAAAACGGTCAGCTCGCTTGTCGAACAAGTACGTTGTAATTTATCAAACTGAATACTAGAGTCCATTGATCGATGCCATTTGAATTTCGTTGAATTAAGCAACTACTACTGGAAATATATACGTGGACTTGCGGCTTTGCTCGTATGATAGGCTGTGTAATCAATAAAATAATGTGAATAATATACGTTTGTATGGATAATTTTATGAGGTATGAGAAATATCCGCTGGTGTGTTCTGTGAAAAGTTCTGTAAAAAGAGTAGAAAGATATTTGGACATTATGCCAGTTGTTTTGCATGGATTAATTTTCATAGTAACTAACGTCAATGTTTTCCAGTGGAAATTAAGCTCAATATACTCGTATTCAGAATAATTACCCGCGACCGTGGTCCAGTGGTTAATGCACTGGACTTGTAACCCGGCGATCCGGGTTCAAATCCCGGCCGCGGTAGGTTATACCATTCCATGAAACTATGACAAAAATGTCGATTTTCCTTCATATGTGGTGAAGTTGCCGACTCCTTGTGTAAGGGTAAGTTAAAACCGGTTAGTATACAGTCCAGGAAAACAAATTAGGTGAACCTGCCGCCGTATATAATTGAAAAATTGTTGAAAAACGGCGTTAAACCTAGCGAAATAAATCAGCATAATTATAGAATTTAATCATCTTATATTTACAATTACCCAAAGACCTTCACGCGGCGTTTTTCCTGTTTTTTTTATCAATGTCACTTGCGATGTTTGTCAACCATCTGATCATATTCCCTCAAATATTTACTTAGCACAAAACGTGATAAGACATGATTAATAAAGTGCTGAGTTATCATTGCTATTCAATGATCTACGCGAACTGAGATGACTCGCTAACAGCACAAAGGAAGTTGACGTGGAATAATGTGTTTGCTGTAAAATAACATCAAGCCATTTCGAATAATTTGGCATTCACATATTGATATACGATACACATACCTCACATACTAAATATACACTGTAACCAGGTGTACCTGTAATTGATATAAAGAAGATGTTTTGGATGGGGATTTTGGTTGGTGGGTTTGGGGGAGAAGGTGGTATTTTTAGGGAAGGTGAGGTGTTATAAATGTATGTGTTTTTTATCTAGGAATGTATTTTATTTATATTTAAAATACATGTGTCGTTTTTGCCTAGCTCAATTGAGGCTTAATACCTTCCCAGTGGTGGTGTTCCCATATGTTTTATTCCCCATTATATTATTTGTTAATGGTGTTGCTATTGGCAAGTACTTGTTGTCCTGGCTTGTTTTGTAATAATGGTGTGGAACGGTCGATTTTATTGCATGTTTTACTTCCCACGAATCTGTTTTTATTATAATTTTCTTTTGCAATTGTTTGTCTGATCTATACCATAAGCGTTTCTTATATGCATAAAATACAGCTATGTACGAAATCGATGTATTTGCACTCTTCCTTAGCAACACCTGTGGGAAAGAACAAAGGAAGCATGAGGAGATATTAATTAGATAAGCATAAAGTCAGTTAATACCTTTTGAATCAGATGTTCATTCAAAGAGAAGTGGTAAGCTGTCATTTACATGCATTGAACACATTGTTGCGCGTGACCGCGCCTGAGCGTAGCCGGAAAGATAGTTTCATTTATGCAGAAAAGAAGAGGTATCTCAAAATAGATCGTTCGATTATTCTACAGTAAATGTTACAGATAGTCTTTTGATTTAATTCACCTTTTCAGAACACCATACTCTGCAGAAATCTGTTGAATTTCAGATTTTCGCCCAGTGACATTTGACATTCCACATATTCTTGCTTTTCCAATTATATTACATTGTATTATATACCTCGTTGAAGATTATATATCCATCATAAACATTGATATACGGGTGTTTAATGATTGCTCACCTCGTGGTTTTATTCTTTCATAACCTTTTTCATTGTACGGCAGTCTTAAAGAATTCGATGTATTAAAGGAAACCTGTCGTTTGCCACTCCTATATAGTGTTCATTCTTTTATTCATCCCTTCTTACTTGGATATTAATCCAAAGGTAGCACGATTAATTATTTACGTTTGAATGAATGGAATGAAAGAAAACATAAAGGCGTTTAATGATTGCTCACTTCATGATTTTATTCTTTCATAACCTTTTTCATTGTACGGCGGTCCTAAACGGTTTATTATTCCTTATGGGTCATCGGGGCGTGGTGTTGTTTCTTTTTTAGTTTGGTCGTGATTGTACTGATTCTCTCTTTTGGTTCCAGCTTCTATAAAGTTTTTGAATGCTTGTATACTCTATCACATTTATCATCCCTGGTGCTTTCCAATATGATGCCACAACTCGATGTCACTTCGTATAATTGTGTTAGTTAGTTATAAGTTATGGAGGACGAGAGCAATCCATATTGCAGTTGATTATATAGTGTAACCTCTTCAAAGCAACATTTTTTGGGAGAAGTAAAATTTTGTTGTTGAGGGTTGTGGCTCTGGAGAGGTTATATTAATAGTTAAGTTGTACAGTGGGAAAAAATAATGCTGTTGAAGGTTGCTCAAGAGGGCCGCTCTGGAGATGTGTATTGTAGCGTCTCTGCCGTAGCCCTCTCCAAGGTTGTACTGTCCGGAAGACTGTTTTTGGTCCTCTATGTTTCGTATGGTCCTATGGTTTGGTGGTGGGATTTTTTGGGAGGTAGGGGTGCTTGACATGTGTTTTTTTCTTGGAATCTTTTTTCTTATCAAGACTATAAAGTGCGATATGGCAGGGTAAGGTTATGCTTCTCAGTCAATAATTATTTTAACAGACAATTGATTTGACGTATGATTCAAACAGACTACTCCGAGACGATTTTTTGTATTATTCTTGCTCACAGATTTTATGCTTTTATAACAAATTCATTTTTGTACCGTGTGCATGCAAACTGCAAATGAACAGTTGGCCTTTCCGTGCAAAACGAAAAAGTAGCACCTATCATGCAATGTTTAAATTACAATTACGAATGTCTGTCTGTATATACTGGTGATTACGAATGTCGATATGTACAGACAACAGATTACAAATGTCCAAATTGATCACTTGATAAGCTCAATATATTAATCACTGGATTTGATCATTTGCATAATATATTTACACAAAGAAGTAAGGTTCAACGCGCTACCTACAACTATACTATAGCAGCTCTTTCATTGCTGGGTTCCAGGTTCAAGCCTTCAAACCATGCAGTTTTTCCAGTAGCACAGTCCGCAAAACCCGGTGCTAAGTTATAGCAGGCGTCAGATTAAAAACCTCTTTAAGTTACGAAACAATATTAACATATATAGTATTCCCCCATGCCTATTTGGTTATTAGAATCAATGTATCTCTCTGTTTATTGCAATAATGCAGTATTTATACCGTGAAACCTCGTGACCAATGGACAATCCTATTATTCGGAATATTCCAACAGTAGGGGTGACAGCATGTAATTTTAGAAATAATAGCGCAAAACAACTTCAAATCGATGTGCAAATGCACGATGTGTAATATAATCAAGACACTGGCCCAAACATTTTTTATAATGATTAGGCGAAATTTCATTCAAATTCATAAATTAATAATTATGAATAATCCTTTAGCAGAAACTCGGAAACTGCAGCCACAGTTTTTACCGTGGTAATATCTAATGTAATCTTTGTATATAAATTATTTCACTGGAAGAACATAATCCTATCTGTAAACCATCATTATGTTCCATTACTTTCCATTGCAAGTATTCGGTAATAATGGTCATAAATTCTTCACTCGCATTTTCAACTTCATATCTGTAATAAACAAACTTTCAATTATACCGTTGCATCGAATTTATTAGTTTATACATCACCACGTACTTTAGACAGGCAAGGAATTTCAATTATATGATAGTATGTGTTTATAAAACAATCAGTTTAGACTAGATAAACGGTGTCTTTTAACAAGTTTACTGTACAATGTATCAATGTAGGTAGTAATTATGTCGATTTTGTTCTCAAATACGGGATGTAATTACATCTAGTGAACTGGCTATATCCACGCCCCATATTTGTTTATTTTCGCTCTAATACTTTATAAGAACTGGATGAATTATTCTCATCATTCTGTACAAGTTTTCGTTCAGTTTTCAAAATCTATGACTTAAACAGTCGGAAATTGTGACTGGCACCAGGATGAACGATGATACAATTTTGTCCAACTTGAAGGAAGATAGCATGTGCTTGTTTTTACAACTCAAGCTTAATTTTGTAGCTAAACTGTACCATTCATTCGTGACTACAACACATCTGTGTAAGCACGTTTAACCGACTTCTTTTTGGTACTTTTAAGCTAATACTCTTTATTGGCGGAAAATTTTAGATACATGTATTTAGTTTGATGTAGGATAATTTTTATTTCAAGATGAAGATCATCTGATTGTATGGTAACGAGAAAAGATATTTCATGTTAATTTTTGCCCATGTTCATTATTTGACCGGATTCGCTTAACGTTCTTCTATTTTCAACCAGTCTTCCGACTAATACTTAATAATATTTACTTTTTTATTCACATCTTTGTGTCATTTTATTGCCTTGAATTTTATCACCATATCGTAATACATGATTTTAAAAAACGGCCTGGTCCAACAAGGGATATCGGTGTGTCTGGCTGACATACCAGGCTGTCCAACGACCATTATGAAGAAAGATCATTTACCAATCGGAGAAATCAAAAAATGTATTAAAATGATTAATGCGTGCTTATGCAAGGTTTCTTTTCTTTAAACGCTCTTATCATAACCCCATAAAATTTATGCATGAAGACTGATTGGCAGGCCACTACCGGTCGGTCAAATTAGTAGAATATGTTCTGAGTGCGGTTAAAATTAAAATCAAGTACTTTGATTTATGCGGTTAATCTCCTGTTGTTATAGATATAGAAGGAAATAAAAAAGTGAATTTTCACGTTTATTCGTTTTGTTCCAGCCCAAAGACTTTGCTATGCTCTTCTTGTGTTTCTGAGCGTCAGATAATGTAACTAATTATTCCATTACAAACTCGTTGCATACAAATTACATTAATTTTACTGTTATTATGTAAAAACGAGATCAATATACGGACAAATAAGTATGGGAGCCGTATTAACTGCTAGCTCATCTCCATATTGTATAATATATCAACAAATATGGTATACGTGTGTTAGATAGCTCCATGATGTCTAAAGAATTCAGACTGTAGACTTAATGGATAAATGAAATGTTAGACTTTTCAATACAGACAATATCATCAAACGTACGAAAACGCAATTATCAAACATCTCGAAACTGCAATAAAAAGTAAATTACATGTATAAATAAAGTGGCTTATTGTCTGGAAACGGCTTTGTGAAATTATACTGAGAGCGTATTATATAGATTATTTATGGTATGTTTTGTTTTTATGATTGTTTAATGCAATCTAATAAATATTTACTGTGACTCGTTTTTGATTAAATATATCGAAATATACATGAAAAGTCTATTTTGAATTAGCAAGCTCGTGTAGATCAGTAGATAATACTATTGTCTTAGCAATCGCCGGTGATAACTGGGTGAAACAACAAGCTTTTAACATTCTTTTAATCTGCACTGATATCAACTTCCATGTCTCTTCTAAGGATCTTTTATCAACACTTAAAGTCATTCTTTAAGTGTACCACTTTGTATTTACGTAGATCTAGATACTGATTTTCCTTGAGTAGTGGGTCACAAACATTATGTCAATAGTGATGAGTTGAGAAAAATATTTAGTCTCACTAAACTATTAAAAGTCACTTGAATGACTTAATAATAGCGTCTTTAATGCGATTTAACAGGAAACTGATAATATATTTGGCACTTAACAGTGTAAATTACCTGCAGTGTGGACAAAGAAAATCCCCATGTCTTCTCACACCCCTCACTGCTGAACAAAACCTTAAATGTCGTACTTAGCTCATTCTGCCCACCTAACTAGAACAACTTCGTTGCACTCTTTAAGACCTGGAGGATAGAACAAATTGCAAACGCAGCATTTGTATTCATCTTCTTAACCAAAATCAGTGTCGAAATTGTCATGCGCAAAACCAAGTCGCCCGTAGCGCAACATTGGTTTTTATACAGTAGACTACCAATAGTTTGGCGAGATAATTTTGCTCAAAGTACCATAAACAAACAACCTTTCATCGCGGGTGACAAAATGTAAATAAACTAAAAACAATGACATCATGATGCTAACCACATTTATAAACAAAAGATATAAAGAAATATCGATCTTTTCAAGTCTATGCTGATAAATTTCAGACATATTTAGCACTGCATCGTGAGCATGACATTCTCGACAAGTATCCAGATAGAGCGATATTTCCTGTCTGAGAAATTCGCGTTCCACTAACCCATGGCACAAGGGAAAGTCACGACTTTAGGAAAACATACAACTGAACTCTTACTTTTTGTGATCGCCATTTACATAATACCAATTTTACAAGTCCAGTCAAAATAGTTCTAAATCATTGTGTCACATGTTTGAGACTTATGTGAATAATAAAAAATATAAGTGTCCTCACTATGTTTCTAGAACCTACTTATTATTTTATGTCGGCTGTACTTGATTACGGATTAAGACCTAACTTCAAATATACGACCAATATCAAAGTTTAAATCAGCCCAATACTTCATCCTACAAGGAAATTCAACTTCTGACCCCTTTGTAGTTCCGAACAACATCAGTGCCTTCAGAGCTTTGATTTATTTCTCTCATTAATTACGGTCAGTTGCGACCGTGGTCCAGTGGTTAGTGCACTGGACTTTAAATCCCGGTCGCGGCAGGTCACGCCCTTCCATGAACATTTTGACAAAAATGTCGATTTTCCTCTATTTTTCTCTAAGTTGCCGGTTCCTTGTGTATGTGTGTGTGTGTCGGGGGGGGGGGTAAGTTAGCACTGGTTAGTGTTCAGTCCAGAGGAACTGGCGGACCAGTCGCCGTATGAACTGCAAAATTGTTAAAAACGGCGGTAAATGGTAAATAAACCCGATGGAAAAATCATTTACGGTATTTACATTTCCTTAGTCACTTTCTTTGAGTCATTCTTTAGAATACGATGATGTTATAAGTCCAGTTGTATAGCCATTATATGTATTGTATTATGTAATAATTGCAATAAGTTACGCTGTATATATATATATATTGACAACACGATTATAACTAATGTATAGTAATAGCCAAATAAATTGTTGTGTTAATTGTGTGTTTGTTGTTGCAATTGAACATACTGGATATTTAGCAAGGTCCAAATCACAAACATTTTGCTATTTAGTACAAACTTAATTCCTGATATACAACGGTTAGTATATTCATGTTAATTATAACCATTCATTATAACGTTAAATAATTGAAGAAAAGAATGTATTTACAGTCAAACCTGTGAACAAAGGCCATCCATAGGAAAAACAAACTGCGGTATTTATTAACATGTGGTCTTTATTCGGAGGTCAGTTTGTCCTAAATAATCAGAGACGGATTTTCAAAGAATGGCCTTTATTCTCAGGGTGGCCTTTATTCTGAGCTGACGGATTTTCAAAGAATGGCTTTTATTCTCAGGGTGGCCTTTATTCTGAGGTGGCTGCAAACACAGGTTGCACTGTACATGCGGGGCTAAATAACCTATATTTACATAAGTATTTGATTTGATAATACCAAATACATTGCATTTGTTTATAATTTCTAAATAATATAATAGAGGATTGTATAAAGATAAGTAAATGATTCATAGAAAAAAACACATGCACAAATTACCACCTTCCCCAAAATACTGCCCTCCCCAAAACACCCACCCAATACATGGGAACATACAAAAAAAATAAAGGACAGAACACAGTATCTCGCAGGGTAGCACTGAAACAAAGCATCATGGTGTTTTACATTGGATTTGTGGGCCAGACCTTGCAGTTGCCCCCCCCGGGGGAAACAAACACAAAAATAAAATTGAATAAATAAGTAATTGACAGATACAAATATAAAAGAACAACCAACAAATATATTAGTAGGCTTGTGTTGAGCAATACATTTTCCATGTGCAAGCGTGCAAATTACCGGAACCTTTAATATTGTTGTGAAACTGCAATGTGTTTGAATAATTCTCTTTGTAGTAAAATACGGTCCTGTGATGTTTCCAAATAATTTGATTCGAGTATCTTATTTTTTTCGCTAATTTCCCTTATTTTCCTTGTGATAACATGCGAAACGGTCACGTTAAGTGGTTCATTAAAATTGTTTAAATTGTAATGGTAAAACCGTGGGAGATTTATGTTTATTACGCAATATCCTTTTGTGCGTTTTGCCTCTTCGTCTGGAACCCGTTATTACCGATAAAATACTTGAAATGTATGACACAAACTGAGCAATAAATTAATAATGAGCTAGTTTCATACAGGTCTCAAATTCCTACTAGTAAGGACTGTGAAAATTTATTTGAGATAACTAGAATTTGGAATAAACCATTGTTGTATAATTTGAACTTCTTAAAGTATTCGTGTGTATTACTTTAATGCAATGTATGTATGTTTACACCTTGCTTGCATGAAACATATGCATTAGTAGAAAAGAAACAAATGAGTATATATTCATAATCATAATGATAATTTATAATTATAAAATTCGTTACTATAATAATAATAACAGTCAATGCCCAAACTTCAGATACTTTTCAGACAATACAGAGTAAATTATGCTAGTATTTTGGGCTGTAATGTAACTAGATTTTTCACGCACATTGATATTTATTATGCATTCTACGACCCCGTTTAGCTTTTCGTATTTTCGGATAGGTACGCTTACGGATAGGTACATTGTAAGACGAAGTACATTGTACTTCTATTCATCCACCAGAGTCATAATCGTCGTATTCCCGGATCATGACCATGATTGTATTTGTTGTTTATTTAAACATTCAAACATAAGAACTTGCAGCATCCTAATGTTTGATAGCTGTGGCAGTATACACTCATAGTGACAATAGATATACAATATAAAACAAACAAACAATGTGCAGTCTAGGATTACAAGTTTTTTATTAGGATAAGTATCGGTGTATACAGACATTCCATAAGTCTTATTATCGGGCCCTTGCTTCGTATTACGAGCATATTCACCGATCATTTCTGTTCAATGCAGCTTCGATGAAAGATTTCACTTTCTTTTGTCGCTTGTTGGAGTCTGCATTCCTCTTTAACAAAAAATATATTCACTAATTGCATAAGTATGCATTCATATTATTTGTTATGGGTTTAAAAGTATTGATCAGTTTTTTTTTCAGCTGCGTTTGGCGGACAATTGAAATTTCCGATGCTATTCGGAGACCTACTAGTATTATCTTAAACTGCTTATTTTCAAAACCAACATGTGATTCAAACAATCTAATTATCATTAGATATGACATTCGCCATGCAACGTCGCAAAGTAGAAAAGTAATAACTATTCAAGTAGGCATCGTCGTTTGGAGATAGAGCGTCTGACCTCTGATCCGATGGTCGTCGTTTCGAATCCCCACTTCGACGGGTTTCGTTCAAGAACTTCACAATCCTATTTTTCGGAGGCAGTACTGGTTTAGTGTCCAGGAAGAGGGCTCGAGCGTGATTAATATAAGCAAAATTGCTTGTTTCACAATCGAGATAAAATAAGTTAGTATACAAATAAATGCGCGCTACATGACCACTGGTTGTCGATGTGCCATAAAACACCATTAAACATTAAACTGTACTATGCATTGTCCTGATCCGAATCCCGCAACCTTTTAATTTACAACCAAGTGATGCCTCGACCGAGTGAAACTTGATAAGTGTAAAGAGTCATGTCAGTATTAATACATTTATATAGTTGGACAATTGCAATGGGTAATAATAGAAATTAATACATAATACTTGAGAATTTCTTCTTTCATTGTAAAATAAGCTCAAGTAAGTAAGGGTATACATTTTATTGGATAAAATAATTTATCTATGTTTACACACCTTTGTTGCACATGTTTTTAGTTCAGACTCAACATGGTCGGCAATATTGTCGACGTTGTCCACTCTTTCAAAATATATATTGCATAGTTGAATGTCTGAAAATCGCAGTATTTTTTTATCTATTCAATGTGTTTAATGAATGACAATATTCATCTTATTATTATTTTCAACCGTGCTATTGTTTATGTACATCTTAAAACATTCAAAGCATTCTAAACATTCCAATTGATTAAATACACAAATAAACCATTTATGTTATGATATATGTACATGCAACCTAAGTCCACACCATCAGTTAAAGAGAATTAATTTAATCAATATATTCAAAATATGAAGTTAAATAATTAATACAACACACACGGTGTTGCTTTACCTTATCTACCCACAAAGACATACTTGTGTTGATATATGTTGTATTGACAAATGCCATTAGTCATAACATAATTTACTTACTACCAATATGTGCATTCTAAAGTTAAACAATTAATACAATACAAACCTAAAACAGTCGACTCTTGGTTTGTTTGGACGTCATTTCCCGCAATGATGTACTTAAAACCAGTTCTCAATGGAATACTAGCACATGGGCCATTACCTATCATTACCAAATTGTCAATCGCCGATGAATTTCTATCAAATAAATTTATTACATAGATATGAAACTGATATATTCAATACTTTGATGTACAGTAAAACCTCAAATAGCGACCACCTCAATATTACGATAACCTTGTTATAACGACCACTTATTTTCGGACCGGCATTCCCTAAATCCCCTATGATTCATTTTAATAATAAGACCACCTCATTATTACGGCCAATATTTTTTTGGACCAAAAGGTGGTTTCATTACTGAGGTTTTACTGTATATATACACTACCCTGTTCAAAAATATAGCGCGACATCAAATTAATGAAACAAACGTGACATAAATAAAAAAACGCCTGTATATTCACACGACAGTTATAGATTTTAGTAAGCTAATGTATTTTTTAAATCACTTCGCACAGCGGTTAGGCCGCGGCCGTGGTCCAGTGGTTAGTGTGCTGGACTTGTATCCAGGGGATCCGGATTCGAATCCCGGTCGCGGCCGGTCATACCCTTCTATGAAAATTGGACAAATATGTCGATTTTCCTCCACATGTGGAGATGTTGCCGTGTCCTTGTGGAAGGGAAAGTTAGTGCTGGTTAGTATGCAGTCCAGGAAAACTGGTTAGGAGAACCGGTCGCCGTATATAACTGAGATATTGTTGAAAAACGGCGTTAAACCTAAGTGACAATAAGTGATACACAAACACAAACTCACACGGTGGTTACATTTTCAACATTACCAATAAAACAAAAATAAGCTTACCTGTATACTGTGACATCATCTTGGCTAACAATCTGGCTATATCCACCAATGAATGATTTTGTAGAACTGGTCACTGTTGCGGATATCACGTAGCTTTTATTACAGATAACCGGCTTAATACAAGAACATGCATCTGTGACATCAGGAGTTAGAAGGCATACAGTCACAACTACAATCCCACTCAACGTTTTCATTGTCATTATATGCTGAAATGAGAAAAATATTCCGCCATAACCTTTGTACATAATGTGAACAAAAAGTGTTACAAAAAATGCGATTATCAAAAGCGCTATTTCATACTGAATTTACAAAAAAAAACATGTATGTTTTTATTCATACCAATATTTTAACTTTAAGGATTAGGCTTGAGTGATCAATTATGAAGTGCATGAACGAAAAATCATGATATATGACACAATATTGCATAAAAAATAACCATCTACAGTTGGCTCTCGTTGGCTGGACCCCGGTAAATTCGAGAAACACCGGAAAACTGGAACTCAATCCCCGGTCCCGATTGTTTTGCTATATATTCTATATAGTTCAACGCCGCATGGCTAGCAGGAACTCTGGACAATTAGAACTGATTCCGTCAGTGCCGTCGAGTTCGAGCCAATGAAAGTCCACTGTACTTCCATTCTGACACGCCCGCTTTCGTTAATGAATGAAATAAAATCTAATTTGTTTTTATGCATAGTAATAAAAAAAAACACTTCAAGCTACGCGCCTGTAGTTACCTATAGCGCCTGTAGTTACCTATAGCGCCTGTAGTTCCATTGGCTGTTCCGATAATTGGAAAATCCGTCGGTAACTATGGCATTTTTGGTTGAATATTGTAACAAAATAGATGCCACAAAACAATTTAAAATTTTAATAAACAATATTTTATTCATCATACTAACACTTTTGTCCAATATAAACAAGCGCTCAAGTCATCATTATACAAAATTATACACGGGAGTAACGCGGAAGAGCCAAAAACCAAAACATGCCATATTCCGTGCCTTATAACACGATTTTTACCTTCTTTAATTATATAGGAAAATTTTAGTCAATGTTAGAATTAATCTTCACATTTATGGTACTAAAAGCGTGTTGTAATGAGAAATTTGTATGGCCTTTACGCTTCTTTTCAAAGTTTTTCAGATTTATTCCGGTTGGGATTTGACCAAAGCAGTGTTCCCGATTTCATAACAGTTCTATTCAAGTTCTTCGCAAGTATTACGAAAATTTTCCGCGTGATTCAGTTAATCATCCACGGAAGATGAATATATTTATGCGCAAAATCATAACCCGGTCGTGACCGTGATTCAGTTGTTAGTGCGCTGGACTTGCAACCCGGAGATCCGAGTTCGAATCCCGGTCGCAGCAGGTTATATATGAAAATTTGACAAAAATATCGATTTTCCTCCATATGTGGAGAAGTTGTCGGCTCCTTGTGGAAGCGTAAGTTAGTACTGGTTAGTATACAGTCCAGGAAAACTGGTTAGGTGAACCGGTCGCCGCATATAACTGAAAAGCTTTTTGCGTTATATGTTATCCTTGAATATCTTTAATTTGAACAATATCAAATTCATTTCCTCTGTATAAAGGGAACACGATCATGTTAAAATTCTCGAGAATTATGAAATTACGTATGCACGTAAAACTTTTAATCAATATCAATTTTAATGAAACACAGTAAAACTATTTATAGTACATACCAAAACAATGCGAAACGTCGCTTTCTGTAGAGTATCCGTGCAAGCTGAGCTACCTGAATCAATGTCAGAATTTGGTAGAACCAACTGGTATTTATGCATATAATTGAATGCATTGGTCCTGTTAATTGTAGTTATATAAAATGTATATTTGTATATCATATAAAATGGTACAAATAAACGCCATCATTATTACTTGACAGTCGCTTTGACATTTTGCTAACTCATTTAAAAAAGGTACTTGGTGAAGGCATTGAAATTACAGCCTCTCATTAATGTTTTCATTTCTGGTGTAATATGGTATACCATAGATTAGAGATAGGGAGAGTTTTGACAGTGTGGACATTACTAGAGCTCCGCAGATTGACATCAACGCTCGTCTGTTTTACATTTCTGAAACGGGGGCCACATTTGATATTTCGAGTTTCAACGCGATAAGGATAAATTATCAAAATTCTAAGTTAAGAAGGGACATAACTCTGATATAAAGCTTTCAGAACTGTGCGCATTGTCATGACAGTCAAGTATTCCGGGTGTCGGGTTGATATCGTTAAGTTTTTTGAGTAATTGGCTACATTAAAGTTTTTTGCACGACAACAACGATCCAGTGATCATAATGGCTCGAGTATTTAAAAAATCATCCTTCATACAAAAATGGCTTGCATCATGATTTAGAAAAACATCCGGCAACCGGGTGGAGCGGAGTTTTCAGCATCATCAGTGACTTGTTTAAACTCCACAAATATATACAAATATATATACAAATATATATGCAAATATATACAAATATATATGCAAATATGCACAAATATATACAAATATATTATATATACACAAATATACACAAATATATACAAATATATATATAAATCTTTACACAAATACATACAATATACACAAATAACATTTAGCTGCTCAGTACACCTTTATAAAACTATTTCAAGTAGCATGATCAGAAGAGAATTTGACCAACTCAAAAAAGGATGTTAAGGTACCAGCATGATGACGAAAAGCTTTCATTTCAAAACTGTAAAAAATTACAGATCCGGATTCAAATCCCGGCCGCAGCAAATCATACCCTTCTATGAAAATTAGACAACAATGTAGATTTTCCTCCATATTGGGAGAAGTTGCCGGCCCCTTGCGGAATAGTAAGTTAGTAATGGTTAGTATACAGTGCATGAAAACAGGTTAGGTGAACAGGTCGCCAAATATAACTGAAAAAATGTTGAAAAACGGCGTTAAATCCAGTGACAATAAGTCACATAAAAACAAACAAAAACAAATAATAAATTACATAAAACCATGGTTTATTGGTCACAGCGTAAAATTGCGTGACACCGTGAAAGGAAAACCACAAAGTAATGAAACACAAATGAAAAAAGCAAGAAAAGGATGCGTGTACAATCCCTATTAATGGAAAGAAAACAACGCGAGTGGCATTTTGTGGTCATAGTGAACGCCTAAGTTAGGTTTAACGTCATGTCATGGCATCAACGATTATTTATGGAATCCTATAGCGTCCGCATTAAAGTTCGCAAGTACCACGCGATTATTATAATTTGTAAGTCCGAATAAGAGTTCAAAGATACATATACCTACGAAATTTAACGATTTAGCCTCAATAATTATCGTCTTAATTTTCGTGTGTAGTGCTCCATGGTCTCCTTAAGTTCTCGAGAGTCAGATAACGCAATTAATTGTACCATTACAAACTCACCGGATACAAATTACGTTAGTTTTTATGTTATTCCGTAAACACGAAGATGAAATTCGAAAAAATAAGTATCGGAGCCGTGTTAACTGCTAGCTCATCTCCATATTGTATAATATATCAACAAATATGGAATATGTGTGTTAGATAGCTCCATGATGTCTAAATAATTCAGACTGTAGAATTAATGGATAAATGAAATGTTAGACTTTTCAATACAGACAATATCATCAAACGTACGAAAACGCAATTATCAAACATCTCGAAACTGCAATAAATAGTAAATTACATGACGTATAAATGTATAAAAAAAGTCACTGTTGAAAAAGATTTTCTAAAACCTGGCTGAAATTCAAAGAAACGGGCCATATTGTGTCTGTCTGCCAACAAACAAAACGGTTAAAGATTGTCTGCCATGCGCTGACTTCCTGAACAGTTCCGAGTCAGACACGGATGACAAATTTTGATTCCAAATACTATTTATGTCAAGGAAACACATTTTTGTGACCTGCATTGTAAGTAAATGCAGTAAATAAAACAAATAAAGACATTGTTTAACATAAACCATTGATTTACTGTAAATGACCATCATAATATATGCTGATAGACCCCTATAAGCAGTTAAGAACGTCGGTAAAATCAGGCTACCAGAAGGGGCTATCAACAAAAAATACCTAATATGGCTTTATCCATGACTTTCAAGTTAAATATTTTTTGTGTGTTTTGACTTTTACATGTACAATGACTATTTGTAAATTCAAGCCAGCTAATAACACTTACTGATTTTTCAGTAAAGTCGGAAGATTTAAACGCGTTTTTCTCAAAACTATAAAAAAACTGCTGATAGCCCCTTCTGGCAGTCAACAGTCGATGTATAAATAAAGTGGCTTATTGTCTCGAAACGGCTTTGTGAAATGATACTGATAACATAGTATAATTCTGTATATATAAAACCTCAAATAGCAGACAGCGCAATATTTCGACCACTTATTTTCGGACCGGTTTCCAAAAACACCCCTATAATTCAACTTGCTATTGAGTCCACCTCCTTATTATTACCAATTTTCAAGCTCTGCAGTCTGGAGGTCATGAAAATGTCCAACGTACCAAAAACAAACTTTTGAGCTCTATGTGTCAAAAGACGAACTTTCCAGGCCGCGGTCGTGCTCCAGAGGATAGTGTGCTTGACTTGTAACCCGGAGATCCGGGTTCGAATCCAGGTCGCGGCAGGTTATATCCTTCAATAAAAACTTGACAAAAATGTCGATTTTTCTCTACATGTGGAGAAGTTGCCGGCTCCATGTGGAAGGTTAAGTTAGTACTGGTTAGTATACAGTATAGGACAACTGATCAGGTGAACCGGTCGCCGTATATAACTGAAAAATTGCTGATGAAAGAAGCTGATAAGAATAATGCCATTAACACGAAATGACAAATTTGATGCGAGAGTAATTTTTTCATAATTATGAGAATATGACCGCGTATACACAGTAAGATACAGTGCAACCTCTCCAAAGCAACACCCTTTGGGAGAAGCAAAATTTGTCGTTGTTGAGAGGTTGTTGCTCTGGAGTGGTTATATTAATCGTTAAATCGTACATGGGAAACCATGCTTTTGTTGAAGGGATGTTGTTGTTATCAGAGAGGGCCACATTGGAGAGGTTGCACTGCATTTGATATTCAAAATTTTAATACTCAAATTAACCAGGCATTATGTAGATGGATTGCCAACTGACTGTACTTGATTTTTTTTTGTTTCAAAGAACTCGATCATTAGCTATTAATAATACCCAAAGTTAGCATGCATTTTGATCAGCTAATATGCATATTTACGATGTTTTTACGACTGGTTGATGCTTACGACAACTTGCGACAAAAAATGTCCTTTACAATGCTATTAAATGGATATAACATTGATTGATAATGTGTTTTAAATTGGGCTTACAATTAATACCAATTATCAGAAAACCAAAACGTTGGCTGTTTTGCAATATAATGTTTAGGCCAAAGGATAACACGTCATGAAATCTATTCCGGTGTTATTTTATAATTGTATTGAACAGCTTGTAGCTAATACTGAACACTCGTATTTGACAAAAATGTCGATTTTCCTCCACATGTAGAGAAGTTGCCGGCTCCTTGTGGAAGGGTAAGTTAGTACTGGTTGGTATATAGTTCAGGAAAACTGGTTAGGTGAACCGCTCGCCGTATATAACTGAAAAATTGTTGAAAAACGGCCTTAAACCCCATCGAAACAAACAAACAAACTGAACACTCGAATACTGATATTTTTTTCTTTCCTGGGTTTCGATTAGTATAGCGTGAAAGTTTTGTCTTGGCGTAACAGATTCAAAACAGTGATAGTGTTCGTATATAGCGATTTTTAAATTAGTTGTGCGTATAAGAAATCATGATAGTGTATTGTGTAGTCATTCTAGCCGAACATTTGAAGCAGCCAACATGTTAACCACGTTTACAGTTTTTCATAAAAAAATGAATTGGTCTGTTTTGTTCTAAGGTCATTTAAGTATGAGGCCCAACATTTATGATAGCTTCATTTAACAAACGAGCACAGGTCTCCATGGTTTTCAAATCAATATTTATAAAGGTTTTGTCCATGGTTTTTCCTGAGCGAGAGCTATCGGGTTTTACCTGACCGTATTTTATGTTATCATGAGTAACACCAAATTTCATGTTCATATTATGCATGTATTAGATTTGATGTTAATTATATATAACCAACAAAGTATCAATGACCTTGTTATTACACCATGTAATTCCCTTAAGCTGTTTCTGTAACTCTCAATATATTGTTTCGGCACTGCATAATATTGTTGAGTTGTATAATATACTATATTGTTTGAAACAATGTTTAGCTAAGGCTGTATGTATACATGAACAATAACTTACACATGGATATAAAAATAAACACGGAACATCAAACAAAAGAAGATTAACAGGCTTGATGTACAATCATGAATCATTTAATCTCAATTTTTAATGGATATCATATCGATAGAGCTGAATTTTATGATCAGTTATTCAGTATGTGCAATAAGCCTATTTTGTATTATAATGAATTCTAACGTATGATAACTGCGTTAGTGTTCACTCATTGTGACAATGGATATAAAATATAAGACAAAAACAATGTGCAGTACGTGATTACACGCCCTTTATTAAGATATTAAGTACACGGTTTTTATCAGACATTCCATCATTGTAGTTATCCGGTCACTGCCTTGTATTCCATGAACATTCATCAACCATGGCCAAACAGAGCGGCTTTGATGAAAGACCTCACTTTATTCTGTTGCTTGTTGGTGTCAGCGCTCCTCTTTTATAAAAAAAAATGATCACCGGTTACATAAGAACACAAAACTATTGTTTATGATGGGTTTGAAAGCATGCATTGACCAACTGTTGTTTTTTCTTTTATGTTCGGCGGACCATTGAAATGACCGGTGCTATTGGGATAACCACTAATGTATGTGTTGCCATTCCATTAACTGCCTATATTCGAAGTTTTTGTGAGAATCAAACATGTAAGATAATTTGTCATTGGATGTATTATCTGCTGGGTAACGGTGCAGAGGGGGAACGTATCGTCTGCATCAGAAAACCGTGACTTGTTTAAATGATGTGGCGACAGAGCGAAATACGTTGAGTATTAGTTAGAAAGACCCAAAAGCTCATTATTAGTGACTTGATGTTAGTAGAAATATATTTCTATAGTTCTACAACTGAAAAAAATGTCTTTTGCATGGGTT